>OY829515.1:230489-568736 GCA_963691665.1 Clepsis dumicolana | reverse complement strand
GACTCTCACTGACTGGCTGGCATGCGTGGCGGGCGCCGCCGCCGCGGCGCGAGCGCTAGTAGGGACTAGGGATGCTCGATATTCATCGATGTTACGTCCTCGTAAATATCGACACGTCGATGTTACGAGAATAATATCGGAACATCGGTATTACCTACTCTAGGCCACTAAAATTGTATTATCGGCTAATCAAAAGAAAAAACGTACAAAGATTATAACGATTTTCCCCAGTTTTTTAAGTTGTCCAGTGTTAGCAGAGCCCTGCTCCTAAGGAAAATGTACACAGTGTAGGGTCATCTTATATTTGTTTTGAAATCTACAGACATAAAAATTAAAGATTTTGAGAATTTTCTGAGTGTTTGAGCTATAAGAAAGAAAGAAAGAAAAAAATATTTATTACTACCAACACACATAAAATTTACATAACATTATAACAAAAAAGTAGATTAGTAGTAAACGGTTCGGCGTCAGCAAATGCTGACAGTGCCAACTCACAAGCGACACTGCAGCGCTGTTTTTCAGCCGGAACCCATTCTGCTCGCTCCAACAGTTAATAAGTGCTACCTTCATACCAAATTTCAAGTTTCTAGGACAACTGGAAATACCCTTTAGGTTTTCAGGGTTCGGCAATTTGTATGAATAACACTTTTAATAACTTTATCTTTTAATTGCGTTGACTTAGAAGTTTGATTTTTTAACCCCCGACGAAAAAAAGGAGTGTTATAGGTTTGACATGACATGTGTATCTGTGTATCTGTCTGTGGCATCATAGCTCCCAAACGGACGGACCGTTTTCGATGTGGTTTTTTTTTAATCGAAAGCTAGCATACAGATTAACTATACGGTTCTTAGCTAAGTTTTATTGAAATCGGTTCTCCCGTTTTTGAACTTTGAAATGACAATGTCGGGGGTTTTCCAACTCTTCTAATTCACAGCTTCAAGGGACTGCAGGTTTGAGTATTTGATATTATTAATTTCAGCATGCTACTTCCACACGTTCCAGAGGAAAAGGGTCTTGACAGACTGACAGACAGATATACGGACAACAAAGTCATCCTGTAAGGGTTCCGTTTTTTCCTTTTGAGGTACCCTAACAAAACCTCTCGGCCACCCAGCGTGAATTAGGTGAACTACTTTCATTTCGCTGACTTTTATTTTATACGACGAGGAAGGCAAACGAGCAAGTGGGTCAGGTAAACTAATGGGGGCTGTCGCGAGTCAAAAATCCGCTAAGAGTGGGACTGTGGGATACCAATGAGAGACAATGACTTTTTCTAGTTTTTGTATTTTAATAAACGAAATAATGGCTTGGTTATTTTGCTACATAAAACATCAATGTTTTCGGCCATCGATGTTTTTCTTTCGATATATATCGTTCATCAAAAATGTCATGCCAATGTAAAAGGTGTGAAGGTGGCGGGTGAGGTTTCCACACTTGATGTTGTGCCTGCTAGCTCCCAGGGACGATGGATTCGGCTGGGGCTCAGTCAGGACAGAACCCGAAGAGATTTAAAAAAAGCTTTAAGAAATAGACCGACTTGCACAATCAATGTTGATTACAATTTTAGTGGTACTTACGAATCAAAGTAACAATCGTAACAATTTAAGGCAGTCAAAGAGTAAAAATGTTGGCAGTGCTACAAATTTAATAACAATAGTGCATTGAACAAGAATTGAAAAAAAAAAGCAAAAAAAAAAACAATTAGATAGCCAACGGTAATCTACAAGTCAAGGTGGCAATAGTCAAGCAGTTGGCAAGTTACTGTTAAAACAATAATAATAAAACAAAAAAATAAAAAAATAACCGCCACCTATAGACATCTGCAACTCAGAAGAACTTACAGTTGCGTTGCCGTCCTTGAGATTCAGGCTGAGGTGTAATGCCTGTTTGTGCTAGTAGTTTAACCGGCTATCTTGCTCTCCTAACCGTATCACAACAGTGCAGGCACTGCTGCTTAGCAGTAGGATTATGAGCAAGATGGTGGTTGCAACCCGGACGGACTTGGCACAAAGTCCTTACCACCAGCAAATTGTGAAAAACAAGGAACTAAAATAGAAGATATACAAGATTTTAAATCGATGTCAACGTAGATGTTTTTCTAATATGGATCATCCCTACGCGCGCCCTGCTGACCGCGGCGCGAACTGTGCCAACCAACCAATGCGCAACGTGACATAAGAACTTCGAACAGACTATTGGTATTGTAGCGTTGATTACGAGAGTTGCCTTTACAATGTGAGTGTAATACAACTAGCCGTTCGCTTCGCAATGGCCTTAATTATTAATTAACATGACTACTTGCGTATATTGCCTATAACAACTATCGGACATAATGTCCGAAATTATAATTATGGTCACTTTATTTTCGTTAGGTAGGTACCTACCTATATCCGGTTTCGACTGGATAGTTAAATTGCGAAATGTTTTTACATGTCAAAGTGCTTATGACATTGACATGAGATTGATTTTTGCCTGACCAGTGGAAAAACTTTTTTCGCTAGACCTGTATCATTGTGTGAAAATCGCGAAAGTTTCAGAAATCAGATTCCCTAGCACGGCAAGGTTTAAACAGATTTATCTACTAAGTACCTCCATAGCATTGGTAAACAAAATGGGTAGATAAACCTGTTTAAACTTTACCAGCAGTGGGTAGGTACACGATTGTAAAAAACTTGAGTCACGATTTTTTTTGTCTTATACCAAACAAAACTAAATCTGTTATTATTGGAGTTTTTAAAGGATAAATTGGCTACTGAATTACTTGCAAATGCTAAGAATCACCGTCTTTTTTTTATACGACGAGGAAGGCAAACGAGCAAGTGGGTCACCTGATGGTAAGTGATCACCACTGCCCATAGACACCAGCAACCCCAGAGGGTTTGCAGATGCGTTGCCAACCTAGAGAGCTAAGATGAAATGCCTCTTGTGCCCGTAATTACACCGGCTGTCTTACTCTCCACATCGGAACACAACAGTGCAAGCACTGCTGCTTAGCGGCAGGATTAGCGAGTAAGATGGTGGTAGCGATCCGGACGGACCTTGCACAAGGTCCTACCACCCGCAACCCGTCTTTACTAATGTTCAAAATCTTTCTGATCTTCTTTTGCAATTTTGCCAACTCCTGTATTTAAGTGCTTTGTGGTCTTTTGATTCTTACCAAACTGCGAATGCGAACTGACAACGTCGCATAAGTTCGCCGAATCGAGTGCGGTGTGTCAAAAGAACTTTTAAAGAACACCGCTGCTATTTTGGCGTCAAACAAATTTGCACCTAGTTGCTTTTGTTTTAGATCTCTTAACCGTCGTACATTTATTGTACTTGTTTCGCTTTCGGCAAAGAATATAATAAAACTTTCGGCCTTTTTAACCGACTTCAAAAAAAGGAGGAGGTTCTCAATTCGTTGGAGTATTTTTTTATTAAAAGGAAAAAACAGAACCCTTATTGGATCACATCGTTGTCTGTCCGTCTGTCTGTCTGTCTGTCTGTCAGTCTATCCGTCTTTTTCTCTAGAACACGTGGAGGTAGAAAGCTGAAATTAATATCGAATAGGTAGGAGCTTGCAGTCCCTTGAACCTCTGGAAAAATCAAACTCAATCAAAAGATACAGTCAGTAAAAAACCTGTTTCCTTGCAAATTGCCGTGGACTGGAAACCTATAGGGTAGGTAGGTACCTACTTCCAGTTGTCCTAGAAACTAGAATTTTTTATATGAAGGTAGGTGTAAGTAGGTACTTAGCTCTTATGGCATTTCCATACCAACCAGAAAAATCTGAAAATCTTATGATTTTTATCTCTGTATACCCTGTACTAATATAATCAAAATAATGGTATCAATGACCAATATAAAATGACCCCACACTACGTAGGTACATTTTGGTTAGAAACAGAGCTCTGCGAATACTTGGATAATTTAAAATAGGTCCTCGGAACATGGGGGAAATACCTACCTCGAAACTCGATTCCCTTGATGGACGAACTATTTACATACTTACCTAGTTATAAATTTGGTTTTCGTTGCCGCTTTCCTTGCGAATGGCGTAGGTATGTATCTGCCTACTGTGCTGGAACAGTGAATTTGACCCAAACTAGTACTTACCTACCTATAGGTAGAAGGCACGTAAATACCTTGAATGTGTAGAAGCGATTTATCATAATCAGTCTTCATACACTTTTATTTAATTTGCACTATTCGTATGTATGTATGTCTAAATGTCTGTTTGTTTGTTTGTTTCTTTGTAGGTAAGTTTTTCCGTCAAATATTGCGAGTTAAATTCCACCGGTTGAATTTACTTGAAATTTGGTAAGTATAGGTACTTAATACAACAATTTGGTAGTGAAATTCTGGTGGTCCGTCCAGGATCGTCTCCGCAGGAGGGAACTCTTCAACGGTTAATGGCATCGACTTGAAATTTGGTATGGATGTTTAAGTTGGTTGGCATGATGCAAGTACATGACTGTACTTGCATCATGCCATAACAAGAAGTACGGTCGGCAAAAAATCTCAAATTAAAAACGTTTTTTTTTAACAGAAAACACTTATTTAGGTATATGGTATGTGACGTTGCCAGCTCGGCACGGGCACCAACTACGTAGGTACCTATGTGTTGCTGTTGTGTTTACCTGTTTATTGTTATCCCAACTGTTTGTGAAACGTCTAAAATAAACATTTGAAAGGTTTGTGTCTACTCGACACGTGTGTGTGTGTGTGTGTGATCATGAGGTTGCCACGTCTTCCTCCGGTACCTACCAGCTACTTGAGTGGAGTACCATTTTGTTATTTAAGTAGGTACTTACTTACCTACTCAATGAATAGATAGATAGGTAAGTAAAGTACCTACCTACTTAACATGGATAGATACAGTTGTAGCAGTGGGATTGTTACGTAAACGCAGCATTTCTTAGTAGGCTCGTGACATTATATTTAAATAAACGGATCACTCACGTATGTCAGTCGAGTAAGTATAGCTCGACATGTTTCGGACTAATCCGTAGTCCTTCCTTCCTTTGGGAGCACACACGACGCCGGTGGCGAAACGTAGGTACTTACTTAAACTGTGCATGCACATATACATGTGCATGTCGAGTTATAAGTACTCGACTGATATATTTACGTGACTGATCTGTTTATTTTGACTGGACTTGACTTTGAATCTCACGGTAGTTCCATGTTAAAAGTACCGTGAGGTTGTTTAATTCAATAGTTTGTTGGGATTTATATTTACAGCACAGCCATTAAGCGTTTTAAACCTACTCAAACCGACATAAGCTTGACACTTGCAATCAGCCTTTTGCCTAAATTTACAACTGCAGTTTCAAGTGTTGTGCCAATTGTGCCCTGAAGGCCGAGCACGAAGTTTTCGAATCCTGCGTAACGTTATTTGTTATCGTATCGACATCGAGAGCGAGAAACCTCATACAAAATTTTTGTTCCAAATACGCTCACTTGCGGGCGCTGTTCCAAATGCCATACAAATTTCTCGATAACGTTTACTAAGTAGGTACCTACCTACTTGATTACGTTAGACAGGTTTCGAATATTCGTACTCCCCGGGCCTCTGTAACTTATGTAGGTATAGTTACAGTGTTTAGTTAAAACTTAAAATAATGAACTAAGTAATATTTTTACGTATACACTGGGCCCGTGTATTTGCCATAAGAATAAATTAGTTATTCTTATGCTATTTGCCCAAGCTCTCTCAGTCCGACAGACAGGAGGCCTGTGCTGACAGTAGGACGTAAATAAGCTGAAAATGAGATGTGTGATACACGAAATTAATCAACAAAAATTTAATAAAAAATTGGTACAATTACAAAAAACGTGAAAAAAATAATAATAATTGCATTTGATAACCGAGTTAGCTAGGAAGAAAAGTGTCTTTACCATAGAAAACCAAATAAAATAACGGTTTTCTACGAGGAAAATATAGTTAATCCCATTTGATAATGAACAGAGTCAGAGGAAGAAAAGTGTCTCCGAATACTAGTTATCAAACTTGGTTATGTACGAGGAACGAGGGGATTTTTCGCACCTGTGAACCCATATTAAGTACATATTTATATTGTAAATTTCATCTAAATCGTTACAACCGCTTTCTAGAACCCATTTACAAGCAAATATACTTACCTACTTAAATAAACAACAATTTGCTCGTTTAATAGTACAGGATCAAGCTAGGTAAGTATATTGCGCTTAATTCAAGTGTTCATCTTATAAAAAAGATGTTAGACATACATGTACACATGTACCTAATATTTTTTAGAGCTTTAATCGTAGAATATCATTAAATTTTGCATTATGCTTGCCTAAATTACTTACCAAAACTGTAATCAATATACCTAGAGAAAATAAAAATGTCTTCAAGTTGCATTCAAATTATATGAAAAACAATCAAGGAAAACCAAAAAATAGGCGACGTTGCTATAGCAAACAGCAAGCAAGCAGGAAGCGGGTATCAACTATGTATTGATGTTGAGTTTATCTGTTGATATTGTTATCCCAACTGTCTGTCTAAGATTTAACATGCTCATTTTTTATTTTAACCCTAACTTGTAAGTTAGTTTAACCATTCGAACATGTCGATTTAGCTGTACGTGTTGCTGTAACTTTACTTGTTTATATTGTTATCTCAACTGTTTGTGTAACGACTAAAACAAGCATTTGAAAGGGTTAGTTCCATCCACCATTCGAACATGTTAACGCAGATTTTTGTCTCGCTGTAGTTTTTACCTGTTTAATGTGTAATTTTTACCCTAGCTCGTGAGTTAGTTTAACTATCCGAACATATTATTGACCATGACGACCGAATAGCCTAGTGGTTAGAAAAACTCACTATGAAGCTATAGGTCCCGGGTTCGATCCCCGGGCGGGACAGAAATTTGTATGATGAATGCAAATGTTTGTTCCCGAGTCTTGGGTGTTTAGTATTATATATTTAATTATGTACTTATCTATACATATATGTTTCTGTTATCTAGTAAGAACTAGATAACAGATAAAATTATCGGTAAGAACCCATAGTACAGGCTTTGCCTAGTTTGGGACTAGGTCAATTGGTCTCAAGATGGTGTCAAGAGTCCCATGATATTAATTATTATTATTAATTTTATTTATGTTGATTTACTTTTACGTCTTGCTAATGTTTTCAACTGTTTCTATTGTTATCCAAACTGTTTATGAGACGGTTAAATACACTTTTGAAAGGATTAGTTCAATCATTTGAACATGTTGATTTAACTTTTTGTCTTCCTGATATTTCTACCTGTTCATATAGTTATTTTAAACCTGGCTCGTGAGTAAGTTTAACTAATCAAATATGTTGATTTAGCTGTATGCGTTGCTGTTGTTTTTATTGATTTATATATTGTTCTCCCAACTGTTTGTGGGACAACTAAATCAAATCTTTGAAAGTGTTAGTTTAACCATTTGAACATGTTGATTTAGTTGTATGTGTCGCTGTTGTTTTTATTGATTTTTATTGTTCTCCCAACTGTTTGTGTGACGGCTAAATCAAATCTTTGAAAGGGTTAGTTTAACTATTTGAACATGTTGATTTAGCTTTTTGTTTTGCTGTTGTTTTCACCTGTTTGTATTGTTATTTTAAACCTGGTCCGCGAGTTAATTTAACCATTTGAACATGTTGATTAAGTTGTATGTGTCGCTGTTGTTTTTATTGACTTTTATTGTTCTCCCAACTATTTGTGTGACGGCTAAATCAAATCTTTGAAAGGGTTAGTTTAACCATTTAAACATGTTGAATTAGCTTTTTGTTTTGCTGCTGTTTTCACCTGTTTATATTGTTATTTTAAGCCTGATTCGCGAGTTAGTTTAACCATTCAAACATGTTGATTTAGCAGTATGCGTCGCTGTTGTTTTTTTTATTAACATTGTTCTCCCAACTGTTTTTGTGACTGTTAAATCAAATATTTGAAAGGGTTAGTTTAACCATTGGAACCTGTTGTGAGACAGTTGAAATCAACATTTTAAAGGGTTGTGTCAATTGGCTCTTTTAGTACTGGACTTAACCTGTTTATGTTGTTATTTTAACCCTAGTTTGTGGGTTAGTTTAACCATTCGAATATGCTGATTTAGGTTTATTGTTGCAGTTGGTTTTAACTGTTAAATATTGTTCTCTCAACTGTTTATGTGCTGTTAAAACAAACATTTGAAATGGTTGAGTTAATTGACTTTTTTTGTGAAAGATTTAACCCGTTCATATCGTTATTTTAATCACTATTCGGGTGTTCGTTTAACCATTCGAATGTGTTGATTTAGCTGTATGTGTTGCTGTTGTTTTTATTTATTTCTAATTGTTCTCCCAACTGTTTGTGTCACGGTTGTAACAAACATTTGAAGGGATTAGTTTAACCATTCGAATATGTTGATTTAATTTTGTGTCTTGCTGTTATTTTTACCCTTTTATATTGGTACCCTAACTGTATGTGAGCTGGTTAAAACTAACATTTGAAAGGGTTAGTTCAACCATTCGAACATGTTGACTTAGCTTTATGTCTCGCTGTTGTTTTCACCTGTTTATATTGTTATTTCAACGTCGGCGCGTCAGTTAGTTTAACTATATGAATACGTTGATTTAGTTTTATACCTTGCTGTTGTTTTCAACTATTTATATTGTTATCCAAACTGTTTTTGTGACGGTTAAATCAAACATTTGAAAGAGTTAGCTTAACCATTCGAACAGGTTGATGTAGCTTTTTAGCTTGCTGTTGTTTTTACCTATTTATATTGTTATACCAACTGTTTGTGTGACAGTTAAAATCAACATTTTAAAGGGTTGTGTCAATTGGCTTTTTCTGTACTGGACTTAACCTGTTTATGTTGTTATTTTAACCCTAGTTCGTGGGTTAGTTTAACCATCCGAATATGTTGATTTGGCTTTATTGTTGCAGTTGGTTTTACCTGTTTAATATTGTTACCTCAACTGTTTGTGTAACGGGTAAAACGAACATTTGAAAGAGTTGTGTCAATTGACTTTTTTTTGTGAAGGATTTAACCCGTTCATATCGTTATTTTAACATCTATTCGGGTGTTCGTTTAACCATTCGAATGTGTTGATTTAGCTGTATGTGTTGCTGTTGTTTTTATTTATTTATAATTGTTCTCCCAACTGTTTGTGTGACGGTTATAACAAACATTTGAAGGGGTTAGTTCAACCATTCGAACATGTTGACTTAGCTTTATATCTCGCTGTTGTTTTTACCTGTTTATATACTTTATTATACTTTTACGTCAGCTCGTCAGTTAGTTTAACTATTCGAACATGTTGATTTAGTTTTATATCTTGCTGTTGTTTTCAACTGTTTATATTGTTATCCCAACTGATTTTGTGACGATTAAATCAAACATTTGAATAAGTTAGTTTAACCATTCGAACAGGTTCATTTACATTTTTAGCTTGCTGTTGTTTTTACCTATGTATATTGTTATACCAACTGTTCCTATGACAGTTGAAACAAACACTTTGAAGGGTTGTGTCAATTGGCTTTTTTTGTAAGGGACTTAACCTTCATATATTGTTATTTTTACCCTAGATCGTAAGTTAGATTAACCTTTCGAGCATGTTGATTTAGCTTTATTGTTGCAGTTGGTTTTACATGTTTAATATTGTTATGTCAACTGTTTGTGTAACGGGTAAAACGAACATTTGAAAGGGTTGTGTCAATTGACTTTTGTTTGTGAAAGATTTAACCCGTTCATATTGTTATTTTAACCATTATTTTGGGTGTTCGTTTAACCATTTGAAAGTGTTGATTTAGCTTTATATTTCGCTGTTGTTTCTACGTGCTTATATTGTTGTCCCAACTGTTTGCGGAACAGTTGAGACAAACATCCGAAAGGGTTATGCCAATCGGCTTGGTTCCAACATTAACAAATACATTAACTCAACTATTGGAAACAGGAATAATCAACAAATTTATTTTGTTATTTCTGGTAGTCAACAAATAGTTGAATACCTGTTGTTGTTTTAACGTATTTATTTTGTTAATTTTACTATTTAAATTGTTATGTCAACGATTCGAATAGTAAAATCAACAATTACCTATTGGATTTTGCATGAATTGTTACGCCAACATGTATAAATAGGTAAAAACAACTGTTTTCATATCAACAAAAACTTTTCTGTGAAAACAACAATTTGTTTAAGTTGCCTTAACCCATCATTTTGTTAATTCAACTAATTTGTCGCCAACACGTGCAAAATCAACCTTTTCGGTCTTTCAGTGTATGCGTCCCGCAATCCACACACGTGCCTGATTTGAAAATGCGAAGAAGTTTTACAGGACTCGTAACGGCATTCATTTTTGCACTAGGGAGAAAACTTGGCAGAATCAAAAATAGAAGCTTACAAACTTTTTGGCATTATTTAAATTTTTCGATGAAACTGATTTCGAGGAGATTTTTTAATACAAATTGACATTGACCTAGTCCCAAATTAAGCAGAGCTAGTGTTTATGGGTACTGTTTATACTAGACAACGTAATTAAAACATACTTATATAAATAAATGCATAATTAAATAAAAATAAAACATCCGAAACTCGAGGGAAAACATTCGCATTCATCATACTCGTACGGATATATCCCACGCCCAAACGGAGATTGAACCTTGGACCTCAAGCTCCATCGTCAGCTTCTCTAACCACTAGACCATGTTCATCGGTAGTTCTTTTAAAATCTCTGAAAAATCCCTTCTTGTAAAAACATAGTTCCTTACTTTTCTAAGTACCTACTAAGTATATTCTTTTCATATATACTTAACTTAAATTGATTTCCATTATATCTAAGATAATATTAAAAGAGGGCATCTCTACCGTTAGGAAGGGTCGGGTTGTCAATAAATCTTAAAAAGATGGCCCATTACACCAATCCATTATGGATCCTATCTCCTAGTCTATATAACTTCGGTACTACATGTATATAGGGTTCCATAACGATTTAAAAATACATAGACCAGAATAGAGATTTATGGCCTTATTCATAATCGTCACTCAAGCCTCTATTAGCTAAAAAAGTAATACCGCCTTAAAAAAAAACCTTAGAAAAAGAACGTAAAATAATCCTCTAAAATAATGATAAATAAATAAAATAAAATATGCGTTTATTTCGGACAACAGAAACTAAACCCTAAAGTTTTATGGCCTAGCACTAAGCAGCAGAAATATGAAGTCGGTGCGATGCGAGCCGAATATTCTTTGAATGAAGCACCGACTTCATATTTCTCCTGCTTAGTGCTAGGCCATAAAACTTTAGGCTTTAGTTTCTGTTGTCCGAAATAAACGCATTTTATTTTATTTTATTTATTTATCATTATTTTAAAGGATTATTTTACGTTTTTTTTTCTAAGGTTTTTTTTTAAGGCGGTTTTACTTTTTTATTTTACTTATCCTAAGAGCCGGAGTCTAATTTTAAAAGGACAAAAAAGGAGTGACGATAAGATAAATCTGCAACAGTTTGTAACCGACTTCAAAAACGGAGGAAATTCTCAATTTCAACTGTTTATTTATTTTTTGTATGTCTACTTTTAAAGTGCTCATTTTTGTTAGAGTCAAGTGAAAAGGAATGTGTTTATTTATTTTGTGAACCGAGCGTGTAACGATTTGCATAATATAGGTATTTTAGGAAAAGTAGTACTTACCGATGAAAGGAAATACCTCGATTAGCAGCTTCATCTTGCTATCGGGAAAAGACTGAATGGCTTCTCAGAGGGTCGAGCACGAGTTTTCAAAACCTGCGTAACGTTACGGTTATCGTATCGAGATCGAGAAACCTCATGCTAAATTTTAGTTCCAAATACGCTCACGGGCGGGCGCTGTTCCAAACGTCATACAAACTCGATAACGTTTACTATTCGATTTTACGTGACGCAGGTTTCGAATATTCGTATTTGGCTCCTTTTACACTCTTTACTGAGTGCGAGGTACATGCACTCTTTCCTTCTATTGTGATATACCTGAGTTTGTGATTTAAACATTAAATACTTATTTCTGAAACAACCTGTACTTAGGTACCGCAAATTTAAATTAAAAACTTAACTAAAGGTGTGAACTGGGGGGGGGGAGGGGTCAGAGCCAATAAGCCGTATAATATCATCCGTAGAGATTTACTACACGGAACCGTCGTCGATACTGGAGCAATAAACGCCTCAACTTTTTAGGGGTCCCTAGGCAAGGGGTTCTTAGGGTTCTGGGTAGGGGTGGATAGGGCAAAGTGGTTTAGAAATTAAAGTTTAGGTGTCGAACATAACGTGGACAAAGGTACTAAAGTGAAGTTATTGCCTTTCATGGAGGATTTCCTTTGGCGGTTTAATAAAAACGGTGCTCTGATAAAAGTTTATTTGCGCGCACACCATTTTAAATTAATAAATACGTACAATTTGATTCCATAATAATTATATTATGTCTAGAAAAATCGAACTTGGCCAAAAATTTATTAAAGACAAATCGTTCTTTGTCAGATTCAGATTAACACGAAATATTCATGTGTCTTCTATAGTGAACTTGTTTCAGTGAAACAATAGAGCAGTCAGAGGACTGCTGCTACGTTCCTAGTAGGCTGAGCACGAGTTTTCATCAAGACTCGAGTAGTAAAGTTAGGTGTCGTATCGCCAATATCAAAATGAAATTTTTGTATCAAATACGCTCACCAGGGGGGGGGGGGGGGGCACGAATTTTCTCGACGACGATAACGTTACTACTTACTTGATTCTTAGTGAAAACTCGTGCTCGGCCTGCAGTTAAAATCTCTTCTTTCCCCCACGGAACCCTCCACACATTCCTGTAGCTCCCTTTTTTTATACACGGAAAAAAGTACCAGGCGCGCAGGAGGGTTCAGGATATATCGCGCAATAAAGCGCCGCCATAACTGTCGACCACCTTAACGGTAAATTGCAGGCCTTTTTGTTACGATTAATTAATTGCGAAGCAGACAAAGTGTAGAGGTTAGAAGAGTTGACTATAGCCTGAAAAAAGAAACGGAGAAAAGAGAAACTAAATTTTTTTGTGCGAATTTGTCGCCTTAAATAAGTAATTTCTTAATTAATTGAGGGCAATAGACCACGCGGGCGATCACCGATGAGGTGGACGGACCGAATAATAACCTAACCTAACCAACTTAGAAAAGTTGAAAAACCCCCGACGTTGTCATTTCAAAGTTCAATATGTTATGTGTTATATGCTCAATATAAGTTCTGTATGTGTTCTGAACTTAAATAAATAATAAATAAATAAATATTTCGAATATAAATATTTTAATGAAACTTAACTAAGAACCATCTCGATTAAACTAACTTTCGATTGAAAAATGCCGCATCGAAATCGGTAAACCCGTTTGGGAGCTATGTTGCCACAAACAGATACACAGATACACAGATACACATGTCAAACTTATAACACCCCTCTTTTTCGTCGGGGGTTAAAAAGTAACCTAACCGATTGCACATGAAGAGTCGCAAATCGCGACGAGTGGCATCGCATTGTGAAGCAAGCCACAAACCTCGACGTGACAGCTACGACCACTCTGGCAAGAGCGTAAAAAGTGCAGTCGAAGGTCCTCTAACCAATTGCACACGAAGAGTCGCAAATCGCGACGAGTGGCGTCGCATTGTGAAGCAAGCCACAAACCTCGACGTGACAGCCACGACCACTCTGGCAAGAGCGTAAAAAGTGCAGTCGAAGGTCCTCTAACCGATTGCACACGAAGAGTCGCAAATCGCGACGAATAGCGTCGCATTGTGAAGCAAGCCACAAACTTCGACGTGACAGCCACGACCACTCTGGCAAGAGCGTAAAAAGTGCAGTGGAAGGCCCTCTAACCGATTGCACACGAAGAGTCGCAAATCGCGACGAGTGGCGTCGCATTGTGAAGCAAGCCACAGACCTCGACGTGACAGCCACGACCACTCTGGCAAGAGCGTAAAAAGTGCAGTCGAAGGTCCTCTAACCGATTGCACACGAAGAGTCGCAAATCGCGACGAGTGGCGTCGCATTGTGAAGCAAGCCACAAACCTCGACGTGACAGCCACGACCACTCTGGCAAGAGCGTAAAAAGTGCAGTCGAAGGTCCTCTAACCGATTGCACACGAAGAGTCGCAAATCGCGATGAGTGGCGTCGCATTGTGAAGCAAGCCACAAACCTCGACGTGACAGCCACGACCACTCTGGCAAGAGTGTAAAAAGTGCAGTCGAAGGTCCTCTAACCGATTGCACACGAAGAGTCGCAAATCGCGATGAGTGGCGTCGCATTGTGAAGCAAGCCACAAACCTCGACGTGACAGCCACGACCACTCTGGCAAGAGTGTAAAAAGTGCAGTCGAAGGTCCTCTAACCGATTGCACACGAAGAGTCGCAAATCGCGATGAGTGGCGTCGCATTGTGAAGCAAGCCACAAACCTCGACGTGACAGCCACGACCACTCTGGCAAGAGCGTAACGCCTACAAAGACGATAAGTAATTTACGTCAAAACTGTGATAGTTACGAAGAAAGTGGCGCCCTTATTACGTTGTTTCGTTTCCAGCGCAGAGCCTCTAGCTAGTGTAATTTCTGTCATAAGAAAAGTCTCGATCGCGTTTACGTGAATACCAATGGGAAAATTGACAGCGCCACTAGTCTTAGTGGCACGTATCGACAACAAACAATTCTCATACTATATGACACTAACGCAAACGCGTTCGAGACGTATTTTTGACCGTCGATTACACTAGGCGCTCAGATCGTGTCATAGAAAAAGCGAGTAGACATTCATACTGTCTTATGCATACTCGAAGCACATAACCTTCCCTTCTCGCGGCATTCGGGTAACAGAAACCTATTTAGGATTATGACGGGCACACTTACCCCATACTTGCAAACGACCCTTTCCCCTTAACCATAAAAATACCACGCTCAGTCACATAAACGCGTTTTTTTCCGCAAAAAAACACCAAATTGCAACAAATTTACGGCGCAATAAAAACGATATCACGCTTTATTGCACATCCAAAAACAAAGTGCACCCGAGCAAAAAGACAACCAGGAATTATTGTATCTTAACAAAATAAATGGGGCAAGTAGTGGAAATACGCCCCCGGAAAAACTGACGTAGCCTGGGAGCTGGGATTAATTTTAAACGTTGAATTAAAAGAAGGCTGTTCGCTACACTACGCGTATAATGACAGCTGAGCTCGCAGCCTCACATGTTTGTTCTCGGGTCTTGAATGTTTAATATGTATTAAATTAAGTACCTACGTAGTCATTATAATTAAATTCGTTATCTAGTAACCCCTTATTTTTGGGTTGGGGGTTGAAAACGAATCTCCTTGTTGTTTTAAAAGTTAGACAAACCGACAACACAACATACGACAATTTGCCGCTAAGCAGCAGTGCTTGCACTTGTGTTCCGTTGTGAAGAGTAAGACAGCCGGTGTAATTACGGGCACAGGAGGCATTTCATCCTACTTCTCTAGTTTGGCATATCTACAAGCCCCCCGGTTTTGCACCATCAGGTGGCCCACTTGCTCGTTTGCCTTCCTTGTTGTATAGATAAAAATTTTTTAGACACATTGATAATTAAACTAACTTTTTGTATTATTTTTATTTTTACGGTCATCCCGTTTGAAATAAATTTTTCATAAATTTCAAATTTGATGCGTAAATATACAGAAAAACCAGAAAAATTTGTTCCCCAAACCCCAATTCGAGAACAAATTTTTCTGGTTTTTCTGTATATTTACGCATCAAATTTGAAATTTGTGAAAAAGATTGATAATTAATTATAACAAAAAAATGTGCCTCTACCTCCCGCCAAGTCACCGTCAAGGTTATCTCGATCGCTCGACTTTTATCAGCAGTTTCTTCCGACATTACTCCAGCCCGCCATCGCTCCCCGACAGAGGGTCGAGCACGACTTTACGAATGCTGCGTAACGTTACGGTTATCGTATAGAGATCGAGAAACCTCATACTAAATTTTAGTTCCAAATACGCTCACGGGCGGGCGCTGTTCTAAACGTCATACAAACTCGACAACGTTTACTATTCGATTGTACGTTACGCAGCATTCGTAAAGTCGTGCTCGACCCTCTGAACGATGCCTCGAGATTGGATCCTTAAGGGACGCTATTTTTCAACAAATTTTGCATAAAATACACTGTTATGATGCACTTTTGAAGTGCCTTGAAAATTGAAGGGGGTGTTTTCAGATAAATTGAATTTTATAAAGATATCGCAAAAGTTGAATTTGTGCTGTCTGCGTCGTTAAATGGTTTGGGATGGGTTCAGGGATAAATATCGTGTTTCCTTGCAGTATTATTTTCAAAGAACATGCGTATTGGTTGTGTGATCTTATAAGAAGGAAAGTAGTCATTTTGGATTTGTTTTGTTTACTGCCTGTTTCATCACTCTCCAATAAACATTATCTGACAGATATCTGTCATGCCGTCTCTGTTTATTTTGATTGACGGACAGAGATGACATTACATTACATTTATTTTTCAGATTAATATAATTATGATAGTGATAATGTATCTACTTCAATTTCATAATTATCACGTTTGATACCTAACTTCATTAACCCCAATCGTAGTTCATATTCAATAGAAAGCAAAAACAAATGGATCACTTCTCACTAATGGATGTGCAAGTTGCGGAAATTTTCCAAAAAGCTGGAAAATTTCTCGGATTTTTTTTGAAAATTTCATAGAAATACAAGAAATTTCCGTTTTCCATTTCTCAAAGTTTCAAACCCAATACAATAATGTGAAAAATTTCGCAATTATTGAAAGTTTCCGACGGCACATCAGTACTTCTCACACCAGTTTCGATACTGAACCAAACGTGAAATTAAAATAAAACAAAGAGCTGCAACCGTACGTTAATTAAAGCTATGTCACAGTGACAGTTCCGCCCGAACCGTGTCGGGTTTGAACCTACGACCCGCCGGTCGCGCCGCGGCGGGGAGTCTAGTCAATACGCTAATTGTATTTAAACGGATTTAAAAAGGTTTGGTGAGTTTTTAACATCGTGAGATTCTGTGGTGTAATAATATACCTACTTGTATATCTACATTTAATACTCTTTGTGTACTCTCTGTATGACTCCCTATATATCACCTGTAATGCTCTATATGGGGGATTCGAATAAACGTCGTTCAAGCAACTACTTGTTTCAATTATATCCCACATCGCATGGCGACCCTGCCAGGATGTCGGTGAAGCGCGAGTGATTTTTTTTGGAAATGGACCCTTGTGTTAATTAAATAAATAATGTGTCAATTAGACGCAAAAGTATTAAGAGACATTGAGCAGTTTTTGTGGTACTGGACCCCAATTTTATGGTGCGGTTTGGTGGTGGTACTCCTCGTCATCATCGTCGCGTGTCGATTCTGCCGTTAACTATGGGCTCAACATCATCGAAGGAAGAGGTGGTGATTGCGCAAACTGCTGCCGGGGCAGGAAGTAATTCTGCAGGTGTAGACCAACTTAAGGTACACTTATCAACGACCAACGTTCTGCTTGGCGTAATTGTAGTGTTCCTACTCCTTGGGGCCTGTTTTGGCGTGGTCCGCCTGTACAAGGCCATGCATAAAACCTGGATCAGACAGGAGCTTTCATCGTCGCAGATGCGTCGTTCGTGGAGGCGCGGCCCAGTTCCAGCTACCAGCGGTGAACAGTGTGTGTGAGTGAAAAATAAATATACTTAGTAACATTCCGCGAAAATACTCTTACCCCTTAACAACAATCGAATATTATCTTAGCGTTAAATAGTGCGAGGTGCCGCTGCGAACACGATACCTCTCGACCAATAAGGCATGCATGCATTCCGAGCCTATTTTGGCACAAGTTAGAATAAGTATGTATTGTAAAAATATTAACTAGGTTAATGTTTATCAATCTACTCATTTAGTATTAACATGCCAAATTTATGTCATGGCAGATAGATTAAAAAGTATTGAGGAAGAGTTAAAATCAATACGCACCAAACTAATAAAAAAAGGAAAGGAACGTTATAAAATCAAAGATAACGAGTTGCGAGCTGCAAATTCGCTGAAAGAAGAATTAGGAAATATTTTTAAAGAAATAAATCTTACAGAATTTAAAGGTTCAGACCTAGAAAGCGTCAACTTACTATGCGAAAATACTAGAAAACTTTACGAAGACATTTGTGTATTATGTAATAGGGTAGAGACTAACGATAACATTGTCGCCATGGAGTCCTTTTCTCTAAAAACAGCTGTCTCCTTATTGCCAATTATGAATGGTTCAGAAGTGACCACAAAACAATTAATCGACGGCATAGAGATGTACGCATCCATGTTAGATGCCACAAATAAGTCCCTCCTCGTAACATTTGTGCTAAAAACACGCCTTTCTGAAACAGCAAAGTTACGACTTTCAGAATCGTACGACTCCGTAAATAACTTAGTAAAAGACATGCGAGACCATCTACTTACAAAAAAATCTTATGTCGCTGTGCATTCACAGTTAATGAATGCATTGCAAAAGGGAAAAAGAGTGGAGGAGTACGGTGCTGAAATTGAAACCTTATTTACGCAACTAACTATTGCTCAGGCCGACGGTAAAACCGCAGCATATGAAACCTTGAGGCCTATTAATGAAAAACTAGCTGTACACAGATTCATCGACGGGCTGCGAAATCGAGATTTAAGGACGATATTGGCGGCACGTGGTTTTACCGCCTTGAAGGACGCAATAGCCGCAGCTAAAGACGAAGAGACGTCGTCGACACACGCCGAGTACAGCTCTATAATGATGAGCCAGCGTGGAAGACAACCAGGTAGGTTTTACTATAATAACAGATTTAGTCGCGGGCGCTACTCCAATCGTGGAAACTCCCACCGACGGAACTATGGACCAAGTGAGTATTTTGCCACACAGAACCAGACCGATGGTTACAACTTGCGACAAGATGTACAGCGAGGTAACAATTATAGAAGGCCAAATACTTATCACCGCCGGGGCGTGAATTTCATGGATTCAGAAGCACCCGAGGCCTCTACAAATATTAGTGAGTCACCTAACGTACCATTAAATCATAATCATACAGATCAGACCACCCAGGAGCCGTTACAGTTTTTTCGTTCCTAATCAGGATTACATATATACTTGCCACAATTGTAGTTCGGTTGAAATAGCGGTGAGCAACGACAACAACACCAAATATAGATGGCTCGCGGACTCCGGTGCCTCACTGTCCGCCGTGCAACATGAGACGGTGCGTTTGTTGAACATTCCTATCCATAAGCAGAACTTCGATATAACAGGAATAGGTGGTGTGATAAGAACGGAGGGATATGTTTATCTGTCCTTGTCAATAAATGGTTACCAACTTCAACATAAATTCTATGTCATTAAAAATTTACCATGCAAAAGCGAAGGTATTTTAGGCCTTGATTTTCTTAGGAAATACAGATGTAACTTAAATGTCAATGTCAAACGTCAAAAGTCAACATGTCAAAAGTGAATTTGGACTTTTCATTTAAGACATCTCAGGTTTCAAATTACAAACTTTTATATTTTGTCGTGGGACGCAAGGAGGTTAAAGCGATTGCATCTGACCCAGGTTTGCCTTCCTCGTCGCATAAAAAAAAATCTACAGAACTATGCATGATTAATTTATTGAATCAGGCGTTACTTTGCGGGCCTCCGCATATTTATGAACTAAAAACAATTACTTTGCTCACCCGCGACCACTAATGACAAATAGTTATATCTGTGCGGCAAATGTATATGTTTCACTACTCAAAGTAGTGGAAGTGGTGGCATGTTGAGCGGTTGTTGTTGTGCTTCGTGGCCTCGTGGAGAGTGCCGAAACGCGTCAGCGTTTAGTTTAGTGGTGGTGGTGATAGTTGGGTCTGTGTGGCATGTGTTGATTCGTGTAGCAGTTGAGGCGGAGGTGTTTTTGCCGCACAGATGTAACTATTTGTCATTAATGGTCGCGGGTGAGCAAACCCATTAAACTGTTTAAAAAAAACTACATGCTTGGTTCTACGAACTGTGTATTTATTCTATAAAAGAGTTTTTAAGCACTTAAACCAATAATAGGTAGATATTAAATTCTGTGCTCACACCTAGTTTTAATTCTTAGATAATTGATCGCTTTATTTTGCTTCATAATTGTCGTCTATGAACAAAATTAAGAAACCTATTTATTTGCATGCTTACCCAAGCCGAATTTGGCGCACTGTAATAAATAACCATCTTTTATGTTCTCAATTGGAAAATCTTTTTTTGTATTTTTTTATTTATTTTTTTCATTTTTTTTTTCTTCCCGTGAGTATCAATTGTATTTTTAATAAACTCACCGAAACATGAATACACAGAAAAAAACCAGAAAAATACCAACCCCGGCAATCGAACCCGGAACCTCGACACTCCGGGTCGCGTGCCCACCCTTACACCAGAATCGGTATTTCTATATTGGTATTGGTATCTTGTATGTACCCATTTTCCGCAATAAACATTATTGTTATTGTTGTTGTTATTGTTAGAGTAATTGTTTTTAGTTCTATGTATAATTGTTGTGATAGAAGAAAAGAGTATATGTTATGTAAGTATTCTTTGTGATTGAGAATAGTTTTATGCTTGCTTACTTTTATTATGCAAATAATAAATAAACAAAACTGTTTTATTTTTTTGCAATATGTACAGTCAAGGAATTTAATTCCCTCATGATCTCAGTAGGAGTATCTTTTTGTATTTTTTCTCCCAATTTTTAATTTTACGGTTTTCCCGTGAATATCAATTATATTTTTTATAAACTTACTGAAACATGAATACACAGAAAAAAACCAGAAAAATGCCAACCCCGGGAATCGAACCCGGATCCTCGACACTCCGGGTCGTGTGCTTTTCCCCTACACCACGATTGGACATAGAGGAAAGGCCGAATTTTTTCCATGTATTCAAATCTTAGCTTGTTTTTTATCACTTTTTGCAGTGACTAGCGCCATCCCGGAGTGTCGAGGATCCGGGTTCGATTCCCGGGGTTGGCATTTTTCTGGTTTTTTTCTGTGTATTCATGTTTCAGTGAGTTTATAAAAAATATAATTTATTTAATTCCCTACCCATTTCGTTGAAATGTTGTTAGACAGTCGCCGTGCATTAAAGTCGAAAATGTCAACGCAAACGCGACATGTCAATGCAACGTCGTGTTCTATCTAGCTCTTAGGTGACAGTTTGCTATACGATATTAAGCCTTAGGTGGGTTGGAAATTAAATTCCTTGACTGTAAAAGGTGAAAGAGGTGAAAAGTGTCTTAAAAAATTTAAGCTAACGTGTTTTAGGCCGCATATAGTTTTCTAGTCTTGATGAAAAAAGTAAATAAATACCCGAAGCTTGCCTAAAGGAAAATCTGAAATAATTCAATATGTTAGAAGTTTATGTAAAGGTTAAAATTAAAAACAGGAAACGCTACTCCGATTCCGGGAAAGAAATATATCTATGTCACTCCCACGTTTGAGACAAATCTACTAACACCTCATACGTTGAAATCCGTCAAACGGTTTAGGCTGTATCGTGTGCCAAAGAACCCTCCTTCGGCAGTCGGGTAAAAATAAAACGATGTCTCTAAATAGCACACTATGTAGTTCCACTATCGGACAAGATAAATAGCGCTGTACGCAACACACAAAATTATTACGATGACGCGGAACCCTCGGTGCGCGAGACCGATTCGCTCTTCACCGGTTTACTTAGTAGTGAAACGGCAGGCTCGCGGCGGTGCCTTAAAACCGGTTTTCACGATGTCTGATACCGTCACGGTAATAAGACTAAGTAGAATGGATGGGGTCGCGGGTTCAACTCTTACATGCGTTAGCTGGTAATTATGTATTACTAAGGTGATTCGAGGTGACGCTAAATACCTGTAATAGCTGTTATGGGGTGTAATAAAACGTGGTTTATGGGGTGCAGCAGTTAGTTTTCAACTGTACAGCAAGCAATAACGTTTAGCAATGGTTCTAGTGGTCCACGTAATAATTTCGCATTGTTTATGAACTAAATACTATTATATTCAAGTCTAGTTCACGTCTTTGCAATAAATGTATACTTCCACTGCTACGCGAACCTCGAAACAACACACTGTCACCAATTCACCACTACCACTACAATACGTTGACGCGATTCAAACTCTCTACAAGCCCATTCTCACTGGTGTTATACGAGTAAGTTTGAACTAAAAAACAATTACTTTGCTCACCCGCGACCACTAATGACAAATAGTTATATCTGTGCGGCAAATGTACGTTTCCATGCAACACCTCCACCTCCACTGCTACACGAATCAACACATGCCACACAGACCCAACTATCACCACCACCACTATACTAAACGCTGACGCGTTTCGGCACTCTCCACGAGGCCATTTACGAAGCACAACAACAACCGCTCAACATGCCACCACTTCCACTACTGACATATGTAAACCATGTACTCAACTTAGTTAATGACAAAACCAACGTACCCACTAATATTTTATAAATTCCAAACTACCCTTTTATGTAAGTCCTAAACTACCCTTTTTTAAGAAATGAATTCCAAACTACCCTTTTTATTTTTATTTTTAATCTACGCCAGGTACCCCGTTATTTTTAACCGAGTACGGTAAAAAGAGAAGTCATGTTCTCATTATTACTATGACACATTATTAAAATTAGAACCAAGTCGTAACAAAGGCGAAGAAACCAAATTAACTTGTTCATTAATAATAGACCCCATGTTGTTGTACCTAATTATTTCCAATTGTTCTAAAACCGATAGCCGCAAACCCTTATCACAATAATGTAAAATTTCGTAAGTATCTGAGTCTAACAACGAATGATTCGTTTCTAATAAATGCTTGGCAAAGTTTGATTTCTCTGGATGATCATGCCTATATGACGAGACATGCTCTTTAAATCTAGTATCAAAGCTTCGACCGGTTTGTCCAATGTATACTTGACTACAGTCGCCACAAGTGAGATACATTTGCCGCACAGATATAACTATTTGTCATTAGTGGTCGCGGGTGAGCAAAGTAATTGTTTTTTAGTTCATAAATATGGACCTCCGCAAAGTAACGCCTGATTCAATAAATTGAGTAAGTTTGACATGGTGTATCTGTGTCGGTCCGTGGACTTCTTTTATCGAAACAGCTTTCTTGTATCGAAATCTAGTGCAATCGAATGGTTCTTAACTAAGTCTCAATAAAATCAGCTTGGCTGTTTTTGAGATATTGAACATGTAGGTAAATGAGAATGACGCAGGGTTTTTAACATAACCAAGTTTGTGGTAAGAAATGATAATATCCGCAGTAGAACTAAGGTTACCGATACAGCCCGAAGAATTGCGAAACTTGAGTGGCGGTGGGCGGGGCACATTGCTCGCAGAACTGATGGCCGATGGGGTCAGAAGGTTCTCGAATGGTGTCCACGGACCGGGAGACGAGCTGTCGGTAGGCCTCCAACAAGATGGAGCGACGACCTAGTAAGGATTGCGGGACCGCGGTGGATGCGGAAAGCACAGGACCGGTCTGAGTGGAGAGCCGCGGGGGAGGCCTATGTCCAGCAGTGGACGTCTTTCGGCTGACATGATGATGGTGATGAAGTTGTTTAGGTTTATTGGTGAAGAGCTTTTCCGCGTCTTTGAGACACTAAGAAGTAGAGTAGCCATTCTATTGTGTTGTATGTTCTTTGAGATATTCCGTGCTGGGTTTTTGGCCCTCATCGTCAAAATAATAAATTTCCATCACCGTACCTTTTAAATCCCTAGTCCTTTTTACCGAAGGCTTAACCTATTTACCGTTAAAGGGTTGTACACACGAGCTCGTTACCTTAACTTGCCTTTCAGTTTGCTTTTAGTCCTTTAATTCGTTTATCTGCACTCGGCCTACGTTTAGAACCTCAATTTTGATTACTTTACGGCTCCATACGGAGGATTAGAGGTTAAAATTTTGTAGGTAATTGGACCTTTTTAGAAATTTTCATCTCATCAGCTTTGCCCTTTTTGATGAAACTTTATTAGTCTACAATTTATGTATTTTACGTGCGTCATTAAATAATAAAGGGAGCTTTGTATTCAAAAAAAGTATTTAAGTAAGTCGAATTTTGACCACTATGCGACCCTTAGTAGTAGTTACAGCGTGAATTTAGTATGGAGTGTCCGTCCACTGGCGTCGGTGAAGAAATCCGGATTATTCCGGTTATTGTCGAGACGTGGAGAAGACAAATCACCGGCGCACGCGACTCCCTTCTGCACACTCCCGCTACTGACATGGGATTAAAGACTAATACAAAAACTGTAAAATCAGAATTCTTTGTTTGCATTAAAACACGGTATACTTAGAGGTCTGTAACAATATTGGCTGTTTCATGTATTTAGTCATAATAATGTCGTGCATGCATATTATAGTACGGCAACAGTACGACTGATAAGTGTTGAGAACCCCAAAGATTTTCATTTACTCGTACATGCCAATTTTTATGAAATTTATTTAAAAACTATTTTGATTAACTTAGCTTTCGATTAAAACAATGCGTTCAAATTCGTATACAATCCTAAGAGCTACAATGGTATAGATAGACAAACAGATACACATGTCAAGCTTTTACATATCACTTCTCTTTTTGCGTCAGGTGTTAAAAAAATTAACAATAAACTTTTTCCTTCATAATAAACGACTGCATAAAATATAAAGAAATCAAAGTCGGATGTAGACAAAATTTAACCTAAAGAAACGTACGATTCCAACTTTGCTAGTTCTGCTAAGGTTCAAGGTTCAAGAAGCATTTCCCAGTATTCATCCATCCGCTTCAGTTTATGAAGGCTAACACTTTCAGCTCCTTTAGACTCCAAGTGCCCGCCGAGCACCAGCAGATGTTCCTGCGCTCCGACTTCTGGCCAGAGGGTGTGGTGTCCGTCGCTTTCATCATCAGCCTATTTACGTCCCACTGCTGGGCACAGGCCTCCTCTCAGAATGAAAGGGCTTGGGCTATAAGTTCCCACGCGGGTCCAGTGCGTATTGGGAACTTTTCACACACACCATTGAATTGCTTCGCAGGAGTGTGCAGGTTTCCTCACGATGTTTTCCTTCACCGAAAAGCTCATGATAAATTACAAATGTAATTTCGCACATAAATTCCGAAAAACTCAGAGATGCGAGCCGGGTTTGAACCCTCGACCCTCTGCTTCAGAGGCGATAGGTCAAACCACTAGGCCATCACGGCTTCACTAGGCCACTGGGCTTCCGTCGCTTTAGGGAAGCGAAATTGACATTCAAAACTCCCTAAATAGTTGTATTATTGTTTATGCACATTGTGGATTCATTATTGTTATTATTTCATTATTGTTATTATTTCATTATTGTTATTATTTCATTATTGTTATTATTTCATCTTGGGGGGAAAATGCCTTAGTCGCCACGCTTGGCAAGTGGGTTGGCGACCGCAGTTACACCAGATAGTTCGCGGAGGACGCTGCTGCCCATGCGGTGGATGCGGAAAGCACAAGACCGGTCTGAGTGGAGAGCCTTGGGAGGCCTATGTCCAACATTGAACGTCTTTCGACTGACATGACGATGATGATGATGATACACGTTGTTTAAATTTTTCAGCACTTTGGTTTTGTTACTGTCGCGCGGTGTATTTTTTTTTTTGGAAAATAAACAAAATATGTAAATTTAATCTCTCAGCTTAGGTTGGCAAGGTATCTGCAATCCGTGTGTGTGTGATTACTTAACATAAGGTGATTGGATTGATCGATTGTTTATAAAAAAAAAAATTGTCAAAACTTGGGTTCAATCCCCTGTCCTTACTCAGAGCGCCCTTATAGACATTACGACGAAAAACTAGCGCAATATGAGTCGGTGCGAATGTGTCACAGGTGCGTTTTACGACGCAACGATATTGCATGCACTGCGATTTGCAGTTTGTGCTCTGTGCGTGTTGTGTGTATAAGAATAGTCTTAATACCATGATACTCGAGACTTAATCGCGTACAAAATACAACTATATTTAAATTTAAATGTCTCGACGTTTCAGACCCGACGTTGCGTCCATGGTCTGGAAGGGACTCAAGAATAGGCTAAGATTGTCGTCTGTAACAATAAAAAAAATACTATTATTCCAATATGATTTCTTTAAGGGTGACTTGAAATTATAATTATTGTAATGTGATTCAGTATCGTTATAGACCACGTTTAACTATTTTTCATTTATTTTTTTATTATTTCAAATATTGGGTTGTTATGGACCTACCTACTCATAATTCAACCAGATTTGATATATTTCATACAAGAAAAAAAAAACGGTTTGCAAAATGTGCACAACGATACATAATCAATGAAATTATTCTGATGATTAATAAAAAGACGTATTTCCTATTATACAAAAATTCAACATTTCTTTTCCCCTCATTATCTCCCAAAATAAGATAGTGCCTAAATAAAATAAATAGGCAAAATTGTTATTTGCTTAGAGTATAGAAGAACAAAAAATATATGATTCCCTCCGTTTCAATTTGTTTCAATGTTTTAGACAAACTGACACTCGCTAAATAAACTACTAGAAATTAAATAATTACAGTTTGTTCCAAAAACTCAAGAAAAAAAAGTGATTCCCGCTACCGCGCCCGCATTGTACGCCATTCGCATATTTCAGTATTAGTGGGGCCGGTCTGTAATGTGTTTAATACAGTCTGCCGCGACAGATAGCTGGCTTACGACAGTTACGAATAACGAGGTTACTGCATCCGTGTAATAATGCGATAACAAGTATTTTGGAGGTTTTACTTTAGGATGGCATGTGGTTTGATTTATTTTCGGGTTTGATAAAAAAAAACGTCTTGAATGGTACCTTAGGTGATTATTTTTGATATTTAGTGTTGTTTATGTACAAAACAAACGTAATAAATACTGTAGTTTACAAATGAAATAAAAACGGATCACTCACGTATACATATAAGTCGAGTTTAGCCCGACATGTTTCGGACTAATTCGTAGTCCTTCCTCTGAGAGCGCACGACCCAGGGGCAGCGTGACGCACACTCTTGCGTGCGCGCAAACGCACTGCCGCTGTCGTGCGCTCCCAGAGGAAGGACTACGATTGAGTCATTATGATTGAGTCTCACGGTAGTTTCATGTTAAAAATTGTAGTTGACTAATAAAAACAACAGTAATAAAGACAAAGTAGCTTTACATACGTGGACGCAATCAAGCGATAAGTAATTTCAACAAAAGAACATTTTAAGAAGAGCACAATATTTTTTAGGTTTAGGCACTGGCGAGATGGCGGGATGAACTGGACTCCTTCTTGAAGGACTGGCCGCTAATTGCTAAAGACCGGAAGCAGTGGAAGTATTGGGGGGAGGCCTTAGCTCAGCAGTGGGACAGATCAGGCTAATAATAATAATAATAAATTGAGCACTCTACTCGCGGGAAAACGCTTTAAAAACTTTAACGGCCGCTTTGTAGTTTGACACAACACTCTCAATATTCCGGCTCTATTTTCCATTATGTTCTGAGAACCCTAAGCGATTCACAGCCACACCTCATTCCAATCCCCGAACTCCATGCAAACTTCACGGCGGCCATCAAAGTTTTTTTGCGAAGAAATACTGCCGTGTACACGTGTCAGAACTTTGCTGATGACACTTTAATGGATTTTTGAACCTTTGTGCGGAATAGCAATCGGGTCGAATGCTGTTGCGTTACCGAGAGTGTTTTGTTTATGTTAAGAATATTTTTAAAAGTGATTGTAAGAAATTTTGTGGGTAAGTGTATTCTATACGATAAGCGGTTGACTAATGAAAGATACTTGTCTAGGAATGTTCTGCCAGTTTGTATCACACTTTTTACTTTGCGGGTGATAGAACCTTGTGCAAGGTCCGCCCGGATCGCTACCATCATCTTACTCGCTATTGTGTCTCGTGTGGAGTGTATGATATCCGAGGAAACAGCGGGCACAAGAGGCATTTTATTTCAGCACTCTGTATTGGCAACGCATCTGCAATACTTACGTTCCTTTTTAAGCGACTTCAAAAAAAAGAGGAGGTTCATTCGCGATTGCTGTTCTAATAATTATTTTTTACACTTGTTTCTAAAATATGATTTTTTTCTGTCTTTATTTTTTAACGATAGAGTGAAGTTTCTTTGTGTAATTTATCTGTGGTTACGTTAGAGCTAATGTTACTTGTTTTTAGAAAAAACGACTTGTGCCAAGTTTCTTGCGGCGCATTCTTCTTGGCAATCATGGTCTTTCCGAAAGCGCTGTTAGACCCAAAAAAAATGACGAGGAAAAGAGCATTGAATTCGTCGGAATATATCTCGCAGACAATCGTTCCTATTATGTTCCTATTATGTCTTTTATAGTACTGTCTGTACAGCAATGCAACTCGATACATTAGTCGAGGCTAGCATCAGTATCGTATAACCTATTGTCGAAACGAAATGGTTAAAAGCTGTGTGGGTTTACTGCAGTTGTCTTAAAAATGCTGGGAAATTTGATACAATTTGGAATAAAACTAGAAGGTTCTTAAACCTATAAAGTTTTATAATTGATAAGCTACTTCGATTTCATCTCTATTGTACTTTAAATAGCTTAGCAAAAAGTTTTAGTTTATAATGTCAGTTGGAATATCTATTTGTACTTTTCGCCATTTTTAGGGTTTCGTACCTCAAAAGGAAAACACGGAACCCTTATAGGATCACTTTGTTGTCCGTCTGTCTGTCTGTCAAGACCCTTTTTCTCAGGAACGCGAGAAGGTAGGATGCTGAAATTAATATCAAATACTCAAACCTGCGGTCCTTTGAAGCTGTGAAAAAAATCAAGCATCTTAGTCAACGTAATCAAAAGATACAGTCATTAAAAAAGTCGTTTCCATACAAATTGCCGTTTTTTGAAAACCTAAAGGGTACTTTCAGTTGTCCTAGAAACGTGAAATTTGGTATGAAGGTAGCTCTTATAGTACAATGACTCAGAAAATTCTCAAAAGCTTAAATTTTTATGTCTGTCTGTAGGTTTCGTGAACCAATATAAGTTGACCCCACACTGCGTAAATTTTGCTTAGGAGCAGGGCTCTCCTTACACTGGACTTCTTAAAACACTGGGGAAAAGCGTTAAAATCTTTCTACGGAACCCTCGTGCGCGAGTCCGACTCGCACTTGGCCGGTTTTTTTTATTATTTTTACGCTTTGTATACTTTTCAAATACTCACTGAAACATGATCACATTGAAAAAAAAAACCGGACTTGGCATTTTTGTGTTTTTTTTTCTATGTACTTATTCATGTTTTCATTCAGTGAATATTTTAAAAGCATAATGTTTTAGTTTGTTAAGGTGTTTATTTTCTTGTTGTTTGTATTTCACACAACCTCCTAAAAATATGATTGTGTCAGCCCTGACCCATCCGTCATAGTGCCAACCCTAGCCAATAAAACAGCCGGACAGCAAACACCACGCCAATTATCCCAAGTCAACACACCCTGTCTCGCTCACTCATTAATTGCTGCGCCCTGATTGGCTGTTAAATGTTTACGAGCTCGCTATGACACTTCGTACTTGCGGCTGTCTTGATTTTTGGAGATGAAATAATAATAATTTAAAATGTATAAGCAATGAAGGGGATATTTACAGTTTCTAATGCTCAATAACATTAACATGCTGATTCTTTTTTCTTTGATACAACAGATTTTCATAACATATTTAAATTTTATTCAAAATAGCTGAATCTACTATCAGTAAGCAGCTAAAGCGTAGGTAATATAAAATTTGCTAACATAAGATTCTTCCATTCGCAAAATTTGCATTTTTAAAATGTTAAAAAAGAAATGAGAATTAGCACTAATTTTGACTTATCTACCAATGAATAAGTGTATTACGCAAGTGCGAGGGAGATTCATAAATGAGCTATTTTTTATTGGATAGTTGAATTACTATTGACCTAGTCATTAACTAGGCAAATCCCGTACTATGGGTACTAAATAACGAACAAACATTGCGTATTTTTTACTTTTGGCTTTTGGTTTGGTATGAATGTGTTGAAACGTACCTAATAAAATTTTACGTGTGTTACATCGTCTCTTCAAAAAGTGGCAGAAAAATGTACCGCGAAGATAATGCAGCCTGCTCCCGCCTCTACCCTCTAAGCATTTTTACTTGGAGTTTCTAAGCAATATCCACACCCTCTACATAGAAATTATGTCAAATACGTATCGACAGTACTTTCTTGGACCGTCTTGTGTGAATGAAAGAGCATGAAGTCCGTGTAATTAAACCAGTGACGAGTGTTAACGAGCCAGTAACGTCAGAGTTCACTGAGTGCAAAAATATATTAAAATGTCGAATTATTTGTAGTAATATAAACAAGTTTACTCACATAGTACTCCCCCGGGGTTGCGGGTATTTATGGGCAGTGGTGATCACTTACTATCAGGTGAACCAATTGCTGGTTTACCTTCCTTGTCATATAAAAAAAAATACATGGTGTGACAAAATGGACCGGAAATATTTAATTTAAAAGAGTCATATACATTATATTGTAATATAGGTACATACAAATAATATTCCGGAAAAATAAAAACAGGCATTATTCCTTATTTCCCTCTGGATGATAATACGAGTTAAGTTGATTATTATAGTTTTGTTTTTGGGAAAAAAGTCACGGTGGTATTGCTCATTCATTTGCTGAAATATTTATGGCAATAAAATATGGAAAATATGGAGATAAAAATGTAGGTATAAGGATTAACAGTTTTAAATGATTCGCGGTTGTTTGCTGCATTAGACATAACGAAAAATTTTCAGTTGACCCGCGATCATGAAATCATGCGTCGTTTCAACTGCATCGAAATATCAAAAGCTCATCAAACCGCTAATCGCGGTCAGTTATCCCGTTTTCATTATATCTAATCCAACCTAATCTAATTTCTGTCATAGCACATGCTGAGTGGCAACCTTTTTAGTGTATTTTGCTGATACCTTTATTTATTAAGTTTTTTTCTGTACCTACGCACTAAATAAACCTTCGTTTTCTCTCTTTATTAACTGACCTTAAAAAAAGGAGGAGGTTCTCAATTCGTCGGAACGTGTTTTTTTTTCAATGTATGATCCCCGATTACTCGAAGACGGCTGGAAAGATTTAAATTTTTTTTGTTTGAAAAGGTATACTTTTTAGTTGGTCCCATTGTCACCAAGTCAGGATCTTATGATGGGATCCCAGGGAAATCTTGGGCAACTCCCAAATTTTATAGGCACGTATCATTAATGTATAGGGATTAATATATTTTTCCTCCACTGCATGTCTAGTATGCCCTGCGCCTTAGTGCACGGTGTCTAATTAAAACTCACTCCGGCGCAGTCGTTTGAATATTTAATTGCAACCGACGTGAGTGAATTTAAAGTTGGTCAGTACGAAACCTAGTAATTAATGAAGGTTCTTTCAAATTGTCCACATTCTGGCTTTTTGGTGGATCAGTAATCAGTAATTTATTTGCTCAAACATGGTACAGAGAAGATGGTTTACATACAGTTTATTGTGCTATACATGTTTCATCACATAGACATGCAAATGGTTTTAAGTTGTGTGTATCACATGCAATTTAATGAAACGTTTTATAGGGAAATAATTTTTAGACCATTTTTGTCGTAAGTTGCAAAGTTTGTTCCCTTGTATTAGAATAAGCGACCTCTCTTACAAAAAATACAAGTCAAGATACCCAACATTGGTATGGAAACTTCCTACTATTTTACTATTATTAAAGAATCCGTAATTACCTTATTAGTTACCAATATGTTTAATCTTTTTTTCCCTTTCAACTGATCCCTATTTTAAAAGCATGTGGTAGCACCGTCGCAGTGTGACTCGATTCGAACTTTAAAAAAAAAAGTTCTTAAAGAATAATGAAATTCACATGGCCACACCACAATTTGAATCGCTAACTCATTTACATTTTGTTTTTTAAACTCGTACTTAGTCTGTGGGGTCTGCTAGTACCAACCTATTTAAAACAATCTCACTAGTTTCTCTGCTACCGTTGGCACCCCTGAAGCAACATGGCTCTCGAAACCACTTATTAACCAAAACCCCGTGAAGCCCTGTGCGTAAAGATAAGGTTTACTTAACAGGGAACACACCATCCCTTCCGCTACATCACCCCGTATAGAAACACATCGCTCCGGTCAGATCCGGAAAAATCCAGAAATGTCCGGCGAGAGCCGCACGGAACTGGTTATTTCCTATCTTGAGATTAAGACCTGTGCCCTCTCTGTCTGGCTAAGGAGTGTTATGAGAGGGAAAATTGTGAGAAATATTACCGTGGGATACAGTTTTGGACGGTGATTTCGCTGGCTTATGTGATTGGAGTTTATTTTCATTAAGTTTCTATATTTTGTCTAAAGGTGAAGATGTACGGGGGTTTTATCGAATTGTTCTCGACGTTGTTTCTTAGACTCAAACAATCATTAAAGCTGTTTCTCAAGAGCACTTACAAGAGCACACTCTATGACCACTAAGCCAATGCAGTAGAACGATATAATCGAAACAGTTAAACATCGAACAATTATTTCTTCTCAGTAAAACAAAAATAGAGAAAATCGGTATGTAATAAGGTTAAAATTGAAGTCATTAACAGATTTTCTTTAGATTTCATAAATACATAATGATGTTATAGCATAAATACATAATGATGTTATAGCATAAATACATAATGATGTTATAGCATAAATTGACACCGTCTCAACACTTTCAGATATCATAACTCTGTGAACTCGTAACCGAAATCCGTGGCCATAACAGAGGCCCATAACGCCCTTGCCCCATGAAAACGGTAAAAACCCGATCATATCTTCACCATAACACAACTCAACACACGACAGACAGACACACCCCGAATCAATTTTATTATACGCGAGGATATCGCATCAACACTTGAGTCTGATTAAATGAGGGTACGCTCGTTAGGCTCGCGGAAATTTGCTCTGCCCGCCTCTTCCAGATTTCTGGGGGAATTGTGTCGATTATGGGGAACGTCGTTATGGGGACTGGCCGTTATGCAGGGTTGGCAGTTGATGGGGATTCGGGGGATTGGGTTTTGATCGGGAATGGACGATACGTTATGGTTTGCTTTTAGTAGTCAAGTTTGTAAGCGTGGATGTAAACTGAATTTATGGACGGTGTTTGGTTTTTGTTTTAATATTTTAATTATTTATAAATAATCAAATAAGAATCAAAAGAAATAAAGGGGAAATATGTGTGTAATAAGTACTAATCAGAGAAATAGAAGTGATCTCGGACCAAAACACATTTTGCAACAAACGCATGGGATGTAATAAAATTACAATAAAATACTTAGCAAGTAAAAACAAAAGTAGGATTACAATTTTTAAATACTCACTGTAACAAGAATACACAGAAAATATCCTTGATATTTCGTGTTACGTGCCATACTAACTCTTATACCAAACTAAGTACTGATTAGGCATGCACGTCGAAATTTTTCCATGCATTCAAGAAAGTCATTAAAAAATTTTTTTGAGAAAAAATACAAAAATATACTGGTACTCTATTGAGATTAACGTAAAGGTACAAAAAGATGCTCTTGTAGAATTGAGAGCAGAACAAAATTAAGCAAAGCGAAACAGAAAAACATATTTTTCCCCTCACTACCTCGGAAAGCAGTCTTTTATCCTTTAATACAAGCGGGTAAAATCGCATTTTATCCACTAGTGGGGAAAGTAATTTGACTTTGGAGTGGAGCGTGTTTAGGTAGCTTTTGACAGACAAGAAAACGTAAAACGCACATAATAATGGTTCGTTCGATATTAATTATCATTAAATAAATGATAAATAGTTTGAGAATTTAATAAAAATACCAAATTTAGCTTTTTTAGTGGTCCTTAAAATTCCATAAGAAACACTTGTTTTTTATAATGATGTTGACTATAATTCTGAACGCACAAGTTGAGTCGATGCAAATTCGTAACGCATCGTTAAAAATGTCAACATTATCTTTAAAACAATTCTCACCGACTCCGACTCACGTAGAAATGCACAACTTCCAGAGTTTTCTGTTGTAATATCGTTAAAAAAAATAGTGATTCCAGTAATGAAGATTTCTTTTTATGAGCTGTTTTTTTTGCATGTTGCGCTTTCCTCGCTACAGTGAGGTGAAAAGTTTTGTGTTACATACGGGTGCAAATGCATTTTACTTCTCGTGTGTTGAAACACTCGCTACGCTCAGGATTCTATTTTAGAACCACTCGCTTCGCTCGTGGTTCAACTATATGTCACGTAGGTCCTTGAGGAGGACCACAATCAGCAGGTAGAGCAGGGAGTGGGAAGAAAACAAGCACTTCAGCAAGACTCTTTTATTCAAGCCAACAATAGCACAGACTACGCCTACGACTCTCCTATGAGCTATTGTAGGATGGCACTGGCCTGAACAACGCGACCGACGGAAGGGGACCGTTCTTCAGGAGTAGGCGGCAGCGCGCGGAGTCAGCTGTAGGAGTAGCGACGAAGATGGCCTGTCTTCGTCGTGGTCTTCGGGCCCAGTTCCCTCAGAGCCGGCTCAGGGGTTGAAGTGGTGGCTATAGACGGTGCCCAGGTTGATAGCGGTAGGGTGGTTCCTGGAAGGACAACAGGCATTAGAGCACTGCTTGACCGCGGCTGCGCCTGGCCACTCGTAGGGGTCGGTTACTGTTCAAAGCCAACGGCCATCCAAGATAGTTTAAATTTGAAAACTAGCGGCGGTTAACGGAAAGAGTTAGGTGGCTCGGAACAGCTGTTACATTTACAACAAAATACGGCACACCTAAGCGGGTCTGAAGCAATGGAAACTCACCCCAGCGGGAACTTGATGCTACACGCACTAGTACTTAATTTATTGATTTAAATATATATTCTGGAGCTTAATTACGTGCGCTTAAAAGTTTGACGTGAGGTATTAGTATCGAGTACACACGATGACGTTCGCAGACCGACTGGCTACCGCCGCTTATATAGAAGTGCATAACTATCTATAGTTATTGTTATTATGTGTTTAGGGTTCGGCGAGCGGTAGCGCGTACAAACTGCCGGGGCTAATTTACCCGCACAATTTATTTACAATTTTATTAGTGGTTCCGTACAATAATTTTAATTAAATTGACAGTTTTATAATCGAATTAATTATGATACATTTTCTTTAATGTTTTTTTTTATAGTAGTATTAATTATTATAGCTAGATTAGACGCAACGTTACATATAGAATCCTGTCGCTTGCTTGTGTTTCAATTCCACACTTGCGGGTAAAATACAACTTTGCACCCTTGTATAACAAATAACTGTTTCTTTCCATAGTAGTTTTAGGGCGTTTTTATCTGTTTGGTAAAGTTTAGCGGTAGCCCTGGTTTACGGCATTGATTCGCTGTTTCGTGCACGCGGCGTTTTTCAAAGGGTTCCGCGCGTCCTGGAATTTTAAACAGCTTGTGTTTGGCCTTTTGTCCGGGATCGATGTCCTTCCGGGATTTTTCGATTGGATTAGATTATTATTTATTTATTTATTGAAGAAAGGAAATTGGAAACATTTAAATACTATATACTAAAACCCATTTATTCAGCGTAGAATTATAAACACATAATTATACTCACCGGCACAATTAATCATCCATGCTATTTATACTGTTTATTGTAAAATAATTCACTGATTAAAGTACAGTTTACACAGTAATCAGGAAAAATACGGGGTGGGCGTTTAATTGTGCCGGTGAGTGTATATTAACACGTTCGCTGACAGCAAGTCACGCTTGTTCAGTTACACACTGAATTATTTTATGGGATATTTAGAACTATTATAGCAGTTTCATCCTATTTGTGGTATCGAATACAATTTGTATGTGACAGTGAACTCTATGCATATCGAATGCTAAACTAGCGGTGTTCATGTGACGCGTTTTTATAGCACGTTATGTGACAGCGAATGCATTGGAATGCCATAGTACAACCACGAGCGCTATAGCATCAGTGTGGGTAAAGGGGGTAGGTACGTTGGGCGACGACACATAGTAGTTTGTGACTGTAGGCGTTCCGTGATTGAAGAGAATGTGACAGTAAACACAGATGTACGAATATTTACTATGGCAGTGCACATTCTTTAGCATTTCGATTAAGGACTGCTATTATATATGTAGAATGCGCGTCACATAAAGTATCCGAAATTGGAATGCTATAAAATGCTCGTCCGCGAACGTGTTAAAAAGCAACATAAAACACGAACCAACATTTTACTAAACGGTACAAGTTAGGCACAGACTAATTAAATATCCACCAGACGGGACACGTACCTACGTGTTGTTGAAAACTTAATTTATGCCAACGACCGAGGGCGTTAAGCGTAATATAGTTATGCCGACACGCTGGCGACGTAAAAACATGCCACTGTACTTGCTATTTTAGAGTTCTAAAACCCAGTTTTGGCAGATAAAGTGATATTATTTAGTTACTTCTTGACTTAATAAACGAATTTAATATTTCAGTTTCTTTCCAATTTCTCTTTAGATCTTTGTGTAATTCTGGTAAAAAACTGTCAAGTTATTTAACAGTCCTCTGTTGAGGCATATCGTGTGTAAAGTTATTGATGTTATTAAATAAATAAATTAAATAGCTGTGTATACATACTAATATAGGAGTTAAGCACTAAATGTACCTACTTACCAATATGGATGATGCAAATTATCTGAAATAAATTTTATATTATTATTATTATTATGTATATTTATTTTAACGTCAGGGTAGGTTTTTACAATATTCATATAAAAAGTAATAAAACAGTATTAATACAAAATATAAAAACATTATAAAAACCTAACCTAGGGTGCCGCCGGCAGCGAGGCGGGGCCTAAGCTACCGGCGGTCAGGGCGACAGAGAGAGGAACCTCCTGACTATCCGAGCCGTGTCCAGGAGTGCCGCCTTCTGTATCTGACCCTTGACCCAACCACCTAGCGAGAGCCTTTTAAGGTGATGGTCAAGGCTCTTCGCTATTAGACCGTTATTATTATTATTATTATTAACTTATTGCACATTTTCGTCAAAACTGTTTTTTTAAACCTATTTAATGAATTATCGTGAGTGCTACTTCATCATCACCAGCTTTGTTTTTCGTCCCACTGCTGGGCACAGACCCGGTTTTCCATTTGTCTGTAGCACAAATAGAACCACACAACTTTTTTACCCTACGTTTAAAAAATCTAATAAAAAATTCCTCCTGCTTTGAAGTTGGTTAAAAATGGAACACGCTTCGAAAACACGAACCGATCAATCTCAACAATCCCTAAACAAAACTCGAAACCCTGACGTTTTGACGTCTGACACGTCAAACTTCCCGCATTCACGGGGTGCCGTCGTAATATTTCGTATGTTACTGACTTTGCTGATCATACTAAGGGTGAGGCCGCCGACTGTACCACAACAAACACTACCCCTTTGTTGGCATTTATTATAACAAAGTCAAAGTACCTTTATCTTTAAGAGTTTTAAATGATTTGCTGTTAATTGCATTAAACATAATGAGAACGGTATATTGACCGCGATTACGTTTAGATTTGATGAGCTCCCGATATTTTGACGCAGTTACATGCATCATCAATATCGGGAGCTCATCAAACTTATAGGGTAATCGCGGTCAGTATCCCGTTTTCATTACGTCTAATCTTTATCTTTATTAAAACATAGTTGAATTAAATTTTTACATGGTGTTACTTGTATTTACGAGTAGTGCACACTTAAAAATGACATTGGAAATAGAAAAAAAAAAAAAACTTTAAAACTTCTTTATTTATGAATAACTTAACGCACTATAGTTTAAAATCTCAGGTAGATCCGAAACTATCGTGACATTATCCGATACATTAAATACGGTGATGGTGACGAATGTGACTATCATGATTTTTTTTTTCGGTAATGCTGATTTAAAAAAAAGAGAATAACCAGCCAAGTCTCATAACAAGTTTATCAGTTTTTTTTGTTTGCCTAATTTGAGATGATTTCATTCAACCACTCAAAAACTTTCACTAAGTGCCTTTTATTCTTATAGGCTTTCACGGGGAGCGAAGAACACGCAATATTTTTTGAAACACTTTTCATTACGGTACTCAAAGCTCATTGTCCGTGAAAATGTATGCATTTTCCCTACAGGCGTGGGTTGGCCGTAGTGCCAAGTTACAGCGGAAATGTACACGTATTCCTACGCTTCTTGTACCAACAAACATGGAAATTTTAAGTATTGTGAAAGTAAGCGTTGAATAAAACTTATAAGTCAAAGCAGTGAAGAGATACGGCCATTAAAAAAGATGTTTCTACATAAAACTCCGTGGAATCAAAACCTGAAAACATGAAGGTAGTTCTTACAGCACAACCGCTGAGATAAATCTGAAAATCATTTTTTTTTGTCTGGGACCAATATAACATGACCCCAGGGCATTACCCATGGGCACGACTCTGCCAACAATGTACAATTTAAAACATTAGGGTGAAGCAGGAAAAATCTTCGCGACTCGACTCCCGTGATAAAGCAACTATTTACATTCCTACAAATTTGTTCGGAGCGCTCAGTGCGGGAGCCCGACTCGCACTTAACCGATTTTTTTAAATCTCTTTAAGAACCAAACGTCCTAAAAGTGACTTTTTAAAAGGGACTGTCCCGCTTGCACTCAGCAGTGACACGCCAGAGACTCCAGTGAATCACAGAGGTCATTAGAGCCAATCAAATAAAGTGGATCCCGGCGGAGCGCACTCACCGGCGGACATAGCGAACTGTAGTGAAACTATTATTATTTAGATTATGTTACTTCACTAAGGATGGTTGGAAAGGCTGGAGGGGGAGGCGGTGAGTTAAAATAAAAATGCTTCACGTCAGGGTAGCATTACATTTTGAACATAGGAACGGCGGAGCGAGCCCGCTGGCGGTGAGCGGCATTCGTGCGGCTTATATCACTGGCTTGTTGTCACAAAATTGGCAACAATAACCTAACCAACTTAGAAAAGTTGAAAAACTCCCGACATTGTCATTTCAAAGTTCAATATTTCAAAAACGGGTGAACCGATTTTAACGAAACTTCGCTAAAACTATCTCAAGCAAACTAGCTTTCGTTTAAAAAAAACCGCATCCAAATTGGTCCATCCGTTTGGGAGCTATAATGGCACAGACAGGATACACAGATACACAGGTCAAACTTATGACCTCTCTTTTTCTTCGGGGGTTAAAAACGAAGTACCGATGGGCCCGGGTATATACCCTATGTCTACACATACCTATATGTCTACGCGTATCTACAGCAGTATACACACTCATGACAAAATTGGTTACATACGTTTCTGTAAACTCATACCAAAACAAATTTCCTGTGACATACAAATGCAAAGAAATGACAAGAAAGAAAAATTCCAATTTCAAGAAAGAAAGAAAAATTCCAATTTCAAGAAAGAAAGAAAAAAGACAATGCAAAGAAAAATTCGTTAAGCAGCTGGACTTGAACCAGCAACCTCGGTAATCCGTACCACGCTCCACCAATTAAGCTATACTTAACGTTGGTGTACCTAACGAATTTTTCAATGCCTTGTGTCATATTTTATTTGGAAGATCTCTCCTCAGCGCCATCTATGAGTAGCTTAATCAAGCAGCTCACCCACTACGGAACTTCTACAGTTACGCATTAGTGGCAAGAGATGGAGCTATTTTCTGAATCAATGAAAACAATCGATTTATTGATTATTTTTGTTTTTATTTTTATAAAACATTCATAGAATGAAATTCAACATACAATGACAATGCAAAGAAAAATTCTCAATAAATCGATTGTTTTCATTAAATTTCCTGTGTCCAAAATGGTGAGTTTAGTGTTGAAACTTGGGCTGAGGAGAAATCGCGCGCTTCTCTTTTCATAAAATATGCCACCACTTGTATGCGCTATAATGACTTAGAATGACTGGCTATTTGTAACTTAATTAGCTTGCATTATGTTATTGTACCTAAGTTAATAAAATAAATAAAATAAATTGTGATCGCTTCAGATGCTTAGCTACTTCTGCTGGTGACTGTACCTATGTCATCGTTGTTTCATGTTATTTTTTACAGATCATTAATATTGCCATTATATTACTTACAACAAAACACCTAGGGTATCCTGTGATTTTATTCCAAATTTCTTACGCACGTTTTTCCTCATAAGTCGTCGCACATTTACATAAATAAGTATATATCTTGTAAGCGGGGGAGGTCCCCAGAGTGTGGTGATTATGAAAGGCTTGTAATGCGGAAATATTACGTTTTACCCTCGACGCACTTTTGCTAGAGGTACTTTCATAATGGTGAAACTTGTTCTGATTTTGTACCATTGACTTGATAAAGTTACCGGGAAATGTAGGTATCGGTATTTTTATCGGTATTTTGCATAGTAACGTTATTTTCACCTGTGGCCTTTTTGACATTTTCACTCATGTTTTTTATAAGTAGTGTATGTATTGTATATGTAGGTATATGTTTATTTATGTAGTATATTTATCTGTAGTTATTAATTTAATTTAAGTTGTTGTTAATTTTAAGTTTCTCCTTTCTGTTCATTTCTGCCACCTAATTTAGCTTCTTCATCTTGGTTTCTGTATTTTGGTTGTCTGTAAGAGATCGCTTTTAAGCGATAAGACCGCCTATTGTCTACCATACCTGTTTTCTGTAATCTCTTTGTACTATTTTGTGGTTTTCAATAAAGAATATTTGTATTGTATTGTATTGTATTTTGACAACGATACCAGAAATACCGAAATAAATACCGACACAATAACAGTTTTAAATGATTCGCGGTTAATTGCATTAGACATAATGAAAACGGGATATTGACCGCGATTACCTTAAAGGTTTGATGAGCTCCCGATATTTCGACGCAGTGACATGCATCAAACGCGAATTACGAAACGTGAATGCGAGTAGACAGAGGCCGGTTTGCGCAACAATAGTATCTACCCGTTTCGTCAGTCTGTCCGTGACCATGATGCATGTAACTGCGTCGAAATATCGGGAGCTCATCAAATCTACAAGGTAATCGGGGTCAATATCCCGTTCTCATTACCATTATGTAACTAACCGGGAATCATTTAAAACAACTGTTGATGTTGGAAGCTTGAATGGAAGCTATAAGTAATACTACTGTTTTTTTTTGCGCTCACCATAAAATACCCCTAACAGATTTAGACGGAGGTTCGTTTTAATGTGCACAGTGCTTAGCGGAAGGCACATGGCATTCGCAACGCGTAATATATGTGCCGCGGAATAAATAAGGAATTTCCCACTCACTACAAGATTACTTTGGGGTGATATATGGGCGGTGGTTTTTTTTAATGATGGCTTGATGGTTTGCATCAGTGCCCTTAGTATAATCAGAAAGCACAAAATACGTCTCGATCGCGTTTGCGTTAAAGTGTCAAATAGTATGAGAATTGTTTAACTCGAACGCAATCGAGACGTATTTCTTGGCCTGGTCGGCGATTACACTAGCCGCTAAGATCATCTAGTGCAATTTTTGATATAGGAAATTTACTGCAATTGGCAGCGCCACTAGCGGCACTTGAAACAGATCGGGTGTTTATAAACTCACTTATATTATATTGAGTATTATGTCCAACATAGTATCGAATATTATATTGGACAAACAGGCCACTATTTCACCAACTTTACAATTGTCAGATTCCATTGGCAATTCGCAGTACACTTCTTTGCCAATATGAAGAGCAATTGACAATGAATTGTCATTGAAAACTGACAATTGTAAAGTAGGTGAAATAGGGGCCCGGTCGAAGCCTCGGAGCCTAATTGTCAGATTGATTGATTGATGTTTCGTCATTATAGCCATGACCATCCAGAAAATCAAACTTTGCCAAACATTATTAGAAACAATGGACATATTTATAACGGGATATTGACCGCAGTTACTTTACTACGTTTTGAGTCTACCCAAGATCATGATGCATGTACGAGTGCGTCGAAATATCGAGAGCTCATCAAACTTAGTAAGGTATAGTCGCGGTCAATATCCCGTTATAAAACTATCCCCGAAGGAGTTAAAACTGTCATTTATTAGAAACAGATTATTATTTCCTAAATTCAGATGCATACGAAACACCTTGTATAGTTGTGGAAGTAAAAACGAAAACAGACTTATTGAGTTGTTTATTCACAAACTGTCTCGTAAAGAATACAACAAGGCATTATTTCTTGAGCACAATTTAAATAAATAGTTTATCTTTTGGCAGTAATCTTTCCTGTCTCGCAAGTACCATTTACCCTTGTCAAACGAAAGTCCAGTATCAAACATCAGACTGCTGTCACCAGCTAACCAAGTAGCTTTATATCCAAGGTGCGTGATTTCTTTTGGTTCCTACTACAGGTTACTCGCTCCGATTAACATTATTATACGTATATCTAACTAATGTTCGAGACCTTGTGCAAGGTCCGTCCGGATTGCTACCACCATCTTACTCGCAAATTCTGCCGCACCAGCAGCACTTGCACTGTTGTGTTCCGGTGTGGAGAGTAAGACAGCCGGTGTAATTGCGTGCACAAGAGGCATTTCATCTTAGCTCTCTAGGTTGGTCAAAATGCGCTCAAAACGCATGGCGTAAGCGCCGATGCATATTAAATTTCTTTGGGTAAGAAGCTAAACCAACTTTTATTTTCGTTCAATCGCAGTTACAATATTCCTTCTCTTTCCGTTGTAGCAAAACGAATGCAAACGAAGCGTGTGCTCCCAGAGGTCGGACTACTGATTAGTCCGAAACAAGTAGTCCTACGTGACCGATCCGTCTATTTCTCTATTCTCGAGTGTTCATGTAAGGAATCAATATCATACGTAGGTACTATAATAGTATAATAATGTAAGTAGGTATAGCTTTTTCGCCCAATTTGCGACGTCAAATTAAATCCCGAAAGGTTGTCCCGCGGGACCCGCCCCTCGATACTCACTCGATTTTCCTAAACGCATTCGCATAGCCTTATGAAATATAGCGATGCCTTCTATTATTAACGTGAATTAAGTATAGTAAAAACCAGCATTAAGGACCGATGTACATCGGTTTGGGGGCTATGATGCCACAGACAGATACACCCTTACATGTACATATCTATACATGCAGCGGTTCCGCACTTGGCCGTTTTAAACAAAAAATACTTTCATTATCTTATGGTAGTTCTAAAAGTAATGGAAAAGATCAGTCAAAGGGTAGGGAAAGGACATAAAATATATGTCGTCACTTTATATTAAAACTAGCAGCCCGTCCCGGCTTCGCACGGGGTAGACAATTATCAATATTGTTGTACATTATTTTGTTCTATCGCTAATAGTTTCGGCAGCGCATTCGACGAAAGACATTTTAAGACTCATTTTTCTACACCTTCGGTTACATTGCTCAAATTTTACCAAGGATCCCTAATTTTTTTCGAAATGAAATGTAGCCTATGTCAAATTGGAAGAATGTAGCATTCCATTGGTGAAAGAATTTTTTAAATCGGCCCAGTACTTTTTGAGCCTATTCATTACAAACATACAAACATACAAAAATAGGTACAAATCTTTCCTCTTTATAATATTAGTGTAGACGAGTTTTTGTCTCAAAATGTAGAGCCCTCAATAGAGTATAAGTAACCACTCAGTTACAGACACAAATATTTATGAATGTTGTCTTTTTAACCGGCTTCAAATAAAATAAGGAGGTTCTCAATTCGTAGGAATATACAATTTATATATGTATATTTATGTATGTTCCCCGATTACTCGAAGACGGCTAGACCGATTTCAAAAATATTTTTTTTGTTCGAAAGGGTATACTTCCTAGTTGGTCCCATTGTCACCATGTCAGGATCCGATGATGGGATCCCAGGGAAATCGAGGGCAACCCTCAAATTTTATAGGGACGTATCATGTGTTTCATATATTTTCGAAAGCTATTCAAGTACTTGCGTCTGGTAGTCTTCATCTCGTGTTGATGAGGTGATGATGGAAGGTGCAACTCCTTAACGGTTAGGAGTTGGCGGATATTATTTTAAATATTAACGTAACTAAAAATTGTGAAATAAAACATCTTTTAACAGAAAGTAAAACCGCCTTCAAAAAACCTCAGAAAAAAAACGTAAAATAATCCCCAAAAAGCCATGAGTTTTAGGCCTAGCAGAAGTATGAAGTCGGTGCTTCATTCCAAGAATATTCCGCTAGCACCGCGCCGACTTCATATTTCTGCTAGGCCTAAAACTCATGGCTTTTTGGGGATTATTTTATGTTTTTTTTCTAAGGTTTTTTGAAGGCGGTTTTACTTTTTGTTAAAAGATGTTTTATTATCACTTTAAAAAAACATCTTCGAAAATTATAATTATGGATAGTTACATCGTTCCAAACTTTCAAATCGCGATAACTCAAAAAGTTGCTAAGATGACTAGATATATTCCTTCCGTGTACCTACCCTTCAGTTATATTCCATTATCCATTTACTACAATAATTACCTAATAATTATGAGCTAGCCCCAATTCATCATCATCATCACTGCTGGATATAGGCCTCCCCTAATGAGCGCCATAGCGCCCTGTATTCAGCTTTCCGCATCCAGCATCTGCCTGCAGTCTTTCGCAGATCGTCATCCCACCTGGCCGGAGGGTGTCCTACACTACGTTTGCCGAGTCGCGGTCTCCACTCAAGTACACGTTTACCCCAACGGTTGTCGGTTCTTCGTGAGATATGGCCGGCCCACTGCCACTTCAGCTTGCTAATTCTTTGAGCTATGTCGATAACTTTAGTTCTCTGTCGGATGTATTCGTTACGAATCTTGTCCTTCAAAGAAACTCCGAGCATAGCTCTTTCCATAGCTCGCTGCGCCCCAATATTGCCCTAATAAAATTCGGTTGTCGCCGGACACTCTGTTAAGATAACGTTAGGTGGTCGATGGAAATGCCTTTTGGAACCATTCAATGCGCGTGGGCAAAGATTTAACTGTTATTTCCATCAATATAAAAATATCGGTCTATTAAGTTGGAAGGATGTACGTTAATCCAGCCGAACTACTGGTGACTCTTTAAACCTAACAATTAAATAGTACTCATTTATTGAAGCAAATATGGATGCATAATCCGAAATAAATATTTTTTAATTTTAATTAAATTTAATTCATTGTTTTTTTTTGTTGTTTTGCGTATTCAATGTCTGTTTATATTACTAAAAATACTGTAAAATTATTTATAATTACGGTATCTTGTTATCTACTTTGCTAGAGTTAGGTATTATGCCTTCAATTTGTAGTTAATGTGTAGAGGTAAATTGAATTGAACATTAGAAATGCCATAAATAGTAGCGTAATGGTAAGTTTTGTTCTTTTTTTAATGCTTTATTATTCGTATTGTCATACCGTTACACCATTCCTATAAAGTCTATAACCTCATCCTGCCCACAGAATTTTTTTTTAACGTTAACAAAAGGTTTCAAATTCACTGTGACATTTTGTCCCAAAAATAAGACTTTTGGTCTTCATGAGCATAAGAGTCATGCTGACTTAACTCATACTACTGTTTTTTGGTATCTTTAACTACTACAATAAAATTTTAAAGTCATTTCAATAACAATAACTCTATAAGAAAGTCGGTTAAGGGCGTTTTGATCGCTTTTATACAGCCTCGCTCAAAAGGTTGATAATAAGCATTATAGAGGATATAATTTCATTACCTTTATTATCTTTATATTTCCCATAAAAGTGTTATAAAATAAACAAAAGAAGATTTATGTAGTATTAATTTTAGTGTACACAAGAGTGAGTATTTTTATAGCTTATTCAAATAAGAATGTATGTTGTAACCGATTTTTTAAACCATGTTTGTGTGCATTGGTAAAGTAGAAGGGCATAATTATGACTAAATAAACTGTCTTGCAGTCTTCGCTTTTACAGAAAATTACAGTTTTCTGTTTTTAATGGCGTTTCTAATCCATTTTCAATAAATTTATGATTTATTACTTTACTTATAAGTAATTACAGGATAAGAGACATCAAAAGCGGTCTAATAGCTTCTTGCAATCCTTTTAATTAAGTGTTGTATCAGGCAAGCAAACCTAACTCATCAAACACGGACCAAGCGCACTCTGGACACCAAATGTCAGGTCGAACGTTTCCGAAACGCATACATAATGCTCATATTTGCACCTATAAATCTTATTAGTCACCAATCGCGGCTTACTTTCGACCAGATGACAAGCGAGATGACAAGCTATGAACCAATCGCGACGCACTCCCCCGGCCCGCTCACCGCGGCTTTTTTCGTAATGACTTTCCAAGTAAATTATAGAAGATGCGGTGTCCAGAGGGTGGTTGGTCCGTGTCATCAAACATGGAAAAGTTTAAAACACAAGACGTTTTCATTTCAAAGTTCAATGTCTCAAAAATGGTAAAGTCGATTTTAAAGAAACTTAGCTACGAACTATCTCGATTAAATCAGCTTTCTATTAAATAAAGCCGTGTCCAAATCCGTACATCCGTTTAGGAGCTTGCGAACAATAACAATAAAAGATACAACTAAATACAGACAACATTTAAAATATCATACAACATATAGACGCATAGATACACCTACACACAGTATTGCACCGGTCAAACTTGTACATAACACCCCTATTTTTGCGACGGGGGTTAAAAAACGAGTTACGCCCGACAGATTTTTACGGTATAAAATTGAGTTTTTGTCAGCACGGTCCCGGTTTTAATTGGGCGGTTGTATCTAAATGCGGCGGCGTATCGGAGTGATCCCGGCGATTGCACGGTCCTGCGGAATTACGGTTTACGGTAGCGGGTTTTGTAGGCGAGGACATGGTATCTGGCCAAGCATTTCATCCAAATATCTTTCGCTAGTGATAGTGATCTTATCGAAAATTAATTCACCATGGTTCAACATCCTGGCTGCTATTTAATCTTCACGATAATCTACTCGTAAGATACACGATAAGCATTTAGGATATTCGCACAAACGTGTAACATTAGAGATGATATTTCGATATAACACATGACCCAACAACTAAGAAAAGTTGAAAAATCACCGAGATCTCAAAGTTGAATATCTCAAAAACGGCTGAATCGATTTTAATGAAACTTAGCTGAGGATTGTTCTCTTTTAAATTAGCTTTCGATTAAATAAAGCCGCGTCCACATCGGTTCATCAGTGTGGAAGCTATGATGCCTCAGACAAATACACAGAGACAGATCAACATGGCTTACACACTTCTATTCGGACCTTAGGATAAGAATGATAGATTAATGCTTTCGCCGGCGGTAAGCCAAACATAATTGAATGTGTACTGTTATACGGGTATACCCGCTTACCGCCGGGGAACGTGTAGATTCCCATGAGCCATTCGCTATTTATAGAAGTAATTTTATATCTCTAACTTCATGTACCTCCATCAGAAGTGAACGGCGTCCGCGGACCGGGAGACGAGCTGTCGGCAGGCCTCCAACAAGATGGAGCGACGACCTGGTAAAGATCGTGGGACCGCGGTGGACGCGGAAAGCACAAGACCGGTCTGAGTGGAGAGCTTTGGGCAGGCCTATGTCCAGCAGTGGACGTCTTTTAGCTGACATGATGATGATGAAAGATCGCGGGACCGCGGTGGATGCGGAAAGCACAAGACCGGTCTGAGTGGAGAGACGCGGGGAGGCCGCCGGCCAGCAGTCGACGTCTTTCGGCTGACATGATGATGATGTACCTGCATGTACATGGATCTAGTGCTAGCCAACCTAACAATTTATAAATCATCGAGCACACTCAAATTTGCATACCGCAAACACGTGTCGCGTAATTTATCGCGGTTGCTGACGTTTATTATATCGGCTGTAATAGCCTTGTTAAAGGATGGTATCATTGTATTAAAAAATAGCTTTGGGTTTTTTTAACTCCCGATGCAAAAAGAGGGGTTTTATAATCATAAGTTTCACCGCTATGTGTTATGTGTGTCTGTGGCACCGTAGCTCTTAAACGGTTGAACCGATTTGGGTGTGGTTTTTAGGGTTCCGCACCTCAAAAGGAAAAACGGAACCCTTATAGGATCACTTCGTTTATCGTCTATCTATCTTCGTATATCTTCGTCTGGCTGTCTGTCGGTCAAGACCCTTTTTCTCTGAAACGCGTGAAGGTAGCAGGCTGAAATTAATATCAAATATTTGAGACTGCAGTCCCTTGAAGCTTTAAAAAAAACAAACTTCTAAGTCAACGCAATCAAAAGATACAGTCATTAAAAAGGTTGTTTCCGTACAAATTGACGTACTGTGAAAACCTAAAGGGTACTTCCACTTGTCCTAGAAACTTGAAATTTGGCATGAAGGTAGCTTAAGCACAATCACTTAGAAAAATCTCAAAACCTTAAATTTTTATGTTTGTCTGTATTTGTCACAGATCAATATGAAATGACCCCACACTGCATACATTTTACCTAGGAGCAGGGCTCTACTAACACTGGACAACCTTAAACACTGGCAGTGTCCTACAGAAGACTGTAATTTTCTTTTCTCCTCGCATTAACTGTGGCTCTTAATCTTTTTTTCCAACAATTAGCAACGTAGCTCGCAGGTGTTGTTAATAAGTCAAGTGAAATTGTTTAAATTTAAACTCGAGAGACCTAGATTTATGATAGTTTTAGTTACGAGTTAGCAAACTGTGTCGCGGTATAAATTTACGAAGTTTCTTTACGTCCTAGTTTTAAAGTTGATTACTTAGTTAGACGAAGAAAATGTTAGTTAGTTAGACAAATGTTACTTAGTTAGACAAAGAAAATGTTAGACGCGTGTTGGTCTTACTTTTTTTTACTATCGCTACTTACATTATATAATTAAATGGCTACGTATGTATGACCATTATTCCTGTCGAAGCTATTGTCCTAACTCGCGTTTGATTTCTGTGGAAATCGTAATTAGATTAAACTATAACTTTTGTAGATATTTACTTTTGCGGGTTATATTTACTATTTTAAATATCCAAACTAAAACGTACCTAAATGTACAGATTCTTTCTGTAGAAAAATAAATTCTCGAACTGGGATCCGAGCCCAGACCTGCACCAAACCGTGGTGACGCGCTTACCAATTACGCTGTTCGAGTAATTATTGTATGTTTACGTTTTAGTTCGCTTTTTAAAAGTGCGTAGATTATCTGACGTTAAATGACGTGCGTCAAACACAACGCGTTTAACATAGCGTTTAACATAGCTTTTAACAAAGCGCTTAACATAGCGTTTAACATAGCGTTTATCGCATAAAACAAAAGTGCGCTTTGTAAATATAAAGTGTGTTGTATTATGTTGATGTAAAATCAGTTGAGGTTGAAGTTTTTTGCACAAGTCATCGCAGAATTCCAAGGTATCTGACATTTTAGTTTTTATAATTGACATTAGCCTAACAACGCCTGCTTCAACAAATTACACAAAAAGGTATTAGGTTAAAATATTTCTTCTCCGCCATACATACGGACAGACAATCATAATATTATTACCAAGGGGCCCACACATCACGTGAACAAGCTATTTATATTCAAATTCATTTTCTTAAGGATTCCGGGGAAGATTGCTTTCTGATTATGCCGCTATATCACGTATTTGGTTTAATTTCCGAGCTTCCTTTCGTGACTCGGAAAGCGGCGTATGAAAACATTTTTATACTACAGAAGGAAAAGCTTAAAAAGCTCAGACTTTTAGTTTCATAGCCTCAGAATACGGAGCAAACCAGAACCTCCGAGCGCGTCGAAAACTGAAGGCACTACTACCTAATCAATCTATACTTATCCTAACTACCCAAACTAACAAACTAATATTATAAATGCGAAAGTAACTCTGTCTGTCTGTCTCCCTGTCTGTCTGTTTGTTACCTATTCACGCGAAAACCGCTGCACTAATCTAGATAAAATTTGGTAAGAAGATAGTTTGAATATTGAGGAATAACATAGGCTGCTTTTTATTCGGGAAAATTATATAATAATATATAGTTCCCGCCGGACGGCGGTAACCGAAATCTACGCAGACGAAGTCGCGGGCAACAGCTAGTATAATATTATAAATGCGAAAGTAACTCTGTCTCTCTGTGTGTCTGTTTGTTACCTCTTCACGGGAAAACCGCTGCACCAATCTAATTGAAATTTGGCAAGAAGATACTTTGAACTTTGAGGAACTTATACTCGTAGGCTAATTTTATTCGGGAATATTGTATAGTTCCCGCGGGATAGCGGTAACCGAAATCTAGTAGACGAAGTTGCAGGCAACAGCAGAGCTAGTATATTATAAACCTCTTGCGTTACGGAGTCACTGACAGACAACAGCCGAAACTATAATATTATCTAATTTATTGAACAATTGCGGGTGAGCAAAGTAATTGTTTTTTAGTTTATAATATTATCTCTAGAAGGCTGGAATTTTGCACAGAGGTTTCGTTTCTGATGTAGACAAGGAGTAAGGACGGATTTGTTGAAATTCCCACGGGATAGAGAATAATGTTTATGCGCGTACGAAGTCGCGGGCTAAAGCTAATAGGTACTACACTAAAACTGTCCTGCCCTGTGCACGCAGCGCATCCTGACGTGTTGTACGAATTTCTTTATTATTATTATTAGCCTGATCTGTCCCACTGCTGAGCTAAGGCCTCCCCAATACTGGAAGTATTGGGGAGGCCTGCTTCCGGTCTTTAGCAATTAGCGGTCAGTCCTGTGCCCTAAGCACGACTTGTCGAATCCTGCGTAACGTTACGGTTATCGTAACGAGATCGAGAAACCTCATACTAAATTTTAGTTCCAAATACGCTCACGGGCGGGCGCTGTTCCAAACGTCATACAAACTCGTTATAGTTTACTATTCGATTTTACGTGACGCAGGATTCGACAAGTCGTGCTTAGGGCACTGGTGGCCCTTCGTAGCAGAAAATAAACAAAAGTCTTGTCAGGTAATCGTTTACTCGGAGACAAAAGCCAACAGTATTATCCTATTACTAAGACTCCGCTGTCCGCCCGTCTCTCTATCTGGCTGTCTGTCCGTCTGTCACCAGGCTGTATACCATGAACCGTGATAAGTAGACAGTTAAAATTTTCACAGATGATGTATTTCTGTCGCCGCTATAACCCTCAAAATGGAGAAAAAGTACAAAAAGATTACTACTTACGTCCTTTTGGGTCATGAATTCTTCCATCAGACTAATTTTACTAACACCACGTCACCCCAGATCTAATTACTAGAACCGGAAACGAAAGCTGCAAAGCTCGTCCCAACTTAACTCCGGCTCCAATTTTCTAATCCTGAATCGAATAAGCTTTAATGGAAAGCTCGATTGAAAGCGCTAAGCTCGCCTCATGAACTAGTTGTTAAACCTCTGAACCATTAGATTGGTCCGCAGTCATAGGGACATTTAGCTTTGGCCAAAGGTTAAAACTCCACAGACAGGACAGGATTATATCTTTAATGAAGAGTACCTAAATATTGTTTTAAAACTTCGTGATTTTTAACAGGACACACCAGAAGCCGAGACCTTAGCGCCACACGCGGGTGACGTCGTTGTTGACGTTTCCAAGTCGGATGCATTAAATACAACTTCCAACTCTCTTACTTACATATTCTTGGAGAGAGATCTCTCTGTAATATTGGAGTCCTTCCCATACTGGTGACCCACGACTTTGGACAAAAAACGCAACCTTCCAAGACCTACACGACAATGACGCAATCTCACAGCAAAGCCAGACTACCACATTTTGCACCATTAGCAAGCTCTTACACTGCTATAAACTCCAATGAGGACTAGCAGCAACTCAACAATCTCAACAAATACAGCGGAGCAACTCAAGTTATAAGCTCTGCTTAATATGGAACTAGGTCAATTGGTGTAAATTTTCCCACGATGTTCATTCCAAATTTCACGTAAATAGCATTATTGTTCCTGAGATAAGCAGCTGATACGGACAGACGGATCGAGTCACACCATATTTATAAGGGTGACTCGCTTGTCTCCGTCAAATGATAATTACATTTAATACGTGAGAATGATGGCTGTAGGCACAATATAACTCCCACAGCTTGTCGCCTCTATTTTATTTACCGACTACTCTACGCCGCGGTATAATTGCCTCATGCCTTATTCATACGGCACGCGTCGCAGAAAATGCTAAACTTTCGGCGACGATTTATGGCGCCTGCGACAGCTCGCGTTTATGAAAAGGTATGGCAAAAAGGGTATAAGTAGGGCTGGTACACGAAGATGTTGATAGTGTAGTTTTTTGAATCCCTTGACCGAAAAGAGGGGTGTTGTAAGATTGACCTGTGTATCTGTGTACCTATGGTGTCTGTGGAGCTTAGAGCAGGAAAGGAATGGAGATGTTAACGCGCGATTTCCCCTCTGCCAAATCTCTAACATTAAGTCTGATCAAAATGATCAGGGTCTGTTGATTGTGTGCGTGTTTTTGGCATTTGTGTGACAGTTTTGTTTTAGTGTGCGTTTGTAGGAACGGAAGAAATTTTGACAGCAGCGTAGACGTGTGCTGTACGTATTGTGTTCCTCGTCCCCCTCAAAAAGTGGCAGAAAAATTGTAGTGCATAGATCAAAGCGCATTTTAAAGCGGCTTTTTTTAATCGAAAGCTAATTTAGTCGAAACGGTTCTTAGCTAAGTTTCATTACATTAGGTTCAGCCGTTTTTGAGTTCACAGTGTCAGGGGGTTTTCAACTTTTCTAAAGCGCGCGGTTGTGTTGTGCAGAAATCGCAGCGTTAGACGTATGCGATCAACTTTTGCCTTGTTTGTTCACCGCGTAAAACAAAGTTTGGTCATTAGATTATCCGTTGTAAAATGATGCGCGTGAAATGCATCGCGTTTAACGTAGGTAGCGTTTATCGCAAAAAATAACCGACTATAATGGCTTTAAATGAGTTGAAGTTTTTTTAGCTAGTGTCTCTGTGATCTGTAGTAGACCTCAGGAGCTCATTATTGTTTTTTTGTTTTCAAAAATGAATTGACAAAAAAACTATAAAACTATCGAACCTACTCAACAAAATTTTCACGAGAGTCGGTTGAGAAATGTGGGTTAGTATCATCTCGTCTAAAATGCAGCTGGTCTAAGTAACCACTGGTCTAAAACGCAAATGGTCTAAAAGATCTGTAGAAGAGAACAGCCTGACAGACATCTGGACATAATTATAAAACAATCTTTGCCCATCAAGCTCGCTACGAATTAACTAAGATTTATGAACACATTGAAAACAATTTAAAGTAGGTAATACTTCTGAGTAATGTTCTCAGAAACCGTAGGAAACATTTAAATTTGCTTTGCAATTGCTTGCCCAATTGAGAAATATGATATTGTCATAGTTATTTATAATTGCCAGGGGCCAGTTAAGAGTTGATGTATTTATCAGGGCAGTGAGATACGATGTGACACGCCCTGCTAACGCTAAAGGAAGTACTGTTAATTTAATATAGGGGTTTGCGAAAGAAAATATCAGATCTAAATAATTATTTATAGGTTGGGTTATGTTCGAGCTTATATTGTAATTATGTCTAATTCTTTGACACGCTCTACAGCCTAAGCCGTTTGATGGATTGCAACGTATGAGATGCCATTAGATTCGTCTCAGCTGTGGGAGTGACATAGGGTTTTCTGTTTTTAATTTGAAGTTGATTAGGTTGTTGTTGCTTTTAACAGTCATATACCGTGATAGCCTAGTGGTGTCAAAGCTTAATAGGGTGAAATTAGAATAGTGTGCTGTATTTTGTTTTTGATTTTGCAGGAGATAATAGATCTTTTTGTATAGAATATCATTGAAATTAGGCAGTTATAACTGTAATAACAAAAAGCCAGTGACTCACAACGACGCAGTCTCATAAACTGCAACAATATTCCCTTTTTGTTTAAAACCAGTCGCCTTATCTTTATTACAAATTACGATACTGGTTAGTGTAGAAAATGAATAGAACTGTCCCACACTCAATTATTAAAACGTCACCGCCAGCAGCGTTTCCGATAAATGCAACGTAGAAGTGTTTCGACATTATTCGAGTGGCTCATTCGATTTACAAGTACGAGTAACAGGGTTTTACACGCGACTGAGTTTTTTCTAGTCTATGTACGCAAACTCTTTGATATTCAAAATAAATTGTACTGAAGCAAAAGTAAAATTGTAACACAAGCATACACTTATTTGATAATTGGACATTTTTAAAAAACTGTGTACCCTTTTTGCCAAAAAAGTCCTAAATTTTTCCATAGAAAATTTATTTGTCGGTTTTGTGACGGTCCATTATAGAATGTATGTAAAAACACGTCACAAAACTGACAAAAAATTGCGGGGCACTTTTTTTCATTATTTAAATACTTATTCCTCGTGATTCTGAGCAGAAATAGTCCAAAAAATGTTAAGTTATTCCAAAAAAGTAAAGGGTAGGTACACACTTTTCTGAAAATGCGCAATTACAATACAACTCGCAAACCATTCTCCAATAGTGTTCAATAACACATCAATTGAACGGCTAAATAGTTTCAGATTTAGGCAGCTTAATAACCAAAGACTTACGTAATAAATGCAGGTGGATTATTAATTTCACGTTTTGTATAATAAATGGTAAATACCGGGTCTCATTAATATTTTCACAATTCACGATTAAGCGTGGCACGGTGGAATCCAAGAATGTTCGGAGTTGTTTCTGCTTGCTTCGTAGATGAAGTAAAGACGAGGGGATAGACACGGGAGTTACATTAAATAAATAAATACCATCATGGGACTTCCTTCTTAGTCGTGGATGATCGTGGTTATTGATGGTTGTTCGCACACGAACGCACTCTGATAACAATTGGCCTAGTCCCAAACTAGGCAAAGCCTGTACTATACAACGGTACTAGACAACGGATTATTTTCAAGTTAGTTTCAATTGTTTCAATTTTGAACAGTTTCGTGTATTAACTACGGTCGCGATGATCTGCACAAGCGAGATCATTATGAACGCGTCGGTTGCTTATATAGCTACTTTTGATCTGCACAAGCGAGATCATTATGAACGCGTCGGTTGCTTATATAGCTACTTTTGCTGCCGACTGTACATGTTTCGCTAAATAATGTTATTTTGTTATTTAGGTTTTTGTTATTTAGTTACAATGTTATTTTTAACCCCGACCAAAAAGAGAGCTGTGTATCTGTGTGTCTGTCTGTGGCATCATAGCTCCCACACGGATGGATCGATTTGTATGCATTTTTTTTTTAATCAAAAGCTAGTTTAATCGAAATGGTTCTTAGCTAAGTTTTATTAAAATCGGTTCACTCATTTTTGAACTACTGATCTTTCCAATAAGGTAGTTTTGGCTATTTCAATTTTGAACGCTTTTATGCATTACGTACAATGTTTTGGTGAATATTGTGTTTGTGTTTAGTGTCATTTTCCTAGCTAGGTTACCGTAGCGTAACGTTACCGCCTCTACTCTTTACCCAATCTCCTGCAGTTAGGTATCTCGGTAATTAGCAGCACCTGAGGCAGATAAACGCCTTTAATTACCTCCCCCCTGACCTCGGCACCCCGCCCTTCCCCCTGTCTCTTCTGCAGCGTCGTTAAGATTACGCTGGATTTTTGAATGTCGTCTTTGTGAAGCGGCTATTTGTTTTTTTTTTGAATAAAGATGGGTGATAAAATAGTGATCATTTTCATTAGTGTTAACGCGGGGTCCGGGGTCACGGGGGGGGGGAGAAGAGTAACACAACCGAGTGCATACGATGCGTGTATTCGACTGCCGAACGCGGGTCGCAGCCTCGCATATCTTACTAACTAACATCCCTCCACCCTTAGTCTAGAAATAATCAACTTTCTTGCGAGCCCTCCTGGCTGGAGGGTCTGGCTCGATATCTTGTGAAGAGGCACTCGAGTTTGCAGGGGAGACATACACGTCGGGCGACTCGCTAGCAGCGTCGGCCGATTCTTTGTTTTGCTCACTGGTTGAAGGACTCTGACCCACCGTCTGTGCTTGTCTGGAATCAGAAGCCACGCCTGCACTTTGCTCAACTTCCCCTGATGCCTGAGGCTCTGCACGTTCTGCGCTCCATACTTCTGGTGCTAAGACAAACGCGGGCATCTCAGTTGGTGGTTCATCTATGCCGGGGCCGCTCGAGTCGCGACTAGTCCGATCAGATCCATATGACCTCTCTCCCCTCAGTTTCAACATCTGGTTGGCATGTCTCTTATGGACACTGTTACACTCTAGTAGCCTTACTATGTAAACACTGTTTCCCAGTTTATCAATAACGGCACCCTTGGCCCAGTAGGTCTTTTGGAGTTTGTAAATTTTAATTAGAACAATTTCATTCACCCCGAAACTCACTACTCTATTTCCGCCATAATAATTACACTGCGAGAACTGTTTTTGTTTAACGACACTGTCTAGTGCTGCATCAGATGGTGTTGGTCGATGATTAGTCAAAGTGTCAAGCCTGCATCTTAACTTGTGGCCGAATATTATTTCAGCAGGTGATCGGTTCGTTGTAGTATGCTCAGAGTTTCTATAATGGAAAAGGAATTCATATAATTTACAGTTGATTGCCTTTTGATTTACGCCGGATAAAATAATTGACTTAATTGCTTTCTTTATAATTTTAATGTAAATTTCTCCCTGCCCATTGCTACTAGGACTGTAAGTTGGGGTGGTTAAGTGTGTGATATTATTCCTACCACAAAATTGTTTAAATTCCGCGGACACAAAAGAACTACCATTGTCTGTACATATGGTGTGAAATAACCCAAATCTAGACATTATTTCACATACCTTTTCTATAACAACCCTTGAATTGTAACTAGATGTTACATCAAAACATTCTACCCATTTAGAATAGGCGTCCACAACGACTAAATACATTCTACTATTTAACGGCCCTAAAAAATCCATATGAACTCTGTACCAGGGCTGCGGAGGGTATGGCCACGGTGTCAGCGGGGTACGGGGAGGCGACGGGCGCAGGGAAGCGCAAACATCACATTTTGCAACAAAATTTGCAATGTCCGACGTCATTGCAGGCCAATAAAACCGGTTGCGAGCCTCTTTTTTCATTTTACTTGAACCTAGATGCCCAATATAATAACTCTGTTAAAATTTTGTTGCGACAACTTGCTGGAATTACCATCTTATACCCTTTTGCTATACAACCGTTTTCAATTGCCAAGTCATTCTGGCACATTTTATAAGGTCTAAGGTGATCACTCCTAACATTTTTAGGCCATCCCTGTCCTATGTACCTATGCACGATAGACAAAGTGGCATCCAACATCGTTTGTTTGCGTATTTCGTCAATAGAGATCAGCTGCTCGCAATCATAAACAAAGTGAACATACGTCGCCCTATCTGTAGGTATATCACCGCTGCACTGTTGTTTATTATTGTCGGTTACTGAGCGGCTGAGGTAGTCGGCCGCGTTGCGCGCACTGCTAACATACTCAATCACGTAGTTATATGACATTAGGTATATAGCATACCGTTGTTACCTATTGGCTGTGACTTCTGGAATGCCCTTTTCGTGATTGAATATAGACAAAAGTGGTTTATGATCGGTTCTAAGTACAAAAGGAGTCGAGCGTCCGTACAGATATTGATGATATTTTCTTACTCCATATATAATGGCCGTCGCTTCCTTCTGTATTTGGCTATAACTTTTTTCAGCCGAAGTGAGTGAACGCGAGGCATACGACACTGGCCTTTCTAATCCGTCGGCGTCTACTAACGATAGAATCGCGCCGAGCCCTTGCGGAGATGCGTCAACAGTTAGAATCAACTTCGCATCTGAATTGAAATGTGCCAAGGTTCTATCAGCGGTTAACTCTTGCTTAATCGTTGATACCGCCTTATCGTGCTGTCCGTCCCAATGCCACGGTACCTCTTTTTTTAACAGGTTATGCAGGGGGCTTAAAATAGTCGATGCATTTCTAACAAACATGCGATAGTAATTTACCATGCCGAGGAAAGATTTAAGTTCGGCAACGTTTGCTGGAGTCTTGGCGTTTACTATAGCCACTACCTTATCTTGACACTTATGCAGGCCATGGCGATCGATTTTATATCCTAAATAAGATATGGAGTCTTGAAAAAGCAAGCATTTTTCTTTTTGCAGAACCAGCCCTGCTCGTTCTAACCTACTGAAAACTCGGTTTAATCTCAATAGGTGCTCCGATTCATTCTGGCCAGTCACCAAAATGTCATCTTGAAACACTAAAACCCCATCCAAACCACACAGTATTTTCTCTAAAGTTCTTTGAAAAATAGCCGCTGAACTGCAAAGACCGAATACGAGCCTGGTAAATTTAAATAAACCCTTAATAGTATTTACTGTAGTCAGTATCTGTGATGAATCACTTAAAGTCAGCTGGTTGTACGCTTGTGATAAGTCTAGTTTAAAGAATTTTTGACCTCCATGTAATTTGGTGAATAGCTCTTCAATGCGTGGCAGCGGGTATTTTTCAATGATTAATTGTTTATTGAGACTGACCGAATAATCAGCGCACAACCGTATTGTGCCATCTCGCTTTAACACGGGTACTACAGGGCTGGCAAAATCTGAATATGGAACAGGAACTAATATACCTAAGCTGACCAACCGGTTTATTTCCTGTTCCACTGCTGCACGCAAGGCAAAGGGCACAGGTCTTGCTTTAAAATACTTAGGCCTTGAGCCTGGTTTTAAATTTAATTCAACCACTACATTTTTGCAGCAACCTAACCCTCTGGAAAATAACTTTGGATAGTCCCGTTCTGCTTTTGACATATAATCATTGCGAACAACTAATTTATTCATGGACGTGACTTCCAAGTGAAACTGAGACATGAAATCTCTACCTAATAAAGGTGGTCCACCATCGCGCACCACGTAGACTTGCAAGTTAACTGTTTTTGAGTTGTAGGTAAAGGGCAGGTTGAGAGTTCCCAAAGTGACAATGTTGCTCCCATTGTAACTTTGTAAGATGATACGACTTGGAGCTAGTGGAACATTGAGAAAGCATTGACTGTAAATTTTATCCGGAATAACCGTGACTGATGACCCGGTATCTAATTCAAACATTAGTTTATGTTTTTCTACAAGAACCGATACCTGCATTGGCTCCCCACGGCATGAACGAATATTATATATGACACGCTCACCGTCATCGCCACCATCCACATCATCAGCATCACATTCGATGAAACACTGCCGCTGCACTTTTTTCTCGGGGCATACGCGCCGCAGATGTCCTTTTTGCCCGCATTTGCCGCACTTGTAACGGGCAAACTTGCATGTAGCCGCCTGGTGACCATCGTAGCCACATGCAGCACAAACAACCTGGGGCCGATTCCGATCTGCGGCCAGCTGGCCGCCGCCGCCGCTCGTACCGCTACGCCGCGCTGCACGCGGCACAAAGTTAGACGCCGCCATTTTGTAAACCGGCAGCTCGCCGCGCGGCACCGAGCCCGCTGCCGCCGTGGCCGCCTGCGCAGCGCCCAGCCGTGCACACCGAATCTTTTGCCTGTTCGATGGCTTTGTTAAAAGTCAACTCTTCCATATCCATGGTAAAGAGCTTCTCACGTTCTAGGCTGGGTAGCATTCCTAGGACAAATCTGTCGCGCAATGTTTCGTCCATATTCGTTACGGTGAAGCTGCAGTCTACCGCGAGACTACGGACGCGAGCTGCCCATTCCGCCAGGCTTTCGGTTGTCTTTTGAGCCGAAGAATAAAAGCTGTTACGTTCCGCGAACCCGCACTTCGCTGTTGTCAAATGGTCGTCGAACAGTTTCACTAAAATATCGTAATCTAAGGTTCCAACTTGCTTTGGTAACTTTGGTCCCTTAGTAATTTATAAGTGTTTTCTGTTAAACTGCTCAATAAAACTGCCCGGCGTTTACACTTTGCTTTGTCGTCCGCGTCATTTATTTCGTTCGCGAGAAACCACTGGTCTAAACGTTCTTTGTACACCGACCAATCTTGCACTTCATGATTAAAGTTAGACACGGAGCCAATCGAGATTTTAGCCATGATGCACGCGTTTTATTAAATAAAAGTTCAGCCACGTCGCCACTGTTAACGCGGGGTCCGGGGTCACGGGGGGGGGGGGGAGAAGAGTAACACAACCGAGTGCATACGATGCGTGTATTCGACTGCCGAACGCGGGTCGCAGCCTCGCATATCTTACTAACTAACAATTAGCAGTTTTAAATGATTCGCGGTTAATTGCATTAGACATAATGAAAACGGGATATTGACCGCGATTACCTTATAGGTTTGATGAGCTCCCGATATTTCGATGCAGTTGCATGCATCATGAACACGGGCAAACTGACGAAACGAGGGTAGACACTATTGTTGCGCAGACCGGGCTCTGTCTACCCGCATTTTTGCGCGCCGACTGCGCGCACTGCCACTACTATCGGTCGCGTTCTCACTTGTTACTCGATTTAAGCACACAACACTTACGGTGTCACTACGCGTACCCGAAACTGATTCTGGACAAGTCTTGCATAACGAAATCACCGGATTCCAGACATTTGACAACTTAAACCCATCCTCATGGTTAAAATTTTTATGTTTCTTAATCTCAACCGCTTCTCTCGCCAGTCTTGGTATATAATGGCGTTCTGTCGAAATGATCTTAGGGCTGTGCAACTCAATCCAGTGATTTGTCCCCGACTCAATGAGATGTTTAGCAATGGCGGATTTGCGAGTGTCGTTAATTTTAACTGCGGCTATGTGCTCCTTAACCCTGCAGGCGATCGTACGTTTGGTCTGCCCTATGTACGAGCTGCCACAGCTACAATCAACCCTGTACACACCAGGTTTTTCCAGTGGAAAATTGTCCTTGGGTGATCTCAGAAGCTGTGAAATTTTCCTGTGAGGGGTGAAAATAGTCTTAACAGAATACTTATCTAGTATTCTTGAAACTCTATCCGTCACCCCTTTCACATATGGCATAAACGCTGGCTGTCTCGCAACATAATGAGTAAGACGTTTGGTTCATTAGGTAAGTATACCCCTTTGTATGATCTCAATTGGAAAATCTTTTTGTATTTTTTTTTTTTAATACCAATTCTGGTGTAAGGGTGGGCACGCGACCCGGAGTGTCGAGGTTCCGGGTTCGATTCCCGGGGTTGGTATTTTTCTGTTTTTTTTCTGTGTATTCATGTTTCGGTGAGTTTATTAAAGATATAATTTATACCCCTTTGTTTCAGACAATAATAGTATCTTGGTCACTAAATTTCGTGCTTATTGTCTAACGCGCCCTCAATCAGCATCGTGTTCAATTCGGTAAGTATCGGAAACAGCTAGCTGTCACAGTCGTACAAAAACTGACATTTCAAACTGATACATTATCCGTGCAGGTAATAAAATAGCTTTTCCAGTGACTTCATCTGCGTGTTTGATCATCGCTACTCCGTAGAAACTATGCCATTTTCGGGGATAAAATATAGTCCATATTTTTAATCTGGAATATTATATAGGCTGTACCTACCCATTCCGAATTTGACTCAAATCCGTCTAGCCTTTGTGTGACTCATTAACAATCATACGAACTTTCCAGTTCAAGCTTTCACTCAAAATACTCTTCCCATAATTTCAATTCCAGTTAACTTTACTAAAAAATACGCGGACTTTTTCTTAAAAACAATTCTACACTTTTCACCATAATAATTAAACACAAACTGACTCACTTGTAACATTAGCGATAATACCAAAGCACAATTGTGTAATTATTTTCTTTTAATTTAATTTCAGGTGCACGGCAGAGAAGGGACCAAGTCCGGCGCGTCCGTTTAATTGCGTTGGTTCCGTGGGCTATTGTGTTACTTGTGTTATTGCTGTATGTCCAAATCCCGCAAAACCCTTAATTACAACGTGTTTCCTTGTTTTCTTCTCATTTTTACATCCACCGCGAATTTCCATTACAGAGTTGTTGCGAAAGAAGAGAGCTGGGAGTTGTATTTATGCAACCGACTGTAGAAACTTCGTGGTTTGGAACGGCACTTAGAAGTATGCTCGATAACTACGTAGATGGCGCCAAGGTCGCTACAGCGTTGAACTTACAAACTAGGGGTAGGTATGGCAAGCGGGAGTCGTGTCAACAACTTATTTCTGCAAAATTTATCAGTAACAACCCTATTTTAGATTGAAAACCGCACCATTACCTCTCCCAGTAAACAAAGCTCGTGTACAAACTGTGTATCCCCATATCTTGCGTGTTCCACTCCATCGGTTCCAAGCTCATCGGTTAGAAAATATTGCCATTTTGTATCTTAATACATTTTACATACACCTTCGAAGACTCAAGTTTCCGCAGTTCAATTTTATGTTTTAACGCGGTTGCGTTAGATTTAAAATCCAAAAAAATGTTTAAACCGATTGTCGCTTGTTTTCAATAAAGTGCTTAATGCTGTAAAGACTGGACGAGAAAAAATTGCGCTCCCACAAGATTTAGTGCTGTTGATAGAAGAGATTTTTTGTGTGAATAAATTGGCCTGTAAAATTCAAAACGGTCTGTTTGGCGGTCTATTAAAATTGTAATGTGTTGTTTATTTCAGACCGTAGTCCGTATGTGTTAGTAACCAATGTAAGTTTACTGTCTGTGGTCAATATAACGTAATTAACAAGAACAAAACACCCAAAAAAATGTGTAGCAATAAACCCTTTTATAAAATTGTGTAAATCTGTCAGTAATCGAAATACTAAAAAAATACTGGAATATTTAAATTTGGATAAAATGGTAACCTCATGTCTTTCGCACACTTCGTATTTTAAATAAATTGATATATCTGACGGCGCGTCGATTGTAAAATCATTTCTTAGAGAGGGTAGGACGGAAAGATGTGACATACGTCCGACTCCCTCTGACGTAATGCAGAACACTGGTGCATTTTGGAAGGTAGTAATAAAACTGTCATGCTGTTTGACAGCAGTTACCGAATAGCGGTAGATCATTATTCGTTTGCATCGAGCCCAAGCATCACGTGTTCTGCAGAACGTCTGAGCTAATTTGAATTAAGTCGTTATCAAATTATAGCGCTGATTATATTTCTGAAATTACTTACTGTTGAACATTAAAATGTTAAGTGATATGATTAAAAGTTTCGAACGTTGAAATCTATCGTTTAAACTCCAAGCCCGATAACCCACGTTCACAAAAGCTACAATGAAAGGAACCGTGAGTGCAGACTATGATCCTGTGCTTTTATATCTATATCTAGTAACAAAGAGGATATTTTATTTTAGGCTTTACGTAATCCCATTTCATGTTAGTAAACGCCAATTTGTCTTATTTTTGTGAAAACTAGAATATAATAGATTTAGACTAGTTAGAAAAAACTTAATTTTTGGAGAGACGTTGAAAATAGGTACCTATAAACCGCATAATTTATGTATCCAACAAAGACCGCACCAACCCAAAAAACAAAAAAAAAAACAATTCCGTAATATTTTCATCCCGACAATCTTCATAATTCCTCAAAAGGTCGACCTTCCTATATTTCGTTAGTTCCTTTTTATGCAAAAAGATCCAATTTCGGCCTCAATCGGGATAATGCGAAGGAATGATCCAAATTGAATTCGGTTCGCGACGGGCTTAAGGCTCAAAGCAGTCATGACGGGAGTCGTCATTCGATCCGGTTAGCTTAGTGTACCCGATGTCGGCGCGTCGACCATTTTTCGGCGGTCATATCTGTCAGAAAACCGACAATCATTGGAGCAGGAGAGTGCTAGAGAACACGTCAGGGCAGCCGGAGTGTAGGACGCTACCTCTTGCTAGATGGAGCGAGGACTTGCATGGGACAGCTGGAAACGGGTGGATGCGAAGAGCCGAAGATCTGGCTGAGAGGTCTAAGTCCGGCTGTGGACTTATACAGGCTGGTGATGTTGAGCATTTTTGTAATACATTGCAGTACTCTTACATTATTATTAACACACTCAATTTATTATAATGAAACATTCCACCCATGGCCGACCCATTCAACTCATCTTTGCACATTTTTTGCCACATTCGTAGCGAGGTAACTACTTACAGCTGATTTGAACTAACTCTCGAGATGTCATGTCACTCTTATACTTTATTTCAGTAACACATTTTGTGGATAGTGTATAATGTTTTGCAGCTGGCTGTAGAACGACAAGGTACAAAATTTAGCTTCTCAAACTGACGACATCACAAGTCCACATTCGGGTAAAGATTACTTATGTTCTTACAAACTCATGCCAATACAAAACCGAAACACAAATTCAGAAAAAGCACACAACTAAACCTTTCTCATGACCAATGTGGACAGTGCCTGTCACATTTTTCTGCAGATTTGAAATCTCGCGTATAAGAATAAGAATAAGAATATATTTATTTAAACAGTTAACTTACAATTACATTTTAAGACATAATTACATTATTTACCTAATCAAATAATTATAGCACTGCGACAGATTACGAACATACATTTCCCCGTATCACCTGCACTAGGCTATGCCTATACCGCAGAGTGACACTATACAGATTACCAATCTACACGGATAAAAGCGTATTATCCTTAAAACCAATTCACTTAGCCACTCCGCGACCACACGCGCAAGAAAGATCTACGCGAACACATGTATGCTTTCATGCAAAAACCCCACCAATTGATTCCACATAAATTACCAATTTCAGTGTCACCTCCTGTCAGAAGTGCTGTGGTTAGCTCGAGCCTTGGAATACCGGCCAAAGGGCTAAGGGATACAATTCAGCTATTCCTTGCTCGGTTACACTGCTACGATTTTTATTAAATTTGCCGCGACACTGCGTTTCGGGTGTTACGAGAGATGTCTTAGGAGCTTGGGGACGAGATATGCGATTGGAAGAAAAAAGTTTAAACTTGGATGTTTCACGCTTTTTTGCAAAACCTGCTTTTGTTGCAGCGTGAACAAAGTCGGATAACCATAGAATATTTTTCAATCGTTATTCTCACACTGCGCGGAGAGAACAGGGTTTGAATTTCAAATAAACTTTTTTTTTTAGATCTCAATTGGAAAATCTTTTTGTATTTTTTATTATTTTTTCCAATTAATTTTAATTTTTACGGTCTTCCCGTGAGTATCAATTATATTTTTAATAAACTCACCGAAACATGAATACACAGAAAAATACCAACCCCGGGAATCGAATCCGGAACCTCGACACTCCGGGTCGCGTGCCCACCCTTACACCAGAATTGGTATAACTATATATTGTTGGTATTGGAATTGGGATACCAATTCTGGTGTAAGGGTGGGCACGCGACCCGGAGTGTCGAGGTTCCGGGTTCGATTCCCGGGGTTGGTATTTTCCTGGTTTTTTTCTGTGTATTCATGTTTCGGTGAGTTTATTAAAAATATAATTAGTTTTTTTTTAGTACAGGTTTTTTCTACTGGTTGTGCTTTCTTTGGCTACAGAATTTCAAGTTAATCCGACCACTGAAAGTAGGTCAAATTTAAACACAGGCAATCAGACATAAAGACAGGTGAAGCTAAGAAATGAAATCTTGTAAAACAAGAATACAACTTTTTTAAGCGACAAGGAAGGCAAACGAGCAAGTGGGTCACCTGCTGCTAAGTGATCACCACTGCACATAGACACCGGCAACCCCGGGGGGTTCGCAGATGCGTTGCCAACCTAGAGAGCTGGGTGAAATGCTTCTTGTGCCCGTAATTACAACGGCTGTTTTACTCTCCACACCGGAACACAACAGTGCAAGCGCTTAACGGCAGGACTAGCGAGTAAAATGGTGGCAGGGATCTGTGCCCTAAGCACGACTTGTCGAATCCTGCGTTACGTTACGGTTATCGTATCGAGATCGAGAAATCTCATACTAAATTTTAGTTCCAAATACGCTCACGGGCGGGCGCTGTTCCAGACGCCATACAAACTCGTTATAGTTTACTATTCGACTTCACGTAACGCAGGATTCGACAAGTCGTGCTTAGGGCACTGTACCTAAGAACCTCGCACAAGACTTGCTTTGCTTCATGCTTTGACATTATTTGACATATGATTTGACATATTATTTTATTGCATCTAGCATTATTTTTATTGTAGGTATTTTTACTTTATCGGCGATCTTTTTATTTAAACAGAACGTAAGATGTACAAAAAACACAGAAAGTACGAGTATCAATAAATGAACATGAATATCCTTATATTTTTGACATTTAAAAATGAAATGTGATTTTTATAAGCAATAAATTAATCTAATCTAACCAAATCAAGGTCCTACCACCCGCTAATTAACATTAATTAATTCACACTTGTTCCATCGCCACACTTAACTACCAAAAATTAGGACAAGCTATTACTGAACCAGATAGTTACACCGTTGGAATCATCTACACTTTCCTTTAAATAGAAAAGGGGTAATTTTTCTGTACAAAACTGGTTTCCTTGTGTAAGAAAAAACCGGTTTCCATTCCCTGTCTACTCATAGCTTTGCTTTGTCACGAATATCTCCATTCCAGCCGGCCCTTCGTCCCGGATTATTTCGTAACACCCTGTAAGTCCGCCCGCGTACAGGGAGGCATAGTGAAATCCTAAAAACAGAGAAGATGAAAAAGCCCCGACATTTTAAAACATTATTTCAAAGTTCGATATCTCAAAAACAGGCGAGTAAATTTTTACGAAACTTAGCAAAGAACTATTTTAATTAAACCAGCTTTCGAAAAAAAAAGCCGCATACTTATCCGTTTATCCGTTAAGATTGCGTTTCCACTAGTAGAGTTAACACGATTGGCCTCGAGTTTGTTACTTATTACCCGTCCCGTTGCATTCCGAGTGACAGAAGAGGACGGACAGTGGTTCTCGCGCGAGATAGAAGTCGCACTGTGAGTTGTGCTAGACCTACATATTATGCGCAAAGATGCGTTGCGAGGTTTCTTCATTATATTTGACAATAGCTGTTGCCCGCGACTTCGTCCGTGTGGAACTTGTTTATTGTTACACAGCGGAAACTAAGTATAAGAGCTCTATAAGGAATCTAAGTAACAAAATACGTCCATTATCTCAGGCATGATGACGTTTGAATCTCTTTACTTTGGGGAGCCATTCCTGAGCCTAGAGCCCCCCTCTTTACTTGATGATGCAACGTAGTAGTTCGCTTCTAAATCATTGTCTTAGAGAAAAGAGTTGTAGTTGTGTATGTGTAGATTTCATGGCAGGGGGCTGTGCCCCCGCCCGAAACCCCCTTCCTTCTTTTCCAACTGCTGCGTAGTTGTTCGCTACTTATCAATGTCTCGCAAAAAATGGTTATATTTGTGTAGTTTTTTTTGACGGGGGGCCGCGCCCCTCAGCCCCCCTTCCTTTCCTTGCTGGGACGTAATGGTTCGCTACTTATCAATTTCTTATAGGAAAGAGTTGTGTTTGTGGGTTTTTATGGCGGGGGGCTGCGCCCCCGAACCACCCACCTTTGCTTGCTGCAGCGTAATGGTTCGCTACTTAAAAATGTCTTGAAGAAAAGACTTGGATTTGTGTTGTTTTATGGCGGGGGGCTGCGCTCCCGAGCCCAATATCCTTGCCTTGCTGCACGCAGCGTAGTGGTTCGCTACTTATCAATATCTTGCAAGAAAGAGTTATGCTCATTAGATTTTATGGCAGGGGGCTGCGCCCCCCTGAACCCCTCTTCTTTGCTTGTTGCACGCAGCGTAGTGGTTTGCTACTGAGAATGTCTTGGGAGGAAACGCTTCGATTTGTATGATTTTGTGGCGGGGGGGCTGCGCCTCCGAGTCCCCCCCCCTCTTTGCTTTCTGGAGCGTAGTGGTTCGCTGCTTATCAATGTCTTGCAAGAAAGAGTTATGTTTGTGTGTTTTTATGGCGGGGGGCTGTGCCCCCCGAACCCTCCTTCTTTGCTTGTTGCACGCAGCGTTACGTAGTTGTTCGCTACTTAGAATGTCTTGGGAGGAAACACTTTGCACTTGGGTTATTTTATGACGACCCCCCTTCTTTGTTTGCTGAAGCGTACTGGTTCGCTACTTAGAAATGTATTTGTGGAAAGACTTGAATTTGTATGATTTTATTGCGGGGGGCTGCGCCCCTCGAGCCGAAGACCATATACATCTCCAGTTTATGTATATGTATTATTATACTTATTATTTGACCGTGGAGGCGTTTTACACCTCGGCTGATTTTAAATTTAGTTTAAATTGACCCTAGAGACTATACATCTCTAAGCCATTTAGATTAAGTATTATATTATAGTATTAATTCCGGGACCCTATACATCCCTTTGTAATTCAAATATTCACAGAGACCTGGAGACCCTTTACATCTCCTGCTCAATTAAAACGTGCCAGTAAAGTATAGTGTTCTGGTTTTGCTGTTCTAATAATTATTTTTTACATTTGTTTCTAAAATACGGTATTCTTTTTTTTCTCTCTTAATTTTTTTAATGATTGAGTGAGGTTTCTTTGTGTAATTTATCTGTGGCTACGTATTGTAAGAGCTAATGTACTTAATTTGTTTCTACAAAAAATGACTTTGTGCCAAGTTTCTTACGGCGCATTCTTCTTGGCAATCATGGTCTTTCCGAAAGCGCTGGTAGACTCAAAAAAAAATGACGTGTAAAAGAGCATTCAACTGCCTATTTGCCGAATAAAATTTTTAATTTCGAATTTTGAATTTTGAATTTTAAAAATTAAAGAAATATGAAAAGAAATTACAACCGGCTTGTTTGAGGCTGATCTAACTGAACCGGGATACAATACATCGATTGCAATAATCGCAGATATTCGGCCCCGGATATAAGGAAAACCTTAACTTGATATCAACCAACATCACCACTATCAACCTTATGTCAAAGCCATAAGATTTTTCAAGACAGTCTTGATTCCTTGGTCTTCGTATTACGATAAGAAAATCTTACCACATGGCGATGCTCATTTCTTTGCCACAATCTTATTGTATCATCACATAGCTTTCTATTGAACAGATAGTTGGTACTATAGTATGTATGTAACATAATATCTCTTTATTGCACATAAAACATAACCTTACCAACTTAGAAAAGTTGAAAAACCCCCGACGTTGTCATTTCAAAGTTCAATATTTCATAAACGGGTCAACCGATTTTAATGAAACTTAGCAAAGAACCATCTGGATTAAACTTTTTTTTATACAACGAGGAAGGCAAGCGAGCAAGTGGGTCACCTGATGGTAAGTGATCACCACTGGCCATAGACACCCGCAACTCCGAAGGGTTTGCAGATGCGTTGCCAACCTAGAGGGCTAAGATGAAATGCCTCTTGTGCCCGTTATTACACCGGCTGTCTTACTCTCCACACCGGAACACAACAGTGCAAGCACTGCTGCTTAGCGGCAGGATTAACGAGTAAGATGGTGGTAGCGATCCGGACGGACCTCGCACAAGGTCCTACCACCCGAGGCTGGCTGGTGACTGGCCGCATCGAAATCAGTAAAACCGTTTAAGAGCTATGATGCTACAGACAGATACACAGATACACAGGCAACCTGACAACCGCGGCAAGGCAACCGCGTACCGGGAGGTGAAATGTTGGTAAGTAGGCCTCTCGCAAGGTGGACGGATGGTCTGGTAAAGATCGCGGGAAGCCATTGGCTGCGGGTAGCAGAAGACCGGGCGTCGTGTTGATTCTTGGGGAAGGCCTATGTGCAGTATTGGATGTCTACGGCTAATATGACGATGACGATAATATTTTAGCTACCCATCTTGGGGCGTAATTTTTAAAGGTGGCTTATTCAGCGTTGAACTGCCGTATCGATTGTTATTTGGTACCAATCGAGGACATACTTGACATAAAAGCGTGGCCATGAAAAACCGTAACCTAAAATTCTCTCTTTTACTTTATTAATTTCAATTGAAGAGCGATAAGTACAATCGAGTTCCATCCATCCATCCATAATTCCATCCAACCATCCACCCATTCATCCTGTTCTCCTATTAAAAGAAAAACCCTAACCTACTTGAAAATTTGCTAGTTACTACTAGCTAGCTATCACGGACATATTGGAATTAATTTAGCATGGTAATCAAAACCCTATCGCTGTCTCTTTTACTGTTATTAACTCAAACTGAAAAGTGATGAGGACGCAACCAAGTTTCAAATTTCACTACCCGAAGCCGAAACTCGTAAGACGTTAAGTCTGCGCACACGTCACAAATTGCCATTAAGCTGCTTACACACGATAATGCCTATCGACGGGACCAATTATTAGTAATGGGATTATGTGAGGTCACTGTCACTCGTCTGGCAACGCCTTTCAAAGGATAAGGCTGAAGTTTGGCTGTTGTCTTTGTTGTTCAAGAAGTGAATAAATTAAAAAACAACAATGGAACGTATAACCTCTTACTTTTTTCGGTTGGTTAAAAACTAGCTTTCGGAAACTAGTTTCGGAGGTGTCGGTAGGCCTTCAACAAGATGGAGCGACGACCTAGTAAGGATTGCGGGACCGCGGTGGATGCGGAAAGCACAAGACCGGTCTGAGTGGAGAGAATTGGGGGAGGCCTATGTCCAGCAGTGGACGTCTTTCGGCTGACATGATGATGACGATGATGAACGGTAACCGATAGCTAATGATATGTCTACTCCGTGACCATCATAATAATGCGGAGTAGGGATTGGTCCCGATAGTTATAGCATAAAGTCAACAGTATGACGGATGGTTTTCACTTTGCCAAGCTAATGCATACGGGGTCAGTGCACTCGGCGATGGTCAATTGACCTGCGAAATTAAATATTTGTTTGGGATCGTGATTCATTGTTCAGAAAAATACGAAGAAAAAATAATGTATTGGCTTTTCTTGCCACCCAAATCGAAAACTTTTGGTTACTAAGAACAGATCTTTGTATGTGTTATAGTTCCAGATTTGCCCATACTTTTACTGCCGTTTTGTCACTTGTCGCTCAGTGCGTAATTCAATGATTCCATCACTATGAAAGGGATGCACTACACGACAAGCGACCGATGGTGACCGATCTAAATGTGCCAATAGCAGTAAGGCTATATACAAAGACACAAGTCAAACTCATAACACCCATCTTTTTGCGTCAAACAAACCCTAAACTCCTAACGTCTACTCCAAAGCTGGTACTTCACTTGGCCAAATGTTTGTCCTGACAGAGAGGCGACCTCTATCTAACCTCTATCCAAATTTCAGCTTTCTAGGTCCAGGGGTTTGGGCTGTGCGTTGATAGATCAGTCATTCAGTCATGTTTCTGTTTTATAATTATGTTTAAACAAGTTTCATAAAAAGATCGTCAAGAGATATAAATTAAAAATCAATACAAAATACAGTAAAAGAAAATGAAATTACTTAATACTTATGGTGCATGCCATTTAGATTAACTATGCGCCGTGAAGAAGTTTTTTCAAAGATCAAACGTACTTTACCATTACCCATACTAAAGTTAATACTGATTAAATTCTGTAACCTTCAAACACTTTTGCCAGCGCTTTTTGCTGTCAAACCATTTTATTAACCTAACTTGACAGGTATTTCTTTGCTTGGAAAACATCAAGGTTTGATAGAAGCTTAAAGCCCCACCAAGTTTCGTTTGACCTTCAAGACTGAACTATTGTGGGCAAAGGAAATTGGACTGCCCTTTTCAGGGAAGGGACACTCCACGACATGTTATCGGAGATAATATATCGTTTCATTTCATACTTGACATGTCTATTTAAACACCAACGCAGTGTATTCTGTAGCTTAAATTCTTGGCATTTTTGCCACATTGCTCCGTGGGGAGCCGGTGGGTCAAGTTTACTGTATTATGTAACAAACGTTTGTTACATGATACAGTAAACTTGTGTTAAACTTTGTATATGTTTTTACAGGCTTTTATGTAACCTGCCATCTAAGTAGGTACGTAATGATAAGACTTAATGAGAACAGGATATTGACCGCGATTACCTTTATAGGTTTGACGAGCTCCCGATATTTCGAAGCAGCTACATGCATCATGATCACGGGGTGAGACGTTTAGATACGGGTGTCTTATGTATTATGTAATTAACCGCGAATCATTTTAAACCGTTCTGCCAATTCTTGCAAGTTAAGTTTGACACGCTTTGAGTGGTCAGAGAGACTTGTAATTTGGCATGGATTTTTAAGTTGGATTACAATTCAGGTGCAGTCGAAAAAACCCTTGTATTATCTAACTTTTTATTAACAGAAAATTTATTTTTTGTTTTAGGTAAGATGCCACGCTTCATCCAAACCAAAATCGGTAAGGTTTTCAATACTAACTATGCGTTATGGAGAGTTATTGGATTTAACTGATTAAAATAATCCAATACCTAGGAAATGCCCTTAAGAATATTTTGAAATAGGAACGGTGTTGCCGAGCCACCGGCGGCAGCGGCGCGGCCGGCAGCGCCCGTGCGGACGTGCTCGCGGCTCATATCACAGAGGGTCGAGCACGACTTTTCCAATCCTGCGTAACATTACGGTTATCGTATCGAGATCGAGAAACCTCATACTTAATTTTAGTTCCAAATACGCTCACGGGCAGGCGCTGGTCCAAACGTCATACAAACTCGATAACGTTTACTATTCGGTTTTACGTGACGCAGGTTTCGAATATTCGTAGGTTGTATGTTTTGTAGTCTCACCAAATTGGAAGCAAGTACGTAGTACCGAAGGACCCGTCCATACGCTATATAATGTCTATGAATACCTACTGTGCAATCATATTACCTGCTTGCTTGAAAATTCCAGCGGTACAGAGCCTGCAATATGCATAACTCATTATTTTGAGAGCTATTAAATAAACATTGATTAAGTCAACAATTGAATCCGCTGAACACATAAAGTGTCGTGTTTGGACTGTTCAAGTGGGCGGTGTAATAATGATTTACAATGTCGGTTGGACAAATATTACAGGGTGGAATATAGGATTTGAAACGTGATTTATGGGAGTATGTAACTTAGAAATAGGCTCGTGAAGGAAAATACCGAGCGCTGGAATCAGAAGGACTAAAGTTTACGGTTTTCCCGTGAATATCAATTATATTTTTTATAAACTCACTGAAACATGAATACACAGAAAAAAACCAGAAAAATGCCAACCAATTATGTCCAATCGTGGTGTAGGGGAAAAGCACACGACCCGGAGTGTCGAGGATCCGGGTTCGATTCCCTTTTTTTTTTTGTTTCAGTGAGTTTATAAAAAATATAAGTGAAACAGCATCCCCAAACCAACAAATCGTACGTCCATTTCGCGATCAAATTGATCGTATTTCATTTAAATTACTTTGAAACTCGTTGCGTACTCGACATGTGTTTATAACGCGCCATTGGACATCGAATGGAAACAAATACGAGCTTGTCAGTTTGAGGTTCCGTACAAATTGTTTTCTTGAGACTTGAATTTGGAGTTCGGAAATAAAGTCAACTTTGCGACATAACGAGAACGGAGTATTGGCCGCGATTACCTTATAAGTGGATTTGATGCTCCCGATATTAAATCTAGAACTTAGATTTATTAATATCGGAAGCAAGGTAACCGCGGTAATCTCAGGTCTTTATGTAATTAACCGTGAATAATTATCAAAACTGATAAAGTCAACTTTAGCTTTTGGAGTTGTGTTTTGGAGACTGCTCCTGGCGGCTATCAATTCGGTATTTGAATCTACGACATTATTTAATGACAAGTGAATTAGCGGACACTTCTGCTACGGTTTCAAATGGATTTAATTTTATTGTACAATAAAAAAATGGATAGGTACCTACAGACTGCAGAAAAGACGCATCGATATGACATTAAATGTTAGCAACTATCGATTTGGGAAACTTTGGATCTTTGGTTATAAGAGCTCATCATCATCATCATCAGCCTATTTATGCCCACTGTTGGGCACAGGTCTCCTCTCACAATGAGAGGGCTTGGGCTACAGAAAGTATGAAAACTATTTTTAATTTTTACATCAATTTCACTACCGATTTGGACCGGCGAGTACCGGAGTAGAGGCAGACCAAAACGAAGATGGCGGTAGTATTTGGATTGAGATGAAGATGTGGCCAAAACCAGACAAGGGAAAGCGGGGACCTTTGCCCAGCAGTGGGATATACCAGAAACAGCTGCTCCTCGAAACATTCTCAATCAGAGCTTTTATAACGATCTTTATGAAAAAAAAATGGCATTGCCGTAAATTCAATTTATACCAAGTTAATAAAACTTATTTATATAAACTTGATTTCATACAACGGACCAAAAACATACGCGTTGAATTCAGAACGTTTTGTTTTCGTCTGTAAAAAACAGCAACAAAGCCAAATGCACGCTTGACACACGCTCCTAACTTCCAAAACAAAGCTCCCTGAAACTCGGTATCCCTAAAAAATAAATAATATTCCCATTGAAAATACACGCGATTCACGAACAATTTCACATGCTTTTGATGTGACGCGCAGTCGCGCGTGGAATGAGGAAAATATAGCCCCGTGTCATCTCGTCCACTTCATCATATTAGACGGGAGGTACGTGGATAGATGTGGCACTTGAGTCCAATAAAACTAGTGGCCCTGTGAGCTTAGACTGAAGATCTGGCGAGCTCATTTCCAGAAACTGAATCTACGAACGAATTCCATAACAGTTGTCGAACGTGCTCACAAAGTTTCACTAGAATCTGTTGAGAAACGCGACCTTCAGCGGAGAACAGCTGGACAGACGTAAATATGAAAGCAAGTAATCTGGTGGTAATCTGTATGTAATGTGAATAATTTGTAAAATTTTATTAATACGACAGTTTTACTTGTAATCTTTCACAATGAGAAGAAAGACTTTGTACTCCTGTAATCTGCCATTTTCCCTGGACACTTAGGTACCATAACTGTACTTAATGACTTGATAAGTATTTGCTAGGTTACTCAATCAATTAATGTTCAAATACAGACAAAAATGTGGAGTGTTTGCATACAGCCACCGATGCTCATAAAACTATTTTTTTTTTCTTCATAACTTACGAGCGCTCAATCAAGACGTAACCGTCGCTTGGGTCTTTTAAGTACCTACAATAAAGAACTGTACCAGGTCTAGAATTTGATTCCATCTACGGGCAAAACCTTTTTATTGATATAAAACCTCATTTATTTGTCCATGTGTCGTCGGTCTCTCGAAATCGGCGGGAAATGAGCTCTCAGAAGCAATCGCTACGGAGAACCGATGGCCATTTTGGTTCGTTTGTCTTTTGATTCACAAATTGTAACTTATAAATTATTATGAATGGACGAAATATTGACGTAAGCATTGGCTCCGCTGTTGTTTAACTTCATAAATGTTTAATTATGTTATTTTGATATAATAATGGTTACATTCTGTTAATTCATGCGTGCGGTATGGTGTGGAATCGTTACCTAAGTAAATAGTGGATCAGACTTATTACCACCTCGTAATTTGCTACCACTACCTGTAAGCCTATAAGTGACAATTAAAATAAAATTACTCAGTGATAGTGACAATTAAGTTAATTAATCATCTGTGTGGAAGAAAGCCGGTTATCTGTGTATTGTGCGCAGCGGTACTTTGCGGGATTGTCGAGACTTGAATATTATCGCGCCGTCTATTATGGTCAACTGTGACGCTTGTGCTAAGAAAGCGGATCGCGGCGATCTGGCTAAGTGTTGCAAATGCGCCAGTCTATACCACAGAGGATGTGTCGCCATCCCCCCGGAGGCTCGCATTCCTGCTACCTGGTTGTGCCCGAAGTGCAAGCCCAAGGTACCGCGACGGGACAACACCGAAACTCCTGTCAAGGTCGCTGAGTTTCCCCCTGGAGGCGGGAATGCCGGGCCGGTGTACAAACCGTCGCAGGCTATCGCTGACAAACTGCGGCTGTTCCGCGCCGAATTTACTTCCATGCGGGAGGAGAGACGGTAGGTACTTTTACTTCGCGAATACAGTCAGTTGAGGACCGGATGACGCGTTTGGAAGCGAATCTAGCGGACGGGGCGGGCGATGTGGCCAATAAAGAGCTCAGGGAGACGGTCGCTCGGCTGGAGACTGGGCTAAATGAGCGAGACCAGGACCACCTCCTTAACGATCTAGAAATCTCAGGAATCCCAGAAACGTCCAATGAGAGCCCGTCTCAACTGCTGTGCTTGGTTTGGCGCAAACTGGGTGTCGCTATCGACGAGCGGGACGTCGTCTCTGCCTTTCGGATAGGAAAGCCCCGTCAGCCCAGCGTTATTAATGCTGTTACGGGCGATTCGGGTGAAGCCGGCGTGGATGGAACGGATGCAGCTGAAGCTCGTGCGGGCGAGGCCCCTGCAGGTGATGGAGACGGGCCGCGGGCCACTGATTGTTGTGAACCCGTGAGCCCGGTCCCTCCGGAGGGCGGCGTCGTTGGCGCGGGCGTAGTCAGTGGGGGCGATGCTCGACCGCGGCCCTTAGTCGTTCGTGATGATCTGATCTATTGCGCTGCGCCCGTGTGCGTCGCCGCGCTGACACTGGTGACTTTGGACTCCCCGCCCCGCCTAGCCGGTTCTACGTCAACGAGCGATTAACAAAGTTTAATAGAAACCTGTTTTTTCAAGCTCGACAAAAATGTAAAAGAATGAACTGGAGGGCACCCTGGACGAGGGACGGCCGTGTCTTCGTGCGGCGTCATAAAGATGCTCCCGCGGCTAGAATTTGTATGCAGGAGGATCTCTTGCGGGTTTTTGGACCCCCCTCCGTTTAGTCGTGCAATTCATCCGTCCTGTTTGTACGATCTACGCTCTATATTGCGCACTATGTATGGATCTTATCTATGTTTACTATGCATTTTTAGTTACAATGAAACCTATTTTCTACTTTGTATTTTACTGCGTTTGTACCCTCCGCCGAGAACTATACTATTGTAGCTCCGATTCCTGTCAAACGCCCTATTATACCAACGTCTCGTATTTTATTTTAGACGACCGGACGGCCTAGTGGTTAGAGACCCTGACTATGAAGCTTGAGGTCCCGGGTTCAAATCCCGGTCGGGCAGATGTTTGTATGATGAATATGAATGTTTGTTCTCGCGTCTTGGATGTTTAATATTTATATAAGTATGTTTATCCGTTGTCTAGTACCCATAGTACAGGCTTTGCCTAGTTTGGGACTAGGTCAATTGGTGTCAAATTGTCCCATGGTATTTATTTATTTATTATTTATTTATAATAAAAAGTAAAATTATTTTTCCACTCATGCTAATTGGCGACATGCTACCTGTTTATCATCTTACATCATCCTATACAACATCCCTAACTATAAAAGCTTAGTCGTTGGCCTCTTAAACCCCGGTGCCTTGGCTACGCGTCATGAAGAGTTTATCGTGGCTTTGGAGCGGCACTCCGTTGATATCATGGCCATAAACAAGACCTGGCTCCGTGAGGGAGGAGAGGCGCGCGCGCCGGCGCCCCCGGGCTACCGCCTGCGCCATGTGCCGCGGCCGGCCGAAGTGCGCTCGCGTGGGGGTAGCGTCGGCTTCTACATACGACGGGGAATAAGCGTGCGAGTCTTGACTCCTCCCAGTTCTTCCTCCGCTGAACAGATGTGGTTGGGTCTTCATATGAATGGCATTAAGTTGGCCGTGGGTACCGCATACCGGCCTCCTTGGTTGAATGTCGATGTATTTATTGATGCACTGGTTGAATCTGTTTCTTCGGTCTCAATGTATGATTATATTGTTTTAATGGGTGATTTCAATATAATTTTTTTATCTTGTACTGACACTAATTCTAAAAAGTTTAAAGATTTTTTGCATTTTACTAATTTGACTCAACATATAAATGAACCAACTCATTTCACCGATCACTCGGAGACACTCATAGACGTGGTATGCTCCAATTTGAAAAATCTTAACTGTGTGGTCGATTACGTTCCTGAACTGAGCAGCCATGCGTTCAAGAGGTACCTAGAACCAAGATCTTGTAATTACTACGGACAAAGAACGAGAGGGTATCTGATACCACGAATTTTTAATAAACTTTTATCTGAGACGGAGTGCGCCAGTAAGGCAATATTTAAAACAAAATTGAAGGCGTGTTTGATGGATACCTTCCTTGAGGAAAATAGAAATAGCTAAGTTAGATACCTAATGTAATGAACTATAAATATGGCTTAAGTGTGGTGGGTTATTATAATATTTAGTGGTAATAAATATATTCAAATAAATAATAAAATAAGGAGTGCAGTATTCGCCAACAAACTGTACTGCAGTTTGGCGAAGTAATTAGTAAAAAAAAAAAATCCTCTCGGCTCAATATAAAAAAGAATAGGCCCCCTCCTAAATGTATAACTTACCGACCCGTTAAAGATGTTGCCATAGCTGTGTTTAGCGGAGACGTTGCCGCGGTTAGGTGGGAGCGTTTGCTGTGTGATAATGTGAATGATTCGCTCCATAATTTTAACACTTACGTTCTTCATCTGTTTGACCTTTATGCACCAGTTAAGACTATTTTCATAAAGGAAGCCAGTTATCCATGGATCACCCCTACACTTAGAGAGATGATGCGACTCAGAGATGCTGCACATGTTCGATATCGTCGTACTAAGCTTAAGCTTAGAATCAGCATCGCTATTCAGCGAGGCAACGCTGCCAGCCTTTTGGGCACTATGCCACGGGGGCCTTATTTAGATTTAATTTAGTTTTAAGTTGTAGTTTATTTAGTTTAAGCTTAGATTTAATGTCATTGTAAATTGCTTTTATTATGTAAATAAAGTACTTATTTACATAAAAAAAAAAAAAAAAAGCTTAAACAACATAAGGAATATTATAAATCGTTGAAAGGTCTGGTCAATAAGGCTATTTATAGTGAAAAATCGGCGTTCTATGAATATCATGTAAACCAAAATTTAAATAACCCACGTACGCTCTGGAAAACCATCAAAAATAATGTGGTCAATTTTAACAAGAAACTTGACGAATTACCACAACATCTTAATGATGCAAATCAAATTAATGATCACTTTCTTAGCGCTCCCTCTGGGTCTGATATTGCCTTGTCCGACCTGACTTACTTCGAGTTCCACCGTTTTGGCGCGTCGACATTTTCTTTGAGACCGGTTAATGAGACCGTTTTAAGTATAATGAAATCGTTCACTAGTAATGCTCTTGGTTCGGACGGTATATCAATGGATATGTTAATGATGACCCTTCCGGATACTTTGAATATTATTACTAAAATAGTGAACCAGTCAATCAGGACCAGTAGCTTTCCTGTTGCCTGGAAGTCTGCCGTTGTTAAGCCTATCCCTAAACACTCGAATCCAACACAATTTGGTGACTTACGACCAATCAGCATCTTATGCTTCATGTTGAAGATTGTGGAAAAAGTTGTATGTTCCCAAATGACTGAGTTCCTTGAGGCTAAAAACATCTTGCCTTCGAAACAGTCGGGGTTCAGGAGGGCGCATAGTACAGCTACCGCCCTTCTGGATGTTATCGATAACGTGCTGGAGGCAAGGGATAGGACGGAGGTGGCTTTGCTGATGCTGCTTGACTTTTCCCATGCATTTGACACTATTGACGTGCCCTTACTTTTGTCTAAACTGTCCTATTACGGGTTCAACACTGACACAGTAAGATGGTTCTCTATTTATTTAAGTGATCGTTCGCAGCGTGTCGGGCTACCAAATGCAGAAGGTGGTACTGACCTCTCTGAGATGGTCTCGTTGCGTCGTGGGGTGCCACAGGGTAACATCTTAGGACCAATTTTATTTATTCTCTACACGGCCGATATAACAAATTGTTTCGAATCCTGCGATTATCATATGTACGCTAACGATACTCAGATTCTTAAAACGTTTAAGCCTTGTGACACCATTCAAGCAGTTGATGAAATCAATCGGGACTTGGAACGAGTTAATAGTTGGTCCTTACGGAATGGTTTAATTCTTAACCCGGTAAAATCTAAATTTCTCATTCTTGGAACGAAGGGGCAAATTGAAAAAATCCGTAGTTTTGATTTTCACCTGAAATTGGGATCCGGAGTTCTAGAACAGGTTGCCGTTGCCCGCAATCTTGGTCTCTTTATGGATGAGGGACTCCGTTTTGAGCAACACGTACTTGAGGCGACTAGGCAATATTTTTATCGCCTAAAGATTTTGTACCAGGTTCGTGACCATCTCAGTGTTGATCTCAGGGTTAGGCTTTGCGACACTTTAATACTTTCAAAGCTGAATTATGTTGATATTGTTATGGGGGGGTGCTTACTGGCTCGTTCTAAGCCGCTTTTGCAACGAGTCCAGAACGCATGTGCTCGTTTCTGCTTCTCTATTCCCCCTAGAACCCACGTATCGCCTTACCTTAATCAAAGCAACTTGCTGAGGATGGATGCTAGACGTACGCTTCACCTGGCTGGCCTTCTCTTTGGCGTCGTTAACTTCCGTCAACCACGGTATCTAGTTGAGAAGCTCATCATTTCCCAGCGCGCGGTCAGGGCCGCCACGAGGCTATTATTTCCTAAGCATTGTACGGCTGCATTTCGTGGCAGCTTTCGTTATGCTGCCACGAAATGCTGGAACAATATACCACCCCCAATAAGAAGTTCCAACACAGTTGGTACATTTAAATTCAATTACAAAAATTATCTTCTGGAAATTCAGAAACGTAGTACATAATTAGTCAGTCGGTCCGTACAGTGTTTATTCCTATTAGGTACCTACATGTATACTTTTATATTTCTTACACATATTATATTGTTTATTATTTTTACATATACTCTATACATATTTATACATATTTTACAAAACACCTTATTTAATTTAATCGTTTTTTGGTTGGGCTATTTGGCACTTCACTGTGTAACATAATGTTATTCATGCTTAGTTGTAAATAAGTATTTTCACGTGTCGTTATTTGTTTTTATTTTTCTATGTAAAATAGGCTCGCTGTCTGTGTTGTTGTTTTTTGTTAACCATGTTGTTGAATTGTTATTTTTGTGTCTTCCTCCCTCGCTTGCTGTCGCGTATTAGGTTTAGTTTATTAATTTTAAACATGGGCTCCACGGAAAACCAGCGTTGCTGCACTTATTGTGTGTAGCAACTCGTGCTGAGTGGGGACCCTTTTTCGGTGTCTTTTGTGTCACCATATTTACTAATATGTTATTAGTTTTAAGGAATTATTTTTAATTATTTTTATTGTTAGTTGGTGGCACTCTGGGACCTGAAATAAAATATTTTTCTTTCTTTCTTTCTTACAAATACGGATAAAACTTTTATAAAATTTTGAGTAACGTATGCAGCTTTTGTTATAATTATGTTGTAATTATATCAGTAAGTACATTTCGATGGTATTCCGACTCAACGTTTGACTAAATTGGAATAACCACTCTATATTTTTATGTAATCCCTTCTATCAAGATTAAAAAAAATAAAATATCCGGTTAATTTTTATAATTTCTGGCCATGACGTATCCCTTTGAGTTGACATTCAATTTTGTAATTGAATGTTAAAATGATAACCGCTTACCAAACATCCCTTTCGAGGCACTTTTCAACCCACAACGCAAAAACAGGGGTGTTATAAGTTTGACCCGTGTATCCGTACCTGTATGAGTGTATCTGTCTGTGGCATCATAGTTCCTAACTAAATGGACGAAGCGATTTGAACGCGATTTTTGAAATCATTAGAAAAGTTGAAAAACGCCGGACATTATCATTTCAAAGTTACAATATTTCTAAAACGAGTGAACCGATTTTAACGAAACTTAGCTACGAACTGTCTCGATTGAAAAAACCTTAGCTTTCGATAAAAAAAAAGTGGTTTGGGAGTACAATACACAGGTACATAGGCATAAGACCTCTTTTTGGTTAGGGGTTAAAAGGTTAAAAGCTAATTCAATTAAATGGTTCTAGGCAAGTTTCATCAAACTCCGTTCAGCAAGCTTTGAGATATTGAACTTTGAAATGGAAATGTTGGGTTTCAACTTTTCCAACTTCCGAACGTTGTATCATGAATTGTATTTTGAGTTTAAGCTCACGTCGCACGCGCAACTAAACCTAATTCCGTATTCAACAAAATAAATCATTTGCATCTTGAGAAAGTCCCATACACCACATACATGACCTCACGTCGTGATTTGTGTCTGTCATGTAAGGGTCACATTATAATGCGCATTTATTTTGAATTATAGAGCAATAGCTCAGTTGGGAGTCACTTTTGATCATGTTTTGGTTTCGATTCGAAGGCGTGATTGTGAAATATGAATTCGTTATATTTATTTTTAGAGGCTGGAGACAGACAGAGTAGCAAGGAGAATAAAACCGAGAGGATTGTTCCTTTAAATAACCTAACCAACTTAGAAAACTTGAAAACCCCCCGACACTGTCATTTCAAAGTTCAATATTTCAAAAACGGGTTAACTGATTCTAATGAAACTTGGATAAGAACCATCTAGATAAAATTAGCTTTCGATTAGAAAAAAATCGGTCTATCCGTTTGGGAGCTATGATGCCACAGACAGAAACCTTTACACTCCAGTGTGACCAATTCAATGGTCTGTGTGAAGTTTCCAATCCGCATTGGGCCTGCGTCGCAACTACGACCTAATCCCTCTCGATCTGAGAGGAGGCCTGTGCCCAGCAGTGGGACGTAAATAGGCTAACGATGATGGCGATGATTTTATTTTAATTTTATTTATTTACTAGCTGTTGCCCGCGACTTCGTCCGCGTAGATTTCGGTTATCGCTAACCCGCGGGAACTATATACTCAATTTTCCCAAATAAAAAGTAGCCTACGTTATTCCTCAATTTTACAAACTGTCTTCTTACCAAATTTCATTTAGATTGGTGCAGCGGTTTGCCCGTGAAGAGGTAACAAACAGACAGACAGGGAGACAGAGAGACAGAGTTACTTTCGTATTTATAATATTAGTTAGGAAGTTAGGATTTATTACGCCTCAAAGTAAATCTACAAGTTTTAAAACCGTTAAGTGATACATCACAAAGTGTCGCTAAGTTACTGATAACATCGCAGCACACAGAGTGGGCGCAGTAAATCAAACCCTGAATGGCGACGATACAACGGCAAGCTATTGTAGCGGCGTGATTTACTGCTTTCTGCTGTTTATCGCGGATGAAGGATGTTTTTCTTGTCTGTGAATGAAATTAAATGATGTCTGAGATTGTGGTAAAGGTATTCTAGTTCGTTGGTGGTTATCCTTAATTTTACTTTGTTCAAATATAGACTTACCAACACTGGACTTCGGGTCCACTAATTTGCAAAAAAAGACCACTAATCGAGCTTCAGTCAATCTTAGTTTGAAAAACTAACTTTTTGTATTATTTTATTTTTACGGTCATCCCGTTTGAAATTATTTTTCACAAATTTTTAAATTTGATGCGTTAATATACAGAAAAACCAGAAAAAATTGTTCTCGAATTGGGGTTCGAACACAAACCTTTACCATACCGTGGTAAAGGTTTAGGTTCGCACCCCAATTCAAGAACATTTTTTTCTGGTTTTTCTGTATATTTACGCATCAAATTTGAAATTTGTGAAAAAGTCTTAGTTTGGTCGAACGACAGCGCTATGCTACTTTGTACTTGTATCTCGCTGTTTGAAACTTGTATTTATTTATGTATTTCCTGTACAATAAAGCGTTTACTTACTTATTTACTTACTATGACGTATATACATCTGTCATCGAAAAATGGGACACATTTTTCGTGAATTTTGTACTAGACCCAAAGTCCATGAGTGAATAAATTGTATTGATTTAAACTTTTGCGATTTTCACACATTATTATCATAGAAGCGGGACTTGATCACGTTAAAAATAATAAATGACATGTATTACTGGCCTCATGGTCCGCTCCCTTAGATTTGATGGTGTCCTAAAGCACTCCTCATCATGGTCCTTGCAGCCATCCAACACCGATTTGCGTCATATAACATTGATAGCAATGCATAAGTTTAAAATTATTTTCACAATGTGTTCCTAAAAACCAGCCTTTTGCCGCTTACGCAAACAGTAACATGTATCTTCACTGAATCTGAAAAAATGGCCCAAACGCCGCAGCCATCGACATATAGTTATATTTCTTAAAATATAAATGCTTTCTTATAGTGGAAAGACGCTCTGCCACACGGAGCCATGTGGCAGTTTACAAAATATTGTAACTGCTGAAAGTTGCGCTTTCTCGTGGCACGAAATTTTTGATATTGATCACGATTACCTATTAGGTTTGATGCAGTTACATGCGTCATAAATATCGATTATCCAAAATCGAATAATATAGAATATCGCTAATCATTCAAATCAAACCTAGTAAAGTAATCGCGGTCAGTATCCCGTTCTGAATACCTATGTCTAATGTTTATCCTCGAATCATTTAAAACTGTTAGTTTTATATTGTGTTACAGGTCTGTAAAATAAAATTGCGAATCTTAAGTGGTAGTGGGCGGGGCACATTGCTCGCAGGACTGATGGCCGATGGGCTCAGAAGGTTCTCGAATGGCGCCCGCGGACTGGGAGACGAGCTGTCGGTAGGCCTCCAACAAGATGGAGCGACGACCTGTTAAAGATCACGTTAAAAGTGATCATGATAAAAGTGAGTATTATACTTATTATTTGACCGTGGAGGCGTTTTACACCTCTGCTGATTTTAAATTTAGTTTAAATTGACCCTAGAGACTTTACATCTCTAAGCCATTTAAATTAAGTATTATATTATAGTATTAATTCTGGGACCCTATACATCCCCTTGTAATTTAAATTTTTAAAGATATTTGACCTGGAGACCCTATACATCTTCTGCTCAATTAAAACGTGCCAGTAAAGTAAAGTGTTCTGGTTTTGCTGTTCTAATAATTACTTTTTACACTTGTTTCTAAAATACGGTATTTTTTTTCTCTCTTAATTTTTTAATGACAGAGTGAGGTTTCTTTGTGTAATTTATCTGTGGTTACGTATTGTAAAAGCTAATGTAACTTGTTTTTAGAAAAAAATTACTTTGTGCCAAGTTTCTTGCGGCGCATTCTTCTTGGCAATCATGGTCTTTCCGAAAGCGCTGGTAGACTCAAAAAAATGACGTGTAAAAGAGTATTCAACTGCCTATTTGCTAAATAAAATTTCGAATTTTGAATTTTGAATTTTGATAATGATGATGATAATGAAAATAAAATCTCGACTCACGAACAATTTTATCATCACGTTTAATTACCGTCACGTCACCTTACAACGACCACTTAGCGACAACCTCCACTTTGTTAACTCCTAAGAATGTAGCACGTTGTGGAGCGTTTTTGTAGCACATTGTCGCACGTTGTGGCAAGTTGTCGCCACAACTACACCAACGCCGCATCGTGTAAAATAAAGTCCCGCCGCGTCCGCATTACGGTAACACAGACAAACCGGCACTAAAGGCGGTTATTGGAATACAAATATGTGAAACGCCGCACGGTGTGTGAAAAGCCTTTTTTGTGCGGCAGTAAAATGTTATAACTTTGCTTGGGTTCCCTAAAAAATAACATAATACATAAATGAAAAAAAAGACTAAAATGTTCTTTTTTTTTTACTAAAATGTTCTTGGATAAAAGATCTAAGCCGTAGCCGTAGCTGCTTTGCGATTCACTGTTTTGGATGAGGCATGAGCGATGGACGGACGATCTTAAGAGGGTTGTTGGAGGCGGTTGTATGTCGTAGATTCCGAACATGTATAATTACTCAGATTATCAAAAAAATGTCGATTGCGACTGTAATGATTAGGACGGCAGAATATTCGAGGAAATATTATTGGTAAAATTACGATTTTAAACGGCATTATATGCTTTGCTTGAATATAATGAAAAAACCTTATAAACAAGATGCGTCTCTCACTTGACCGTTTTTCTGAGCCCAAGAGAGAAGTTTCATGCACGTAGGTATATATATATATACTTGCTTATGTTTAAGTTAGAAAAAATACGAGAGTTAAAACTGTCCGAACAAAAAGTCGTGAATAAATATAAAAAAAAAACTTTACCTTTTAAAGCTTAAACACTATGTTTTCAATGGGATTAAAATTGTAACTGCTTAACCAATTTCGTCAAAATTTATATGAGACCACCGCTGAAATTAATATTAAAAAATCGAGTACATAAGTCGGTGTTTTTAAGTCGGTTGTTTAAATTTAATTTTACCTATACGCTTTTTGATGACCGTACTTGCCACTTTTAGCAGTACACAAATCAATTAAATTAAATTCAGAATCATTAAAAAAATTATCTACACACATATCATAAGTCCTCTATAATGCGTTCAGAAACCGTAGAAAATGACCAGCATTTCAGTACATCGTCGCCTCACCACGACCAGCAGGTCCAGCAGTAAAGTAATAGTCATTACGACATCGAATTCAATTTTTCGAATTTGACAACCAACGTAATTTACAATCATAGTGAAATAAAACGGATCACTCACGTATATAAGTCGAGTTCAGTCCGACATGTATAATTAATAATGTGTTTTTTTTTTACAAAAAAAAAAACAGTTTACGAAACGAAACGAAACGTCAGCTCGGTATGTTTGTTTATGATTTAAAAAAAAAACAATCAAATTCGTTTCAGCTATGGGTATGATACATGCCTTCGGCTTCTGAACCCATCTTAGAGTACTTAATAATATGTGTGTAGATAAAGTGATGTATGCAACTCCACATAATTAGGCCTTAAAACACATTAACCTACACTTACCATGTCTCGCATCGCTTTTTAAGTTTTCACAATGAGGTTAGATGAGGTTAGGTTAAGTTACCTTAAAAAACGCTTAATGTGCCTAGTGATTAATATTGGTAGTGCGGTAATTCCCATTGTTGGCCGTACTTAAATAGCCGATGATTGTCACACAAAGCCACCTGGGGTGGCATCACGGGCACCGGACTGCAAATCACACCATTATTCATTAACCTACACATACCATGTCTCGCATCGCTTTTTAAGTTTTCACAATGAGATTAGATTAGGTTAGGTTAAGTTACCTTAAAAAAACGCGCTATGTGCCTCATGATCAATGTTGGTAGTGCGGTTATTCCCATTGTTGGCCGTACTTTAATCGCCGATGATTGTCACACAAAGCCACAATGCGGTGGCGTCACGGGCCCCGGCCTGCAAATCACACATTACTCGGCTGCCGCGGTGGACGCGGTTTTAATCAGTAAACAATCTCCTTTATTTGACGCGGGAGTTTCAAAATGATTTGTTTACTTACTGTGGGTTGTTTGTGTAAAGATGGAAAAGATTAAATTGTGAGGGTTACGTTTTAATTTAGCTTTGTAAGTGGTGAATTAACACTTGACTGCTACACGCTTACGAAGGAACCTGAGTTACTATAGTGAAACAAAACGGATCACTCACGTATATAAGTACAGTTTAGCCTGACATGTTTCAGACTGTTTTGTGGTTTTATTTCACTATGGTTGAGTCTCACAGTAGTTTTATGTTAAAATTGTTCCATCTGTTTAACCTATGTTTGACAAAGAAATTATTTGTATTTGTACTACCTCTATTCCAAGCGAGCAAGGCAACTTGCGCCAAGAAAGCGTAGTCCCAGAGGAATTGCAAACAGCCTCAAGCAAAACTGCAGGCGGGCTGCGGTCACCATAAATCATGATGGGCAGTTATTACAAGATACGCCTTCGCGTTATAACTACATCGTGAGCCGCTTCAGATTGAGAAGGGGGTAAGCGACAATCTCTTGGACTTTTGTTCATCATCATCATCATGTCAGCCGATTGACGTCCACTGCTGGCCGGCGGCCTCCCCCGCGGCTCTCTACTCAGACCGGTCTTGTGCTTTCCGCATCCACCGCGATCCCGCAATCTTTGCCAGGTCGTCGCTCTATCTTGTTGGAGGCCTACCGGGCTTTTGTTAGTATTTTTAATCTGTTGGTGTGGTTCGGGTTGCCATCTTTGAAATCGATGTCGAGGACTTATTATAGGTAATTTTTTAACCATACAAATCATACAAAGTACTTACATAAAAGCATGTCTGTAAATCTCGGATCTTTGCTACCTGACGAAAACTGCGTATTAAATAGATCAATGCAATAATAATAATTATTATGATAATGAGATAGATTAATTTTATCCAATATTTGAACAGAGTAGGGACGAGTAGAATTTATTCTCAGTTCGCACTAGTTCTAATGTCGCCGCTTAGAACCTTATGCATTTAGCACAGTATTGGAGCACAGCCCAGAATTACCCTTGGGAGCTTGTGTATAAATTGTTCCGGTAACGCCTATGTTATACATAATAAACATACTTTATCTTGTAAAACAATGGGATTATGATCTTCTAGGTCCAGGGTATTCCCTAAAGAAAGAGAGAAATGCCGGGTTTTGTAATAGTTGGAAAATAATTAGATAGCGTTAGGTTTGTTATACCTTAAATACTCACTCAAATACGAATACGCAGAAAACCAGAGAAATATCTACTGACCCCGGGAATCGAACGCCGATCTTTGACATTCTGAGCTTCTTTAAACTTTAGCATGTGATAGACATAATGAACACGGGATATTGACCGCGATTACGTTATAGGTTTGTTGAGCTCCCGATATTTCGACGCAGTTACATGCATCCTGATCACGGGTAGACTGACGAAACGAGGGTAAATACTAATCATGGATTTTAATTATGTCTAATTCAGTTAACCGCGAACCATTTAAAACTGTTTAGCATGTGATACCTATCGTAAAATAAAAGCAAAATAAATAATAAATAATCCATATAAATTAATCTATTTACACTTCGGAAATAAAACCGGCCAAGTGCGAGACGGACCAACAAAAATTACATAAACTTTTTTTTTAACGATCCCTGTTTCGGGACCCCCTTTAATTTAGTTTTTTTTTTATTATTTGTTTGAGCTTAGCGGGTTACAGTTTTTAAGACTTAGCGCTCTCTTAAACGACGGATGGACAGACAGCGGAGGCTTAAGTATTTTATTTTGGGGCTCCGTACCCAAAAACCCAGATACCTACGTTTGAGGACCAGGTACAAATCATTTACATGGTAAACAAGGTTAGAGTTTTTTCTTGATTCGCTGTAAGTGTAGGCAAACCCGGGATATTTGCCGGATCAACACAAGCCATACATACAGACAGCTTACGCGCACTTCAAATATTTACTTGCCGCGAGAATCGAACCCGCTGCGCGTGGCCACGCAACCAGCGGGCGAGGACGTGCAGATGGATTTTTTCCGAGGCTGTCTTATATACCCCAAAATGTGGCATTTTAGTCTTACCTGTCCTATGAACTAAAAACAATTAGTTCGCTTACCCGCGACAACAAGTGAAAAATATTTATATCTGTGCGGCAAATGTATGTTTCCATGCCACACAGAAGAATGCGCTGCAAGAAACTTGGCACAAAGTCATTTTTAGGGTTCCGTACCTCAAAAGGATAAAACGGAACCCTTATAGGATCACTTTGTTGTCCGTCTGTCTGTCTGTTTGTCAAGACCCTTTTTCTCTGGAACGCGTGGAGGTAGGATGCTAAAATTAATACCAAATACTCAAACCTCCGGTTCCTTAAAGCTGTGAAAAAATCAAGCATCTAAGTCAACGCAATCAAAAGATACAGTCATTAGAAAAGTCGTTTCCATACAAATTGCCGTTTTTTGAAAACCTAAAGGGTACTTCCAGTTGTCCTAGAAACTTGAAATTTGGTATGAAGGTAGCTCTTATAGTACAACCACTCAGAAAAGTCTCAAAATTTTAAATTTTTATGTCTGTCTCTAGATTTCGAGGACCAATATAAGTTGACCCCACACTGGGTACATTTTGCTTAGAAGCAGGGCTCTGCTTACACTGGACTTCTTAAAACACTGGGGAGAAACGTTAAAATCTTTCTACGGAACCCTCGGGCGCGAGTCCAACTCGCACTTGGCCGGTTTTTCTAAAAACAAGTTACATTAGCTCCTACAATACTCAACCACACAAAGAAACCTCACTCTATCATTAGAAAATAACGTTTTGGGTGAACACCTGGTTTCCGCTTATTTAGCAGCCATCATAAGCTGTCTCATTATACGGTTGAGGGCTGCGCGTGCGCTGTGCTTCAGATCGCGCACTGACCGCGTAAGTGCAGCGCAAATAAATTATTTAACTTGTCAGCTGAAGCATGTAGTCACTTGTTCCTTGAAATGCAACATGATTTGCAAGTAGGTAATTTTTTTTTTATAGAACGCAGTAGAACTAAGTACCGACATAGCCCGAAGAATTGCGAAACTTAAGTGGCAGTGGGCGGGGCACATTGCTCGCAGGACTGATGGCCGATGGGGTCAGAAGGTTCTCGACTGGCGTCCAAGGACCGGGAGACTAGCTGTCGGTAGGCCTCCAACAAGATGGAGCGACGACCTGGTAAAGATCGTGGGACCGCGGTGAGTGGAGAGCCGCGGGGGAGGCCTATGTCCAGCAGTGGACTTTTGGCTGACATGATGATGATGATATTTTTTATACGACAAGGAAGGCAAACGAGCAAGTGGGTCACCTGATGGTAAGTGATCACCACTGCCCGGTTTTCGGATACGTTGCCAACCTAGAGAGCTAAGATGAAATGCTTCTTGTGCCCGTAAGTACACTGGCTGTCTTACTCACCACACCGTAACACAACAGCGCCAGCACTGCTGCTTAGCGGCAGGATTAGCGAGTATGATGGTGGTAGCGATCCGGACGGGCCTCGCACAAGGTCCTACCACCCGCAATTAATATTCTTATCGCTACAGAGCGACCTCTACCCGAAAACATCAATATATAAAGTCTCGATGGACTCGAATAAAATCACCAACATTTTTTTCCCAAATCCCAAAATGAAATAAGAACGACAAAGTCCAACGGTACGTGTAAACCTATTAACAGTACAACCTTTGTCGGATGTCAGTTGTCAGCAGTTACTTTATATGTGGGTGGCTGACACTCGCATAACGAGAAGACATGTGAAATAAATCTCCAAGACAATGGGTGAAAGAAAATTTAAATTTCATAATGAAATCGCCCACGCAGTTAAGAAGAGATATATCAATGCTACTTTATACAAGTTGTAAAATAAGTACAAACAATCAATCATTGAATGATGCCAGTGGATCAGTTTTAGATGATGATCTGACTTGTTCTGTGTGTTTATGTTATAACGGTGTTCTTGTATAAACAATGTAAAATCCTCATCATCATCATGGTGGCCTTTTGTTGACCCACTCCTGGATATAAGCCTCTTCCCTCTTCTTCCACTCTTGGCGATCTTGTGCCCGTCTCATCCAGTCTCGACCTCCGTGCCGTCGAACATTGTCCATCCAGTGCTGCGGTGGTCTGCCGCGCCCTCTAATGTCCGCTAAAAATGTACAGAATCGTAATTATGCTAAGAGTGTAGGTGTATCATAGTGGGAGAGCCATAGTGTCGCTATTTGTATGTAAGTACCACCATCTCGCAAAAAATCGGCGTGAAGCAACAGCACCCCTGTTGCGTTTCGTTCGGTCAGTGAGAGTGCCGGAGGCCCGATCCCTCCCCCTTTCCTCTATCCCTCTTCCCTCTTAAAGGCAATGGACTGGTGACTCTCTTGGGGTTGCTGGTTCTCATGGGTGGCGGTGACCGCTTACCGTCAAGTGACCCGCTTGGTCGTGTACCCTCTCTCAAAAATAAAAGTGGAGATGTATAGGAAAGAAGGGTTTCTCTCACAACGCGTTCCAGCTCCCGACTACGTACTTACCGAGTGTGACGTCAGGTTTTAAAAACAAAATACGTTATTGTCCAACAATTAACTGTTCAAACACACCAAAAAAAAAAGTTGGAGCTGTTGATCGAGGTATTTAATCACCTCTCAAGCAGAGGGTCGTGGGTTCAAACCCCGGCTCGCACCTCTGAGTTTTTCGGAATTTATGTGCGAAATTACATTTGTAATTCGGTGAAGGGAAAACATCGCGAGGAAACCTGCACACTCCTGCGAAGCAATTCAATGGTGTGTGTGAACTTCCCAATCCGCACTGGGCCCGCGTGGGAACTATGTATAGCCCAAGCCCTCTCATTCTGAGAGGAGGCCTGTGCCCGGCAGTGGGACGTAGATAGGCTGATGATGATGATGATGATGAATCGTGACGTCAAAATACATACGTGAAAAGTTACACGCATACAAATCTATTAACTCCTATGAACTCTATGAAATCCTATTGTAGTTCTGTGGTAAAATTAAATATTAATTTTGTGCAGTAATTTTACTGACTAGGATTGTTAAAGCTTGAAATTCTCGTTGTTTAAACAAATTAAGGCTTTACCGGGCATACTCGTTTTAAATTCTAAATACCTCGTTCAATATTTGAAACAAAGGTTTAATATTTCAATCTATAATTAAATGCTATAATGTCTCAAGTCCCCAAAGATGAAAATTCAAACTCTTCTTTGCCATAGTGTAAACAATGATATGATATAATGAACAACACAGTATAAACAACAATCATATATGTTATAAGTACAATATTATAATTAAGCATAAACTTGGTACACCTTGACAATGGGTGCCGATCTCAGCAAGTACTGGTTTTGGTTCCCAGCGCTGGTTTTCAGCCCGGCCCTTTGGCAAGGGTGGCCGTGACTAAAACAAATATATACAACAACAATAATCAATTAAACAAAACTAAGTAGGTATGTAGCCACTGTGTGTGTGTGTGTGTGGATGTATTTTTCTTAATATATATATATATAACGCATATTAGATAAGTATTTAAACTATGTAGTAGGTCTGGTTTGTGAAAGGTTGGTTGTAGATTGATCCTATATTAAGTATACGGTTCTTCAATCATAGGTTAGGTTAGGTTAGGTTAGGTTGTAAACAACATGATTGTATACAAAATATTTTATATAAAATTAGGCCTGCCTAGGCACTTTTTTGTTATGATTCCCTACAAAAGAAAAGTAACTGATTATTGGCTCTTCTTTTTGGTTAGACAGAATTCAACAACAGAACAGAAACAAGACGCGTACAAACGTTACAGTAACCCAACCACAGGGCACTTTAAGCGCAAACGTTCCGCGCAAAAGAGAATTATTAGTACCTATTTCACTTGTCTAAAGAAACTGGCCAGCTAAAAAGGAAGCCCGTATCTCATAGAAACAAGGCCGTACATCACAAATAAATTGCTCTCAAGTTAATTCCGATCACTAAATCTCGGAAAGGGTCGGTAATATTTACAACACAATGATTACCCCGGCCCATAAATACGAGAATATTCGCGAGCGGCCGTTCGCGAAACAATAACTCGGGGAATATGAATACTCTTACATTTAAGAAATTGAGTCTTGCGTGGGTTCGGGTGTTATACTTAAGATATTTTATGTTTGTAGCGACCCTAGCGCGGATGAAGTCATCACGGTTCTTCATGGCGCTAACGAGGTTTCTCAACTCGGATTCATTAAAGACAAATTCGACTTTCTTACTTTGGACTTTGGACAGTAACATCCATATCCTCCGCATTTAAAAGTAACCTCTCCACCTATCTTGCAAATAAAAAAGCTTCCCTACTCGCTCAGTCAACGGTCGTGTGCCTTCCCCAGGTCCAATAACTCCTCGCCCACCGACCTAATTAGACCAAGATCGAACCCGCATCGTAAATAACAATCACTCGACACCCTATTTGAATAAACAGTGCATTGTTGTTGAAAGCAAGGGCAACAGAACCTAACCAACTTAGAAAAGTTGAAAAACCTAAGACATTTTCGTGTCACAGTTCAATGTCTCAAAAGCGATTGTACCGATTCAGAAACTCAACTAAGAACCGTTGCAGGTTTCGATTAAAAAATCGCGTCCAAATCCATTCGTCCGCTTATGAGCTACGATATCACAGACAGGTCATACTCAAACAAACTCAAACGGGTGCAAAGGTTATTATAACTCCTCTCTTTTTGCGTTGGGGGTTAAAAATTAAACCTTATAATGTTGGATAACTTTATTGCAATGAAATAAAATTGAACTTTCCAAGTATTGCTTCAATGTGCTGAACTGTTGTCGGGCATTGGGACATTCAAATTTGATTTTATCCATTTTTTTTAACCTGACGTCTGACGTGACACATATTTTCTGCTAATTGTTTTTTCGATCTTCATCATTATCATCATATCAGCCGAAAGACGTCCATAGCTGGACATAGGCCTCCCCCCAAGACTCTCCACTCAGACCGGTCTTTTGCTTTCCGCATCAACCGCGGTCCCGTGATCTTTTTCGATCCTAATGCATGAGGCTGATTATCATAAAATTTGTAAATCCCTCTTCTTATAACTTGCCTACCAACATCATTAAGGGTACCTCTATGCAAATTTCCAGCCTTCAGATCCGAGTGTTCGGGTTGTCTTCAGTTGGAAATTTCGCTTTTATTTATATTTTATAGAAGACTAAACAAGCAATTCAAAGCGACCACTGTCCGTAATCAGGACACAAAACAAACTGCAGACTATTTTTTACGCACTACAATGCCGCCCACTCGGCGCCCGCGCCGTACATTGCTGTATCCACAATACAGTAGTTGCATGGGACATTAATTTTATGTAGGATTATGTGTATTATTTGTCTGTTTTAGGAGACAGTTGGCTGAAAAGCTAGTTCTTCTAAGCAGTCGTTGAGTTTTTGCTTTCTAACTTTAAATGCGATATTTAGGAGTTGATTCTTTCATCATCATCATCATATTATCAGCCGTAAGACGTCCACAGCTCTGCTGGGTAAATACCTTCTTCAAGGATCTCCACGACGATAGGTTTTGTACTACCCACAGTCAATGGCTTCCCGCGATCTTTGCCAGAACGTCCGTCCACTTTGCGGGAGGCCTGCCAATAACACTTCACCTCCCGGTACGCGGTCGTCACTTTAGAATCTTACGGCCCAAAAGGCCATCAGTTTTACGAACTATGAGTTTATTTTTATGGTTTGAAAAATCGCTCCTCAAAATGTTTGTGTAATTCTGTAGGACAACATTTTTTTGACTTTGACGTAAGGTATTTGCATATGACCACCAAGCGCGTTATTACAAGATTTCATATTTCTCCAAACTTGAAAGCAAAGAACGTCAAGAGCAGAACCCACAACGGATAAAACCACAAAGAAACAAAAATGTCTTTGTGTCAATAAAACTAAATCACAAAGGCACGTGTTTGGAGATACGAAACACCACGAGTTTAGCAAATTTACACTACACTCCACTGGCAACACTGACTGTTTCACTCATACTCCTTCACAAACTTAACGCGGCACCACTAAACGTGAACTCATTGGATAAACGACTGAACGCACAACGAATTAGGAACACCTCAGCGATACCAAAGACGCAAGCGTAAGTTGGTCTTTTGAATTCACTTCGACAATTTTTATAATATCATCCACAGCGAGGATTCGAAGCTCTATTTGAATGGATTAAGGTTATTAGAACTGCATGTTTGAAGGCGTGGGCAGGACTTATAGAGCAAAGGAGAAATTTATGAAGTGCCCGTATGTAAATGATGGGTTTTGGTTTTCATTTTTGTTAACGAACGCGTTTTTATCGCTTCTGTTTGCTGCAGGTTGGTAATTGACTTCATTAAAAAGTGTTCATTCAATTTAAGAAGTGACTCATATTTATATACATTTTTTTATTTTATTCATCAAATCTAATAATGCACCTATTTTAGATCGGCCTACAAAAGCGACATCTTGGAATTATTGCAAGCAAATCCGAAGATTTTTTCGTACTTCATTAAAATAATTGAGAATACAGCCTTTGCAAAGCAACTCTATACCAGCCAGCTAGATTAAACACGCAGCCAAAACGAGGACTATCATAAACACCTGCGAAATAAACTTAAGAAACGGAGCAAAGCGAATCAAACCGATCATTAATCCAACTTTAATAACCCTTGCTCTAAAACGATCAACACTAAACTAGCACAATATGCACTTACAAATTTCATTGCAACCGTGGCCAATATAGAATGGTTCGACCTAGTCTCTCTAGGCACATAATGACAGGAGGCGTTAAGGCGAAAACAGCTGCGAATGACCTTGTACTCATCATCATGTCAGCCGATTGACGTCCACTGCTGGTCATAGGCCTTCCCCAAAGCTCTCCACTCTGACCGGTTTTGTGTTTTCCGCATCCACCGCGGTCTCGCGATCTTTATTAGGTCGTCGCTCCATCTTGTTGGAGGCCTACCGACAGCTCGTCTTCCGGTCCGTGGACGCCATTCGAGATCCTTCTGACCCCATCGGCCATCAGTGACCTTGTACTGGCGGAGTTTAATTCCCTCTCCTAACGCGCACCGTATCCGCCTCTTTTCTAGTTATTTGTTGAGGAAATGTCATTTGGATTGAAAATTTGAAAATCTAGTCTGAAGACCAAAGAATACACTGAAATATAAAAAAAAAAACTCGAATTGATTAAATTGTAGGCAATTACTACCAACATTACTGCAACTGCATTATTACTAACATTACTAATAGAAATAATTTATTAATTATCACCTCCTCGGGAATTGTCAGGAGAGACGTTATGCAAATAAAATCTAAAGGCAGCTCCCGTATTATGTGCTTCGTGGACTCAGTGCCGCAACTGGGCTGAAGTAAGGAAACCTACTTAGTGAACTTCGATAAAACTATCTCACGAAATGTTCGGACGGCGATATTCGATAGCGCCTAGAAGTTCAGTAATGAACCAGAACAAGAAGAAAGAGAACAAACAGCTGATGGAAACTCTTGGGAATTGTCTTTGTGTAGAACTATTAGAAGTTCACAAGTTCCTAAGCAGATTCGAATGCTAATATTTGAATTTGGAACTATGAGGTTTTTATTTTTTGTAAGTTCTGCATTTGTATCCGTTGCATCATAGAGCTCAAATTTATTTTGATTGTTCGTAATAAATTTTCTGCTAATTTGTGTGTATAATGTGATACTGAAATTAGGACTACTAAGAAATTAAAAGTTGCAATACATTTGACCGTAGAGCAAACGAGTTAAGTAAGTATTTGATCCAGTGCCGCAATGTAATGCAACTAAAAAAATACCGACATACAAATACCAGAGAACTCTTTAGTGAACAACGCATACCAAACAAAACAGAACAGACAAATCCACAGAGCGATCTTTGACAGATATAATAATAATAGAATGAAAGACAGAAAGAGTGAATTCGGAGTGAGAGTGATAAAATCCAGAAGATTATGTAAGAGTAATAATAATTATAAGATACGTATTATAGATATTCTTCAAATTTCAAACGTAACATCATACCCTCATGAGACAATCGAGACAATCGTACGAGAAATCACATCTCAGTTCGGAACATGCGGGACTACTCGAATTTCGAAAATCGAAGTTCGTATCGTATCGTCCCGCTCACTCTCGTGTTAAATAATATTAGCGTGAGCGGGACGGCACGACACGAAGTTCGACTTTTGCACTTCGTAGTATAGGGGATGTACTGCTTAACAACTGCTAACAGAACTGCTTGATGGCCACGGTATCGTGAAGGTCAGGGTTGAAGTCCCAATTCGAGAATGATCATTTTCTGGTATTTCTGTAAATTTGAGTTTCAATTTGAGAAAAGCACTTTCGAACGAAATTACCGTAAAAATAAATAAATGAAGTTGGTTTAATATAGCTATTTATTTTAGAAAGAAACTTTCCACATTGCATAAAAAGCCAATATCGCTTCTCGCTCTATATTTACACCAACAACAAAGCTAGGTGTTAACAACAGCATTGCGTATCCGGCCAAGAAATACAAACCCTACCGATTCATTAGCTCTTACTTTATAATAACGGTAGCTGATTGAATGCGCTAATGGCTCGTGTTTTAAACCTAGTTAATGCGTTCGAGTAATTTGATTTAAGATTGGCTAGGAAGAATAGCGGGCTAGGCCAAGTATGTTGCCTTGAGAGACTGTAACTTTGTTCTAAATTAAATGAGAGAAGTTGAAAGCTTTGGGGGAAGGATATTTAAATTCGTTTGCGGTTTGGAATTATCTAGAAGTACCCTCGATTCGCCTCATTAAGTGGTCTCTCTGGTAAGTAGATAAAACTGGATTACAAAACCTTTCGCTGCAAATATCGTAATCGACATAACAACACATAGGCAATACATAGAAGACGATTTGAAATTGAATACGAAAAGATTTCACAGAGGTACGCGATTAAATTTTTTCGACTGTACTTGCGCAATTAACACTTGTTTAATCAATAAATAAATATACAAATATCACGGGACAATTAATTGACACCAAATAGTCCCAAACTAGGCAAAGCCTAAACGACGGATAAACATATTATAAAGAAAAATACATATTAAACATCCAAGACCCGAGAACAAACATTCGGATTCATCATACAAACATCTGCCCCGACCGGGGATCGAACCCGGCACCTCAAGCTTCATAGTCAGGGTCTTTTAACCACAGGGCTATTCGGTCGTCAAAAATTAAAACGAAAGGTTCGATTGACTCTGGAGTTTCCAAAAATATGAAGAGTTTTGGAGAAAAATGATGTGATACCTTTTAAAGACCAACCAAACCTCATTGCTGCTGTTCGAATGTTACCGTAGTAAGATAACATCCGCTTTGCCTTTTCTACTGCACTCACTGTACAGTTGAAATAACTTGCTAAATATGTGGAACTAACAGAAATAGAAGCAATTATGTGGGAGCGGACCGATGCTCGCCTTCCTTTGTTTGTTCTGACTGAATTATATACGTAGCCGGGGGAGGTAGCTGTTGAAACTTTCATAAGTTTAAGGAAAAGTATGGCTTTTTATGGGTAAAATAAACGTTGCATTTTAGGTGAAGGAAAAGAAAATTGAATAAATTAAATTTGGAAACGTTTGAAACCCATTTTGTACAGTACTATTTCTCTTCTCAAATTATTAATCAAATTGGACTAACTCCTTCTTAGAAAATATCTGTAGCAAATAATAGATCTTTATTTTCTTTGAATAAGTGGGATACAGAGGACAAGAAAATTTAGTTGGAAAAATTATTCTGATATACGTTTTTTTGAGCATTCGTTGCCTGGCCTAGATAGTATTTTAGTTTACCTGCTAAATACTAGCATGTAATTATTAATTTTAAGTTAGAGAATTACAGAGCGTCCAACAAAAATGTTTAAATAACACAACATTAAAGTCAATGAATTCGTATACTGATATTTCCACAAAAACGTTCATAATTATATTCTTGCTAAAACGTTTCGTGTTTCGTTTTCAATTATATCTTTGCATATAAAACCAACTTATCGCCCCAAGCCATTGATTTCCAAGCCTTCATCATCCTGGTTTGAAATGCTCATTATTAACAACTTGACGACTTGCATTACTGCCATTATCCCACTTTATCGACGCAGTTACATCACTTATGCAAGGGTTCAGGCTTAGGGGTGCATGGATTGCTTCATAATTATTGGGTTGTTCTTTTAGAAGGGGTTGTTTCTCTTTGATTTCGTCATTGTTAGGCTTTTGAAGATTGTTATTGTGACCAGATTTCGTTTGTTCATTGAATTTAATGCAGTTTCGAAGGGTAGCGTTTGCATTATCGATCGTTTCACCCAAATCATTTAAGTTTATTTCATAAACTTTGCAAACAGCATTATTAACCTCTCCTACAATGTAATATTATGCTATTGAAGTAGATTTTCTGCATGATTTTTGTACAGAATGTTCTTTAGTATTGAACATTGGTTTATGTTCTTCCTCCTTTGAGAATAAAATGTCTGTTAAGAGTGTTTTTTTATCAAAAAGCCCAATTAAACCGTCAATACAAAATAGCACATGCCCAAAAATATTTTCAATACCTCTACATACTCCGTGACCTGAAAAGGCATCATTATACGTTTCCAGCGACAAATTTGTCAAGTTCATTGATCCGGACTATTAGGGCAGTCGTCCACAATACGGCATCCGTTCCCGGGCGGAAGTCCACGCGACTATTCTTGTAATGGCGTCCGTCCATTAGCTATAAATTCGTGTCTCGTCTAGACGTCGGTCAATTGATCTTGTGGAAAACGTTTATAAAGAAAACATGGCTTTGCGGGGAAATAAATTTTGCTTTCTCGCTAGATATCCCCTTTCGGGCAGAAATAAATGAGAGTCAAAAGGCTGTTCTTTTAATGACATTTTTACAGTAAGGAATGGCCTGCTGAGCTTGTGTTATGGGCCTGCCGGGAAGGGTAATTACTCGACTTGAGAAAGGCAGATTTTTTTGATAAGATGTTGGTTTAGATGTTGATGTCAGTGATGAGTAACTGATAGAGTGAGTTTGGTTAACTAATGTTGATAATATGCATGGTTCTATCTTCCAAAGTTTTGTCTAAACTTGCTTTATTGTGATAAACTCGGGACTTAATCACGTAAAAATAAATGTATTACTATGATTTTGTAATGTAAGATGGTGTGTAAAACATTTTAACCCTCTCTTTTGTTCTTGTAATATTTGTGAAATTGGCTCGAGTTCCGTTCATAAATTTATGTATTTGGGTACAAATTAATTCACTGGTAATTGGTGGCCTTTTGTTCGGTATTTCCTGGTCTAAATGCTCTCGTGTATCCTGACTAAAGATTAGGACGGCGCTAGAAGTGTCTTTGGGTCTAGTTATTTAAAGTTACGATCACGAAACTTAGTGAATACCTATATTTTTCAGAAGAAGTAAATGAAAACGTACCTATTTCACTATTTTAGAAAGTTTCGACCTTAAGCAAGTGAAAAGGGGGTAGCTATTTTGTATAAAAAAATGTAAGCTACTATTAAATAAACTTAGTGAAAATAATATTCAAGAGACTTGAGAGAGAGAAAACTTGGGCGGGGCAGGAACACATACAGACTTCCTGTTTATATGTAATACCATTATGCTTATATAATGTAAAATTATGTTTATAATAGAGTCCTCATCCAGCATCGTTGTCCCGGATCAGCTCACGTCCGGGGCTGCCCGCCGGAATCGGCCCGTACCGGAACTGGGTTCGTTCTGTCCATGGTCACCCGTGGCGAGGGTATAGGGGGGGGGGGGGGGGTGACTGGTTAGTTAATAAATTATACCATCCAAAATTATGTGGTCATAATAAATTTTGGTCTAACATTTGAAATCGTTTGTAGAATTTTGGACATCAGACACAGCCAGACGTAGGACTAAATTAAATTATTGTTATAAAAGTAAAAATTGTGCTTTCCGCATCCCCCGAGATCCCTTAGCGCGATAAATTTATTTTACAAGAAAGATTAAGTCAATTTTATCGAGAGGCACTTTAAAGTTAAAATGAAATTATGTCATTCTATTATTCTAAGCTACTAAATTTACACAACATTTTATCACAACTACTTTTAGTCTAAAATGTTCTATTTACGGCAAAATTGGATTCTATAAATGCATGGCCTCGAAAAGGCAGAGATTAAATGCCATCCACTACACCATCAATCTTGTTAATCTAAGCCTTATCACAAGGCCTGGGGGTCGATTTTACAATCACAGTATGAAAACATCACTCGAAAATTGAAAAAAAAAAGGGTACTGTATTTAAAATACCTGTAGTGTAGTTTGAGTTCAAGGTCAACAATCTTTATTCCTTATAACAATAAAAAACATTAAATATGTTTAATTAACCGCGAATCATTAAAAACTGTTATTATAAATTCATTTTGTTTTGGAAATTTTAATGTCATTCTCGTATTATTATTATGTTCTAACTAAAACCAAAACCGGCCAAGTGCGAGTCGGACTCGTGCACTGAGGGTTCCGTGCAAACTTTTAGGTGTGTAAATAGTTCATCATCACGGGAAGCGAGTCTCGAAGATTTTCCCGCTTTGTCGGATGTTTTAAGTTGTTGTTCAGTTTTAGCAGAGCCCTGCTCCTGAGCAAAATGTACGCAGTGTGGGGCATTTTAATATTTGTCATTCAAATGCAGATTCAGTTATCTTAGGGAAGTTCCTAAGACAACTGATTTTGATTCCAAAGCAATTTATATGGAAGCACATTTTTTTAGTGGCCGTATCTTTTGATTGCATTGACTTAGATGTTTGATTTTTTCACAGATTTAAGGTTTGAGTATTTATATATTTATCACAACTTGCTACCTCTACTAGTTCCAGAGAAAAAGGGTCTTGACAGACAGACAGACGAACAACGTAGTGATCCTATAAGGTTTCCGTTTTTTTTTCCTTCTAAGATACGTAACCCCAAAATTGAATAAGTTTTCTTAAGTACATACTACCTAATACTATCAGTATGTAGTACGAATAGTTATACTCATTTACACTAAAATAGAATCGTCCCCACGGCTTAGAATAGTATCAACCGATACTGGATTTGGACAGGCGAAGTTTCACTTGAATTATTCGGGATTATACGGCATTATGCAGTATTATGCGGTATTATGGTGGCTGTCGCTTTGTCTGTGCCGCTTTTATCTGGTAGTGAAGTGAATGAATGGGCTTTATCACAGAATGAATTAAATTTGAGGGCTTTCAGATTGACTTTACGTTTTCGGTGTTTAGAAAGTCTTGTGACCCCCGTAAGTGTTTTTATTTCTTCAAGAAGATTATAGAAGAATGTCTTTTGGGTATACAATTGCATAAAATGAGTGATTCGATTGAATTCAACGTTTTTGAATTAATACTAATTATATTGTTACTCTTCCTTCGAATGCACGTGAACTAAATCTACGACAATTATAGTGAAAGTCGAATTTAGGAAGGCATGTTTCGGACTTATTCGTAGTAATTCTACTGGGAGCAAAGCCTTGGCCTCCATTGACTTACTAACACCATGGACTTTGGGTTTAGTACAAAATTCATATAAAATATGTGTCCCAGTTCAAACCGGCATTTTTCGATGACAGCCATACGTCATGGCGCTGTCGTGCGACCAAGCTAAGACTGACTGACGCTCGATTAGTTATTTTTTTGAAAACTAGTGATTTTTTGGTTCGGACGTTTTCAAGCGGTAACCCGAATGGTTTTGTAAGTCCATGAGGGACACTAAGTAGTTTGATCGTTACGTGAAAAATATTATATTAAATAGTATATTTTAAAAGGTTAAACAATTGACTAATACATTTTAACTAAACAATTTTATTAGCCTACATAAAAACAAAAGCCTTGTATAACTGTTATTTTAATAATATATAGTGGATCAAAATACGTAGTGGCTCCCATATTCTTTTGAGTGGTATAGAAGTGGAAATGAATGAAACGTCGTAAATTTTCGACGTTACAAGATTCTTCATCAATAATACCAGAAATTACAACACCATTTATACCTGAGCGAGCTTTTAATTCTACCCATTCATCTGATTGCATCATACTTCGCAGACAAATTCTTAACAGACTTTTACCAAAATGGTTCATACTCGCATTCCCCTAATGGTCCATTGCCAGTGTATCTTGACACCTGGCTGGTATACCTGGAAATGGAGAACGCGGTTCAAGCTATGGTGGTCGGCATAAGTGTTTAGATCCGGGATGTTACGCGTACGGGAAGCGTTTCGGCGCAGGGAAATGAGATGCGATGTAGGGTTGTTACTTTTTAAAATGACTTTAATATTTTTACATAATGGACAACAATAAGAATAGGACGTTTGACCGACGGCCTCTAAAACGCATTGAAATCGGTCCATCCTTTTAGGAGAAACGATGCTACCGACAGATACACAAATACAGCCATACACAGGTCATAACGTCGCTTTTTTTTGCGTCAATATTTAAAAAGAAAAGCTAATCTAAAAAAACTTACCCAAAACAATTCAGTCTCCATCGCCACATTTGTCATAACTCATAAGAGCCATAAAGTTCAAACTAAGGAAACTGATTAAAATAAAGTTGCAGCAAATTACCCGTAGCCGGGAGGACTTCTTGCTTCAGAGCGCATAACTGTTGAAAAACGTCCAGATACGGCTAAGTTATGGGACATCTTAATTCTGCGGCTATCTGCAGTCTGCGTAGTGGACGGCTTATCTAGCGAAACGGGTAGACTTAGCAAATTAGATTTATGATTAGGAATGGTTGCATTTGTTTTTTTGTAAGGTCAGCTTCAAAAGTTAGGGAAGTGTTTGGATTGTTCAAGGTTTCAAAAATTAATTCAATCCAAATCCATGAACTAATAACAATTAATTTACTCTGTACTGTATACCTACATAATAATAAACACATACTGAAAATTAGGCATTGGCCTCATTGACTTACTAACACCATGGACTTTGGGTCTAGTACAAGATTCACGAAAAATGTGCCCCAGTACAACGTTGCACCTTTCGACGACAGTCAGACGATCATTAGCGTTATCGTTCAACCAAACTAAGACTGACTGACGCTCGAGTGGTCTTTTGCTAACCTGAAGTCCGTGGTGTTGGTAAGTCAGTGATTGGCCACAGGTAATAGAGTGTCAATTAAAATTGGGTACTTCGGGAAAATTTGCATCTTGTAGGTAAAATAAAGCAAAATGTTCGATAAAGTAACTAAATTGGACAAAAAAAACAAAGCAACATTTACAATTAACACGTTGAGCCTGTATTTACAGAAGTCAATATAATAAAGGGGAAAATAAAGAATACGTTAATATAAATAATAATAAACGTGATAAACGATAGCAGAGTAATTGAATCGTGTCCCGTACAACAATTTGCGATGTTTAACGAGCCACTTTGGACCGGCGATAAATTACTACTATTAGCTTTATTTGAATTTATAAAATTGCTGTCACACGAGCAATATGAAATTGCTCTGGGATTTATTGGCTATCAATGTTTTAGAAAATTATCCCTTTAACTGTAACGAAGGCTACGTTTATTTTGATAGCATATTTTATTTACCATTACTTGACCTTTTTCTTTTTCGGCCACTATAGTGTCTGCCCTAGGTACCTAAGTATCCCCGCAACTTTGCCCCCGTGAAATATTACAAAATGGGCTAGTTCCCTATCCCGTGGGAATTTCGAAATTCGAAGTTCCCTTCTTAGCGCACCTCTAGGATATTCAAGGTATATGTTTGCCAAATTTCAAGTCTCTAGGTCCAGTGGTTTAGGCTGCGCGTTGTCTGTCAGTCAGTCAGTCACGGTACTATTTTATAGGTATACGAGTAGATTAGTATGTAGCGAACTTAGCGCCACACGCGGATGACCATCTCTGTTTTACATCACGCTAACGAAATTTCTCAAGTCGGTTGCATAAACACAAGCTCCAACTCTCTTCTTTCGAACTTCGGTCCCCAGGCATAACATCAGCCTGGAGTAAGATCTAAATGATCAAAAGTGGAAACTAGGAAACACAATTTTGTTACGTTTTACGACTTGTATAACAATGTGGTCGTGTCATGTTTCTCAGAGGAAAAGGGCTTGGGCTAAATACGTGAATAACCCGTTCTTATTAAACAATTGTTCATGTCTCATGGGGTTCAATATAAGAAGTATAGAAGAATTTTAGATGAAATTTGGCAAGAAGATAGTTTGAACATTGGTAAAGCGGTTTTTCCGTGAACAAACAGACAGACAGAGAGACAGAACGACTAAGAGACAGAGTTACTTTCGTATTTATAATAAAAGTTAGGATTAGGATTACTCTAGTTTTTTTCCTCAACGTCATAAGTGGGTCATAAATAATCCCGAGTAACTAGGAGGCAGCCCTACAAGTATACTGAACGCGGAAGTAACGACTTATTTAGTTAGTAAAAAGCCATCTGATTGCGCTTTCAACATACGAGTATAATCATGATAAATGATAATTTACCAACCAGCTATGAAAGTAACACTGGTGTACTTTTGTACAAAGCTACAAACAGCAGAGCATTTGCGTTAGTATTTTGAGACTCGTTATCTGATTGGAATGTTAGTTTTTGTACGACTATGACAGCTAGCTGTTGCGGATACCGATTGTCAGCCCGTACAAAATGAACGCGATTGTGATTCTGAGTTAGACAAGATTGCTCCGGCTCTATAAGGTATAGGTAATTATGTATAAAGTAGGTGAAGATAACCAGTTGTCTTATTTAAACTCTTTAAAAAAAACATACTTCCTAACCTACCTACCTAATTTAGCTTCTTCATCTTGGTTTCTGTATTTTGGTTGTCTGTAAGAGATCGCTTTTAAGCGATAAGACCACCTGTTGTCTACCATACCTGTTTTCTGTAATCTCTTTGTACTATTTTGTGGTTTTCAATAAAGAATATTTGTATTGTATTGTATTGTACTTGGTTGTACTGGGATTATACCATTTTAAATTAACAAGGACTTAAATTTTAGAACAAAGTCTTGATGCCAAACAGATCCTATTTTAAACGCTCACAAACTGTAGTCAATTGGACTTAAGATGTCAGACAGTGGGACGCTTACTTTAAAAGTACATGCAACAAAAGCTTTTGAATCAAACACGTATGAACTTTCTGGCGTTTTTTATCTTTAAGCCTTTTTAGTAGTATTTGACACAAACTAGATGTCAATATTGCATGTACCTAACTATCATGTACTACTATTATGTAATTTTCTATCTCTTATTCCATAAGTTACTTTAATAATTTTATTGCCCTTTTTGATGTTACTTTGAGGTCCTACCGACTGCGCCACCATAACATTACGAGTAGTAATTGTAAGTAACAAAGCACCTTGCAAATGTCCACTATTGATACCTATGTTCACCAGCAAGAAGCTTTTTCTAGATCACGTAATCGTGTATCACTACACCTCAAACAATCCTGCCACAGCTAATCCCCTAAGACCAATTAATCCAGTCAAATACAAGCGGATAATCTAAATGAAATATCTTAAAGCAGATTTTGGTAGCAAGGGTCATATATCAACATGAGGCGAGTCGATAAGGGGCCCTCTGGGGACGAGTGCGGAAATAAATCTGACTCCCCTCTCGCCTCAAGGTTTTTCCGCGGAACGCCTATTCCGCACTTTCCGCACTTTTCCGCTTTTTGCGGAAACTTGGCGCTGATGATGCGGAGTGATGAGGTTGGGGTTATTGGATTGCGGAATTAGAGGATCAGCCACGTAACAGCGTAACAAAGGTATGAACCTGACAACTACTGCATTCATATGTACTATCGTACTATCGAAACAACTGAATCATGATCCACTGGCTCTTAAACTACATTGAAAGCTAGTTTAATCGAGATGGTTCTTAGATATTTAATTAGGTATACTTACTTTTAAATCAAACTTACCCTAAGTTGAGCTGAACTAGACAAGTGATAAACTTACTTTAATTCATAATTAAATACATTATTAAACATCTAAGACCCGAGAGCAAGCATTCGTATCCATCACACAAATACCTGCCGAAGTTCTGACCTCAAGCTTCGTAGTCGGGGTCTGCAACCACTCTAGGCTACCCGGTCGTCAACGTAAAGTTCTTAAAAGAAAGAAACATTCAGAACACGCCAGAATATTAAACTACTTCTTAACATTTAGGTACCTATGTTGCTCGGGAATACAAAGACGCTTCAGCGAGCAATGTTCTCGTCCACTATCAGTTGTTTATTTGTCGGGTTTCTCCAGCGCTATCAACACCTGCCCGCGCTGCAGTAATTCTGAAACTTCTGCATGAGGAGTGAGTGCAATGTCGGCTCCTGCACAAAGTGTTTTAATAAAGAGGGAATTTCGTTTTCTGGAGACATGCTTCTAAATTTTGCTAAGCATATCCTACTAATTATTATTAACGCGAAAGTTTGGGTGTCTGTTACTCTTTCACGCGAAAACTACAGAACAGATTGTAATGTAACGCATGTTTAGGTCAGGGACTTTTTATTCCAGAAATTTGCTTGGTTTCCGCGGGACAACAATAATCCAATTCTACTCAGACGAAGTTACGGGTAACAATTAGTAATATTGTAAGTGCAAAAGTTTGTAAGGATGGATGGATGTACCGGATGTTTGTTACTCTTTTACGCAAAAACTCCTAAACGGACATGAATTAAACTTGACAATTCAAAACCAAAACAAAATGGTCTTTAAAAAATTATGCAGGTAATCAAAAACCATCTTTTGATTCATGGATTCGTTTACGAAACACCGAGCTTATTTTTGTTAGAGTCAAGGCTCAAAAATGTCCTCCCTGTACCAATATAAAACCGTTACTATAATTATTAGTAAAAAAAAATCAGTGCACTGTATGTTTATCTATTTAAATTAGATATTCAAGGACTTTTTCGTAACTGCTACGGAATCCTGTCCTGGGCATGTCCGACACGCACTTGGCCGGTTTTTTACAATCTTTTTCGTGACAAGCATGATATTTTTTCCACTTGGTTTGAAAGGAACCTTGTTCGTCCCGCCTGGTCTGCCTCTATTATGATCACCATTTGATTGCTTTAGGGCTTTTCAGTGGCAATTTTGCTATAACTATCGTTCCAACGTCCATATATGCTCCCAGTGTCAAACGCTAGGTTGTCAGAAAGTCCATAAAATTCATGTACGTTTGTATGACAGCCTTCCTTATACTATCATCCCAGCTCGAACGGGTTAGCAGAGGGCCATACTAGACACTTCCACTGGTCTTGTTTCTTATACTCGCTAATGTTAGACAGAATTAAAACTCCGCTGTTTGTTGTTTTCTTAAACTTTTTAAATAAATCTGGGAAAAGCTGAAATTGCAAAAAAAAGCAAAGAAAGCTTTCGTAAATATTTCAACGTTTTATTAATGGAATTGTATTTGTAATAAAATGCCATAAAAAAAAACATTATCATAACACAGCATTGAAAACAGTAAAAAAAAAAAAAACTTAAACTAAATTATTCTAAATCTAAATATCTATATGTACAGATATCGCCCAGATCGTTGTCACTGGGCAGGGTGCCCATAAGGCTAGCTGCGTTTACTCTTTGTATGGCGATGCCGATACGATGCCCGAGGAAAGAGCCAGCCCTATGGTCGCCTGTGGATCGCGCAAGTTTACTTTTAAGCAAGTTAAAAAGCTTTTTTGCTTCCGGTCCCTACGGCCCTAAAGTTTCCACAGCAAACGCAGCAAATATGCAGCTGTCAGCTAAGTTTGCGTACTTGCGACGCTTTGCTGTTTCGGCCGTTTCACCTGCCGCGCCCGCCCTTAATGACGTCTTGACAAGGTGGGAAGGCGCTAGCGTGTCCACACATGTGGCATCCCATATGAGCGGCCGTCCCATATGCCACGGCACGAGCGTCATGCCGTCGGGTCTCTTGCCATCATCACGCGCCAGCCCAATAGGCTCCAGTGATGAAGGCACGTTTATACTGGCAAGAGCCCGACGAATTGTATCGTTGAGGCAGGCGTGGCGAGATAAACGGCCGGCACTTTTGGAACAAGCTAGGCCGTGGTGACCCAGTCGATCCACGTTAATGCCACAATGGCAACGATGGGGTTCAACAATAGTCGCGCCAAGCCTTAAGCCCACAGCCAACCTGTAACTGTTGTTGTCCATCAAATTCCCATAGTTGACCGATGGGTACGCCTGAAGCCAGTACCCAGACTCTTTTTCAGACACTGCCAATAAGCGGGCCTTTTCTGTATTGGTGTGGCTAGTATCGAGGAGGTGAGTACAAACCCGGAGACAAATCGGTTCGTCCCATAACTTTTGGCACTCTTTGCTAAAAGGAAGGTCTGTTCCAGGGCAGGCTATCTTCCAGGCGTCTTTGGCTTCGGACAAGCACGATACCTCTAAACCACTAGGTGGTGGATTTAGAATTTTACCGATGTGAGGTAACGTACTATGTACCGAAGACAAAAACGCTGGCAGAGCAACGCTAGAAATCTGGCGTACACCGAGGCCGCCGTGCCTGATGGGTAGTGTTGCTTGAAGGAACATCCTGCTATCTATTTTGATGTTTAAAATTTTTTGTAGTTGTAGTAGAATCATTTGATCTACTACCTCACAATAATTTTGATGTTTCCAAAAGGGACTGCATCGCATGGCGTAGGTAAATTTAGGGACGAAAAGACAAAACCGGAGGATGAATATGGCCATGTGGGAATGGATTTGAAGAAGACGGTCCGAAAATTCGTTAAAACGACTAATGTTTTGGTCGATGAAGCCTGGTATAGCTTCATCGTAGACTGGGGCACCTAGGAGGTGTAGCGTGTTTTTGGATAGAATTTTGATGCCAGGACTAAGTGTTTCAAATTGACTGATAATTTCTGATCTGCAGTTCGTATCGGCATCTATGTACAATTCACATTTGCTGAAGTTAAGTTCGAGACCAATAGTTTCAAATTTTGTTCTAATAGATGCCAAATCATCAAGGATAGTGTTTGCTTCACCACCTAAGGTGCCGTCGTCCAGGTACCATACATTAAATTTGGATTTAAGCTCGGAGATGATCGGTTGGATAGCAAGACTGAAGATAGCCGGCCCTAGGGGGTCACCTTGTTGACAGCCGACAGATGATAATATTGTGTTGTTTTGAAATAATAAATTTGAGGGTGAACTATAACATTGCCAAATATATGGGTAAATATCAGGGACGGAGCTTTGAACTTCTGACAACAAGGAGCTTCGATTTAAAGAATTGAAAGCGTTTTTGACATCTAATTTGAATATGATTTTGTTTTCTGACTTTTGTAAGAAGGTTCGGCAAGCATGAACGGCTGCTTCACAGCCCCCCTTACTGCCAAACCCTAACTGAATAGGTTGGAATTTCGACTCTAAACAGGGAAGAATATGCTTACAGCAAATTTTGGAGGCCAGACGTCTAAAAGTAGTGCCAATTCCTATGGGACGAACGCTGCCATCTTTTTTGGCTAGTGCACAAAGATTAGCGCCATAAAGTGTGGAAATTACCTCCGGGTTTACTTCTCCTCTCAGCATCAGATTTACAAGTTTGGTTATGCTGGCCAGAAGGTTGGAATGTATGCCAGAGGGTGCGCAATTCACTAGATCTTTAAGGTGTTGTGGTGTTAGGCCATCGAGTCCGCCAGCAGAGCCATTGTAGAAGGACATAATGGCGGCCAGGACGGCATCGTCTGAAGCTTCAAGGCAAGGTAGGGCAGCATTAGGCGGGTCTGGGAGGTGGGATGTGGAGGGAGCTGGTGGATGCTTCGACTTGAGGGCTGCGAGGGTGTCAAGAGTGTTAGGTGCCGTAGTATCACTAGAGAAAATGATTCGTGCAGCGCCCTTGAGGTATCCATCGTTGATTTTAGATTCCACAGTCTTCAAAATGTTGCGGGTTTTCTGATGGGGCGTTGAATTGAAATTTTGGTGGTTAGTGTCATATGGTCGGGAACAATTTGTTTTGATTTGGGAAGTGAGTGAACGTTTTGAATCTTTTTTTTTATCAACATTTAGGATATTGTAGGCGAATGTAAGTAGCTTTTCCCAGCTTGTGAATGAATTTTCGGTGACGCAGAGGCTGATTGTTTTGGTTAAGCTGGATGCAACGGTGTATCTTGCACCTCAAGGGATGCGTTTTATGACTGGCATAGAATTTTTCAGAGAGCTTAAGGTGGCCGAAAGAGAAATGTGAGTTGGATTGGCAGGTGGAGATGTGGAGTGAGATGAGTAATGTGGTTCGGTTACTGGTTGACTATTTAAGATCTTGTGGCATTTTCCTATATGAATATGGAGACCTCGACGACCTTTGAGGAGTTTCGGGAAAGCACAATGTGGGCACTGAATGTATTCCTCTAATGATACTGTAGACATGGGGGTTTGTCTTGCAGGTTGGCTGTGGGCGGGCGCAGAAGGCATGTATACTAATAACAAAATAACACTAATACCTGATTATAAAATACAAACTGAAATTCTGAAAAATAAGCATTCTGTTTTGACTTTGCAATTTCACTGTCAGGCAGGGCTCTGTACCAGACCTACTATAATATTGCCTTAATTGGCTATATTTTATAAGAATAGATATGAGAATAAAATTTTCGATTCTAAATAATATTAATTGACTTTAATAAAAGCATACATTCTATTCCAAATCACATCTTTCGTCAATTTAATAAATAATTCCAAGATTAAACTAATCAATCATTTTATGCATAGAAACTAGTGACATCTCTGGACAAGTAGTGAAGTTAGTCCCTTAATTAGAAAGAGTTTTCAGTTTATCATACAGCTGTGTTGATTGGGTAAAGAGTTTCCCTACTCAACAATAGATGTCACCATGTAGGAGGTAATTGGATACTTAAGCGACACCTAGAGTGAGTTGACGAACTAAAAGCTTCAGGTTATTGGTTTAAAATTAGGAAATTAGCTACTCGATAATAGATGGCGTTGTAATAGAAAAATCAATAAAACAGGGTATAATATATGAGGTTTATTTATTCTTCTTTTGTTGTTTTATAAGCATAAGCAATTAATTCTACAACAGGCGATACTATTACTGTGAACTTCTAGCAAAAGCAGGTCTAACTAATGTAAAATAGTTATAAAAATGTTCAATTTATAGAATTCTTCTTATGATGTCCTCCATCAGCTGAAAGGTCCATTGAATCCGTGTCCAATAAAGCATTTCTTTTATTTTCTGTTCATTTCAGCGGCACAGGCAATTTTGATACCAAATAGTTCAACAATTTATTGAATAATTTATTGAATCAGGCGTAATCAGGGGTTTAGTTCATAAATAGTTCAACATCCATGGCGTAGTTTAAAAGTTTCTCTGTAATAGGAATTTTTACCGAGTTAATCCAACATCATTTTGAATGTTTCGTTCTCATTTTAAATACAAGCTAGATCTAAGCGCTTATGCTTACATCTGTTCCTAATATCGGTTCTAAAATAGAATTAGTTAGTTCATTTCGGATCTATTAGTTAAATGATTCAATATAAGTAATTTATTGTATGGGATATTTTGCTCCGGAGACTGAAATTGTTATGTCATCTAATATTATACAGTATTGTGTGTTTATAGTCAAAATCTTTATAAGCCTTATCCCTACACCCTAATACACTATATTTATACAATAATTAGTCTTCTAGATCCTATGGATTTTAACCAAGTCATCGAGGTGAATTCTCCATATTAGACCAATTTAGCGGTCTTAATAACTTGTATAATAAAACATGGATTAGTACTGTTATTATAAATCTGTTCTTTGTGCACTACAAATACTATACTTTAGTATACCTTATCTCATTTGGTTATATGAATTAGCTGTAGTTAAAGTTATAAGGATGGCTAATATGAACACAAAAATATTATGAAAATAACATTATGAGGTTTAAGTTAAGATATGAAATTTCTATTATACTCTTACCTGGGATCTAGGTGGACATGACTAAGAGTAAAAATTTGGCGTTTCATGATATATTTTCAGCGTTTTCAGTAATAGCATGAAACCCAACATAGGATTAAAAATGCTTTTGGTTCATAAATTCTTGAGTTTTACCTGAAACATAAATTAGGTTTAACACATCATTAAAGATCATCGTTTTGTAATATCAAGTGTAGTTCATTAAAAGATACACTTTTATTTTATGAAATAATCATACGAAATCATTCAACTTAGAGTGAGGTTTACCTGTATTTTGAGGCATGTTTGCTGAAGCATTGAGGAGGTCACATGCTGAAGTAGCACTTGTGATTGTTAATTGTGTTATCTACTATAATACACACATTTATGGTAAATCAATATTTAATAGCAAATACCGATCAGACGTCAAGTAACATTTCACTCATTAAAGTCAAACTAGACTGTTTGAGTCAATGATTCCTGTGAGCCTAAAAATGACAGAGTCGATTTGATTAATAATTTTCATCTCAAATTATAATAAAATTCTCTATTTGAATTCCATTGTGGAAAATTTAAATTCAAATAATGTGCATTTGATTTACTTCTAATAAATTTCGGACCTGATAATTGATGTCCTGCAAACTACCAATCAGACCCTTATATATTTGGCTTGGTTTTAGAGCATTAGCCAATCATGTTTCAGCTGTTGTAATTCCCCAATTAGGAGACGGTTTTGCAAGAAAGTTGGGATGCTAGGGTTGGGAAAATGTTCGCTATTTTCAAAGATCTAGAAGATATTCTAATTGCTGTTTTATGCTTTATTTGAAATTATGACTAAAATACTACACAGTTGTAGTTCAAATTTTGACAAAGTATTTATTTTGACAAAAGGATTGAGAAGGCAATTGTGTAACCTGTTGGAGGTGTTTAATATATTTAAACTACACTTCTTGAAAATATTTCAGAATTGATATCGTAACATCACTAAAGTGGTGGGGCGAAGGGTCCAAGCGAAGAGTGCCTTATATGTTACCATATTAGGGAATCTCGCGATCTCGCGTTCGAACGATTCCTGATGGATGACCAAATATGGGCGTGGAGGCTTTTTTTTTTCGGTTGTAACGCTTCCCTGGACATGACCATATAAGGTAATGTTTGCGATCCTTCGGGAAAGCTATAAATATGAGGCTCCAGGGGAGCTTCGGGACAGTTTTACTCAGTCTTCAGTCGGGTTCGGATCAGCTTTGGAAGAGTCGAGTCGTCGGAACGCCCTTCCTTGTGAGTGCCTTCAGGTAAAGCCAGAAACTTCTTTTAGTGAGCAATCCTGTGTTTCCTTGGTTTATTGCAGTTAATTATACAATAATACTGTGCTACTGAAGTGTTGTTGGTTTTCAGCAAGATTTCATTGTTATTTTAGCATATTTATCCTGGATTTAGTTGTTACTGGATAAATCTAGTATTTAACTAGAATTCCTGGATTTGCTCACTACATGAAGGTTTTCATTTGTTTTTAATACAAATGGAAGTGCTGGGTTTTATCTATGGCGATTCAAACTCCGTAGTCAGATCCGTGACGGTTTGAATTACGCGTATTAGAAGTTTAGCTAGGTAGGTAATATTTTAGAGGGTAGTCTAGTTTATGGGTTTTTAGACTAAATTTCAGTTCGCAATAGGGAGTGATTCTAGCTAGGGGTGTTTTTAGTGAAATTATGGGCAATTTGTGTTGTGTCTTAGTGTGGTAGTGTGTTCCTGTATGCAGGTTGGATTTTTATATAGATTTACCTAATCTTGGTAAATAAAAGGTATGTAAGCATGCTTTTCTGTGTTTAGGGTGTATGTCGGACTTCAATTGAGTCTTTGCCTCATTTTTCATTGTGTAGTAGTAAAATATGTAATGAGTAGTGTATAGTAAGCATAACATAGTATGGAGGCTAAGGTTCTTTCTAATTCTGACTATACAATGCTAGGGAGTAGGACAATTTGTAGGGAAAAGTTAGGGAATTTATATTTTTCTTTGTATGGTTTGCACTGCGAATGTTTTATTTTCTGTTAAGATATTAATTTGTGTTATTGTATGAATGGATTGGTGGTTTTTCTCAGAAAATGAATCTCTATAATTTTGTAAGCAAAATTAGATCTATTTTAACAGAATAGATTCCATTATGAGAATGACATCACCCGTTTGAACAATACATTTGTGTTATTTATACAAAATATGCCTGCAACATGCAACTAAACTATTAGCTATACGCATTTATGTATTTTTATACATACACACTATTCACACAATATACTATCAGTACACAAACTCCATACTATATTTGTTGTGTAGTTCTGAAGGGATTAGCTGTATAGCGTTCCATGGAAATTCAGAGCGAGGTATTTGTGAGAAGTAGTTTCTATAAAGTAATGTCTAAAGGTCTAATGAGACTATGGACGGCATTATGTTGTAGAAATGAGGTGTAATGCAGAGCTGCCTTAATCTTATAATAATACATTTATGATTAGAAGTGTCTGGATGTATGGTCCAGGAATGATCATAATCGAACTGTGTTTTACTATAGGTTTTCCCCTGAGTGAAGGCCTAGCCAGCAACGTGTTATCTATTCTTCATGGCTAAGTGAGTGAAGTTCTTACTATAATTATGTTGAATTTATAACATATCATTCATTATGTCTGTTGAACGACAATCTTTTGATTGCCTGTCAAGAGCTATCTTGCCTGTATGTAATTCGGTTATTAATGACTGGTTACGTATGAAACATGGATCTTACACTTAAACTGGGTTAGGCGGACCTGCCACCAGTAAGTCTGTGTAAAAGACATATTCATATGCTACTTCAAGTCAGTGTTAACTGAAGGTCTAGACTTTGATATTTCCTCTGGATTATCTTAGTGTCGCAATCACTCAAATCTAAAATTCTGTTTTGGTATACCATTGATCCAGGATTATTGGTAGAACAAAATAGAGTCCAATGTCCTCTTGTGTTACAAAACATATTATGACCATTTATTGGACCAATATATCTGAGACTATTGCATTGTAGGATTTGGGAAGCTCCTGCGATGGTGTTGATTATCTGAATAAATGAATTCTACTTAAGGTGTTTCATTTAACTCAAGACAAATATTTGTCTATCATAATCCTACCATTCCTTGTGAGTGCCTGAATTACAATGTTACTATAATTATTGAATTGTTCAAGTTATTGCAACTCGAGAAGAGAAAGCATAATGAAAAGACTGGTGGATTCCGCTCTCCTTACGTTCTAATGAGACCCTACACTACCTTGTCTGCTTGCAGCTTGGTTATACCGAATATTTTGTAATCCATTGGTTATGCTTAGGCATTCCAACTGATTACCCAACTTTACCTGTGTTTTATGCACGGTGACGCAGCAGAATGAACGAGCATTGGTTGGATCGGATGTATTTCCATCTAATTACTAAATCTATCTTGGAATTGGGTTTACTCATTCCTCCTAGCCAGTCTCTTTATTTGAGTTGACTTAGCGCCGTGGTTAGCGCTCTAAATTTAACCTAAACTATTATTATTTTTTCTGCTGGTGTGTGAAGGTAGCAAGGAGGGGGTAATGTTGGTGACTGGTGTCACCTCCATTAGTGGTTGGAGCCTTGCCCGGGGCCAATGATGGCCCCGGTATCATCATTCCCATTCCCAGACCCTACCTACTATTCTACTCACTTACTATAGAAATCAGTACACTTACATTATTTATTTTTATTATACTGTGTTATACTAGTTATGTTTTATTTTTATTATACTGTGTGACATTAGTTGTGTTTAATTATAAGTCTTTAGTTTGAATACATGAATACCTCTAAAACTTACACCTTGTTTTAATCCAGACATACCACATCTTAACGAATTTTGGGATTACTAAAACAAAAAATTACACAACGTAAGGAGTCCTAATCTTTCTAGACGATCACAATCTAATTTGGTCAATTCAAGTTATACTCTTCTTATTATGAGTATTTATTTCAATCCATAGTTATTGAAGGATATTCACTTAAGTTGAGCGAAGTACGGAAACCTCCATTGACCAGTAATGAGTTACAACCTGGTTAAAATTTATTAAGATATACCACTGGGTTAGGTACAGCTCCGTCAATGTCTTGTGATGACAGCAGGAACATGGTGCGTTGAATTATTCTTTTCTAATAGTTAATGGCTTTTCTTATATGTAAGAACGGCCTTCTCTTGAGGTAGATAAATATTATGTAGCTCGAAAAGGTGGATTCTGGTTAGGGCGTTCGTTACACCGCGGTCTTGATGGCGCTTTTATAAGTCGGTATAAAATAAGTCCTTTAGATTTGTATTCCATGCGAATTAAAATTGGTATCTTTGTTGACCTATTTTTAAATTTAAATAGGAAATTTTACGGATAAAAATAAAATAACAATATTAAATTGTATTGGGCGAAAAATTTTCAATGTTGACACAATCCTTTAATTAAATAGTCCTATAGTCAAAGTGACAAAAGTTTTCCGACAGGTCAGAAGAAAATATTATGTCAATGTCACAAAGGCGCATAAAAAGTTAAAGGTAAGTATGTAAAGATAAAAATATAATCGCTAAATACATAAACAAAAAAACTGATTATATAAACAGACCGAAAGGCCGTCGAAAATGTCATTGTTGCTATTCATTTTATATTCAACTTAACAACAACAGGTCTACTCCAAACGTTCCAAAAGCGATGGAAATAGAGAAAATTAAACAGCAATCTAAATATAAAGTGGGAAATATGCAAAATTTGCTGTTACGTGCCCAAAATGCCGATGCCTCCGGTCTCGATTACGACGATGTGCTAAGAGGTTCCGTTTAAGCCAAATTACTCGGCCTACGACACGACTCCATTTGCAAATTAGACAACAAGTTCCATATCCTGGAACCACAAGCCAAAATACACCCTGATGTTAACGCTGTAAGGGCAAAATTTTAGTTAGGAAATTGACAGAAGTTTTGGCTAAAATAAATTTGAAAAATGGGACGTATTTCGTTCGTATTTTTGCACCACATTTCCATAACATAAAGCTTTTGACAATAATTATATTTATTACTGTTGATCATCATTGAGATAAGAACTAGGTAACCCTGAACTTACAACAGTAAAGAAAACTGTGTAGGATGCGTTACATTACTGTGCTTGATCGACTTCTTCTAACTCGATCTCTTCACGGTCTCGCAGTGTAAGGCAACTAACTCAATTAATCTAACTAGTGTGTATTCGGGGTATCGACATGGTGCTGAATTAAAAATAAACTTGAAACAACTCTGCCGATAGAGCCTCATCCTTTACAAAACAAAAAAGCATCTCAAAAAAAAGTCCTAATAGAGTGTTCCCTAAATTACTTTCCCTGTAAGTACGTACGATAGCCATAATCAGTACAGACGAATTAGTGGAGCCGCAATGATCTCTGACCCATCCAACGCCAATCAATCACCTTGATCCCACCAAACACAGCATTCTGATCTCCAAACAGCAAAACCGACGGACAACAATGAACCTAAAACCGAGGTAGATAAAGTTCAAAGACCCCTGGTAAGTCTAGACACGTTTAGTTTTCACATCGACGTGATTAATGAAATAGATCGAGCTGTACACGGGGAAGTGTCTAATCGGTACATTGATGTATTAGTTGAAATAATAGCGGCCCGAAAGAATAAAAACGTTTATATAATGAAGATTGCTCACGCGGAGACGCCTGATATTGATAGCCTTTTAATGCTCTTCGAGCTGAGCAAATGCAGGGGACATTACAGTTTGTAAGACTCGACAAAAAAATGCATAAAAGCGTAGGTCTGCCTGGAGTAGCAAAAACGGAATTCCGTATGCATAATTGCATAATGAATTATTTATTATACCTATAAATTTGTAATTTTTGGTTTGACCTTTTCTGATATATTTTTTCATTGTTTATTAAACATCATTTGATTCTACATTATTTGTTACGATTTCATTTCTTTTTCGTGTTTTATTATATCTATAAAAAAAAATACAGAGACAAAGCTCGGTATAGTTCGATAGAAGAAACCCATGACGTCACGTCGTGCTAAGAAACGTAGCACGGCGTGGCGTCACGCATAATTATTCAAAACTGATTATTGACCGCAATTACCACTGATGAGGTTTGGATGAGCTCCCAAAATTTCGACTCAGTTACATGCATCATAATCACGGGAAACGTCTGAATAAAACTTTTCAGGACACTAGCCTATTCCATAGCGATCAAGCCAAGGCTACTCTGCCAAGCCATCTTACTTACTTACTTCCATCATCATCATCAAACTTATGAGTAACACTCTTGTCGGTGAAGTTTCTTCCGATCATCTCTCCTATAAGCCAGTTCCTTGACCTCCTAATACGACACGACAAAGGCCTTCTCCTTTATCTGGTCCATGTAGCTTCACCTAGGTCGACCTCTTCCTCTCTTTCCTTCTAAAATTGTCTTAGAAATTAACTTGATCCCATACTACATAATTAAATTCTCAATTCTCGATTTACTGACTTGCATTGCACCCACTAATTACAGGCTTAAGATTTGAATAGTGTTTTAATGCGCGCGGGAGACTTCAGAGGGCCCGCGATATTACGCACCGACTTGATGGATGGAGCGCCTTTATCAAGTATTTACGAAACTATTAAAGCCTCCCGTCAAACAAAAACATCTCCGCATTCGCCGACGCATTAACAAGAGAGGTATTTGCATAAATTTGCGTTAAGTAAATGGGGTCCCTTGACAAGTTTAATCTTGTCTTTAGAATTTATTGCCGTCGTCTGCCGACTGCAACCTCCTGGCCTTTGCATTGGCTGAATAAATATTGGGCTTTGCTCTAAACCCGGCAGTCAGGGCAATAATTTCACTCACATCCAGGGAATCCTCCTTGAATGGGAGCATTACTTGGATTCAGCTTATGAATGGGAATCTTAACAAATTACTCTGTGATTGTTGCGCAAGATAGATAAGCGGTGAATGCCAGACGCGGCTTAGACGGAAAACGTTTTCTTGATGTGGAAAGTTACAGGAAATTTTCTATAAGAGAAATCCGCTGACCGTTGAGTTAAAAGCTTAGGTGGTCGAAGTAATAGGAGGCTGTAGTTTGAATAAGCGTCTTTTCCTATTTTGAAAATGTGCCTGAAAAATAAATTTATTAACAACTATGCTTAGTTGGGCGTATATAGGATTGTTTTAATACCTATGTCTTATCAAAATGTTTAATTTTATTTCAAAACTGCCTTTTATGTTCGGCCAAGTGCGAATATACGCATCGAATACTACAACCTTCATTCGCCGACAGAAGAGCCATAGGACATAACATATTTTTTAGTATATTTTAGTATGCACCCATATTTTTGCACTTGACTGTACTCCACAAAAAGTGCTCTTTTCGTGCTGTTCGACGATATTAAGTGCTTTTTTTAGATAGATAACATTGTTTTTTATGTGGCACACGCTTTCTTTCCTTGTTTTTTAGGTTAATTAAATAGTCAAATCCTCCAGGCTAAATGAAAACAAAAACAGAAAAACAACAGTTTCCTTAGCTATTCTCTCGTAACTGCTGCCAAAAGTCTGGAAACTCGCAATTGTATCGCAAGCCGTAAGCCCGCCCCTAAACCGCGGCTAACTTTACAAGCCGCCGGATCTTTAAAATGTGAAAACTTCTAAACTACCCCCTTTCTAATCGGGTTTCTTGTTTCCAAAGGTATATTTTGAGTTTGTTGTGAACACTTTTGTTATTACAGTGCTTAGCGAAACATCAGTTTGCATTAACGTCTCAATTCATCGTGTCAACCGAAAGACGTCCACTGCTGGACATAGGCCTCCCCCAAGGCTCTCCACTCAGACCGGTCTTGTGGTTTCCGCATCCACCGCGGTCCCGCAATCTTTACTAAATCGTCGCTCCATCTTGTTGGAGGCCTACCGACAGCTCGTCTCCCTGTCCGTGGACGCCATTCGAGAACCTTCTGACCCCATCGGCCATCAGTCCTGCGAGCAATGTGCCCCGTCCACTGCCACTAGGTAAGTTTCGCAATTCTTCGGGCTAATTCCCAAGTACTATGGGCAAATCGTCAGCACCTCTAGAGGCACGTATTGGCAACGTAATACTCATAGTATTTGACACGTTAACGCGAACGCCATCGAAACGTTTGTCGCGACTGAAATTTACACTAAGAATCCGTGAAATGACGGCCCGTTAGTAGCACTTTAATGTTTTGTATGAGAGGCTGCGCACTGAGGGTCGAGCACGAGTTTTCGAATCCTGCGTAACGTTAGGGTTATCGTATCGAGATCTAGAAACCTCTAAATTTTTGTTCCAAATACGCTCACGGGCGGGCGCTGTTCCAAACGTCATACAAACTCGATTACGTTTACTATTCGATTTTACGTGACGCAGGTTTCGAATATTCGTACTCAGGCCTCAGACTGATGACTGAGGACTCTGACGGTTACCGGATTTTAATATCCAGAAATTTACAAAACCCATAAAGACGTGGCTGTATGCACTCCATTTCCTTTGCCTATCCCTTATGGGATGAATAAAAAAAAAGAATTTGACCGGTTAAGCGCGAATGCCATCGAAAAGTTTGTTGCGACGTGAAATTTACACTAAGAAGCCGTGAAGCTGGATGAGCGGGTCGGATTGTAGGCGGGATTAGCAGAAATAATTTTGAGACTTTTTCTTCAGTAGTGTTTAATGAATTTAACAGCTTACAGATTTATAGAAAATAATTTAGAATATAATTTAGAAGAAAAGATAAATGTGTGCGCATCGGCGCTGTATAGTAAAGGCGAGTGTCGGACGGTGGTGTGCATCCCTCTTGCCGAGAGTGTCGACCAATCGGAGCAGCCGTAGATGGCGTGATATCGCCGCTGATTGGTTCTTGATGTCGTGATGTGTACGGTGGGCATCGCAGTTGCAATATGCATTTTTGCGAGTCATTGAGTACAGTCATCCACATAAGTTGCATTGACAAATATTTTGTATGAGAAGTTGCGCACTGGATCCGAATACCGTCATCCTATTTTAAAGTTCCGTACCCAAAGGGTAAAACGGGACCCTATAACTAAGACTCCGCTGTCCGTCCGTCCATCTGTCTGTCTGTCTGTCTGTCTGTCAGTCTGTCTGTCTGTCACCAGGCTGTATCCCATGAACCGTGATAGTTAGATAGTTAAAATTTTCACAGGTGAAGCATTTCTGTTGCCGCTATTATAACAAATACTACCTAAAAATATAATAAAATAAATACTTAAGTTTTTGATAACTAGCTGTTGCCCGTGACTTCGTCCGCGTAGATTTCGGTTATCGCTATTCCGCGGGAATTATACAATATTCTGGAATAAAAAGTAGCCTATATTATTCCTCAATATTCAAACTATCTTCTTACCAAATTTCATCTAGATTGGTGCAGCGGTTTTTCCGCGAAGAAGTAACAAACAGACAGACAGAGTTACTTTCGCATTTATAATATTAGTTAGGATAGGATTCGTGCGCGAATTCGACTTGATTTATATAAGAGTTACAATGAACTATACTACATTAGTCTCAAATAACAACATAAGAACATAACGCAACGGTAGTTTTAGGCCACAGGTGCCATAGATCAGACTCACGGCATTAATGCGGCGCAGGTAAGCCAAAGATTAGGCTGATTAATCTTAATGGCGGTTACATTAAACAACATTAAGTGAAATTACCTGGTAATTGCGGTTATGTAATCGTAGGATTTAGATGTGTTTTCTTGATTGTGTACCGCTAAATTATTATTTGATTACGCTTTTTCGCGTGTCATCAATTACATCCAAGGTCGATATCTATTCGTTTTTTCCTTTCAGTTTAATAAGCAGAGGTGTTAATGTCATACGAAATGAATGGCACAGAGACCCCTTTATAGTGAAACTACACTGATGAATCAAAATAACTGATCATTTCCCAAACGAAGTTGTATGAACATTTTTGCTCGTCAGTAATGGTTTATCATCAAATTTCCGACACAAATATTACATAACTGTTTCATTTCATAGCATTTTCATTTCATCAAAAGCTACTTTCTGACTTATTTATACATACATATGTACGTACATACATACATACAAACATATAATCACGCCTCTTTCCCACGGGGGTAAGCAGTAAAATTAAAACAAATTACAACAAACAATAAAATTATTCAGAAATTATCCTGATTTTGCATTGATATATTCAACACTCATACATTAGACACAGACCGTTTTCAGGGGACGGTGTCACAGTGGTCGTAAATCATGCGAGTTTGGAGCCCGACCGAGGCCGTGGCGTTTTTACACCCATTGTGGACGGAACCACACAATGGAAACAATTGTGTTTCACGCAGTCATGCCGAGATGAAGTGGGATACGCAAGGTTTATGCCTTAATCCTGTACTATTTTCAGACTACCATTATCTACACTCGACGACCGGATAGCCTAGTGGTTAGGGACCCTCTATGAAGCTTGAGGTCCCAGGTTCGATCCTCGGTCGGAGCAGATGTTTGTATGATGAATACGAATGTTTGTTCTCGGGTCTTGGATGTTTAAAATGTATTTAAGTTTGTATTTATCTGTATGTACATCCGTTGTCGAGTACCCATAGTTTGGGACTAGGTCAATTGGTGTCAGATTGTCCCATGATATTAATTATTATTATTATAGTTTTCTGACAAGCTGTTTGAATTGTTGTCTTGCGTTTAACTTCCACTACCGTGTAGGTACATCTCGACACCGTCTATCCTTCCATCTCCCACCACCACTCTGATGGTTGGCAGTCTAGCACTGTTCGATTTAAGTGGAACTTTTCCCCTCGAACGATGAAGATCGGCGTGAAGCAACAGCACCTCAGTTGCGTTTCGTTCGATCTCCCCTTTCCTCTATCCGTTTTCCTCAAAGGACGCCAACGGACTCTTGACTCTTGGGATTGCTGGTTCTCATTATTGGCGGTGATCGCTTACCATCAAGTGACCCGCTTGCTCATTTTCCTCCCTCTTTCAATAAAAAATATTCCTGGCAGTATTCCCGGAGCGATAATGCTTACACTTAGCTTAACCTGCCTATTCCTTAAAGGGCTGGCAACACATCTGTGGTTCCCCTCGTATTGTGAGTGTCCATAGGCTATGATGATTTGTTTCCATCATCATTTAAACATTCGACGGGCGAGCTTTACAGCAGCTTTCTAGGCTCACCGGTAAAACTCGCCAGAGTATCAAAACAAAACAGCAGTCTTGTGAGAGAGCGGAAAGGATTCCGGTAATCTTTACTGCGGTAAACAATGACATTACATACAATAATGTCATCCATCATTACGCCAAAAATGAAGCGCACAAAAGGCTACAATTGTAGCCTATTTGGCCTCATTCGCTCTCGAATTAGGTCCGACCTTGCGCGCAAAATACATATTTTGACATTTTGCTCGGAACATGCTCTTCGATTGTTTTGTGAGCACATGACGTAACTTTACTTATAACATTATTGGCGGTAAATCTTGCCCTTCCATCACACCCCAAACCCTTCGTTTATCAATAAACATTGTACACGTCAAGCATTTTAATACAATTCATTAATCAAAACAATTTAATTAAACCAATAACAAGCTTAAAATGAGTTATCTTAATTAACGTCTAAGAAACAATTAAATCCGAAACGATTGACTGACTGCGATCTAAATAGCGCGATTGTATTTGAGGTTAGGCAATCGTCTTACCTCGAGCTACAGCAAATACATAACTGAACAATATACTGTATCCGCTCACGTATGACCGTAGAGTTGTAATTGGCAGCGTGAACACTCGCTATATAAAAAACGCTTAGTTGTACCAAGCAGGGATGTAGTTATGAATGCAGATATTTTGACATCCACGGATGCGGATGTTTTAGGCTGACATCCGGGGATGCGGATATTTTAAGGCTCACATCCCCGGATGTGGATGAAGATGTCAGGTTAGATACATAAAAAAGCAAAAAAAAAGTAAAACCGTCTTCAAAAAAAACCTTAAAAAAACATAAAATAATCCTCTAAAGCCATGAGTTTTATGGCCTAGCGCTAGCAAAAATATGAAGTCACGGAAAGAATAATACACACACCGGAACACAATTTACAGTGCAAGGACTTCTGCTTAGCAGCATGATTAGCGAGCAGATGGTGGTAGCAATCCGAACGCACCTCGCACAAAACCCTACTCGCATAAACAGAGTCACCAGTCAGCAATTACTAGCGGGTTCCCTTACAACTGACCCCACTACAAAGCTAAGATGTGTCGCAGCTATATCAAAGCGACCGCTACGCCTCGAATCTCGCGCGCGCTCGAATTAATATCAGCTGTAAATGTTATAAGGGCCTATGTTCTAATTCTAAGCCGAGTTGGGTTTGAGAGTAATTTAGCCCGATTTAGACAATACATGATATTTAATAATGATGGCTCAATTTTATTATTCTCACTCCGGAGTGTTACCTACGTCAAAGTCGGAAAATGTCCAGATGCCCAGGTCGTAAAGTGACCAGACTAGGTAGTAAAATGTCAAGATCGTGAAATCACCAGGTAGTAGAATGTTATGATCGTAAAATCATCCCCTGATCCCTGGTGATGGTTTAGTAGAATGTCAAGATCGTAATATAACCAGGTAGTAGATTGTCAAAATCGTAATATAACCAGGTAGTAGATTGTCAAAATCGTAATATAACCAGGTAGTAGAATGTCAAGATCGTGAAATCACCAGGTAGTAGAATGTCAAGATCGTCATTATAACCAGGTACTTAGTGGAATGTCAAGATCGTAACTACATAAATTTGAGCCGCTTAGAAACATTTTCACCGTACAATGTCATGTTGTCGTATATAGCCCCACATGTTTCGGAATAATTTGTATAGGTAGTCCTTTCTCTTAGAGCTCACAACTTGGCGGCAGCGAATTACATATTTGAACAGAGCTGTGCCGCACAGTGTGCGTTTCGCTGTCGATGAGTCTTGCGTTCCCAGAGGAAAAACTAGGAATAAGACTCAATTTATATAAAGTGAACCGTATATTATTTCACTATGATTGCGTCTCACTGTAGTTTCATGTGAAAAGTCAATTAGAAGGTATAATAATTATTGGAAACCTATAGTTATTTTTATTTATTAACGAGATAGGTACTAATTGTTTTTTTCTTGGAAAAATTATCGTGCGTCTTATTTTAATAACATCGTAGTAAACAAACTATTTCCGTATTTAGGATTAATGCTAACAGCTCATACGGTGCTCATTAAATAAGTTGTCGGGAAAGTAACGATACATTCATTAAAATACGATAAGTTGAATCAACAAAATCATGACCATCTTCTATTAATTACATATACAACACGAGTTTTATACCAAAGAGATATTCTGATTAAGCTCTCATGTTAATTTAAAATTTAAATTGCCTCATTTAAAACCTATCTCGGTCATTATCAACGATATTCTCTGATAGCTCAATTTTAATTCGAATCAATAGAGCAGGCACTGGCAGCAATCGAGATTGCTTTATGTAAGGACTGACTGGTCCTCGACCCTGGGTTTAGACCTGATTCTTATTCCTGAAACCCTAGAAATGATAATAATCGTCTGGGTCGGCTAGAACGGGTTCCTCTAACATTTTCGACTCCAACGACTCATATCAGCACTTATCTGCAGGTTCAACGCCGACAACTGATATTATATTGGTCATAAGAAGGATAGCATTTGGTTTCTTGCAAGAAAACGGTTTGGCGTATCACTGAGTGCTTTGACACTTGTCTTAGCATCGAAAAGTTTAAGCAATAAGCGGGGCTCTGCAATTTTTCAGTCCTATATTATAATAAAAATACGATACACTTTTTAAACATAAGATAGAAACATACATTATGTATGGTATAAATTAATACAGGGTTTTCAAAATACGTGCGTTATACGTGTTACGTGTGTTTTTTCCTGTTTTTTGTCTTACGTCTTCATCAATGACAAACAAAATCATGATGCAAAATCGTGCAAAGTATAATGAACCCAGATCGGAAAAGAACGTAGTATGGGCTACTGCATGAGGTAGTGCGTGTCTAGTAGCCTATGAGTAGCTAAAATAAGTAAAATTATAACTACTTCGGGGCCATGAACTGTCAACATACAACTAACTATGCCAAATTTTATACAAATCCGTGCAACCATTTGCGTGATTGAACCCACAAAACAGACTCACAAACTTTCACATTTTATAACATTAGCGTAGGACACACAGAGCATAGCTTTTAAACGTCGTTAGGTACATCTAATGTTTCGTCATTAGGACGGCCATTTTGAAAGTGTAAATCAGTGAAACAGTGGGATTGCCACGTACGCGCTCACGGGATTCGATTTCTTTATTTTACAATCATCTAATTGTGTACTTGTGTCAGTTATAGGCCAATAATGGTGTTGTAACAATAAATATTTGATTTATTAGTTTTTAATAAAACAAACATTTTATTCAAACCCAACTTTCACTTTTCAATAGTAAGTTATTCAAATGTGAATTTGAATCAATGTCAGTATTAAAAAACACAAAGCAAACACAATTTGATGGCTACTAAAACGGTTTAAACAGTTTTTGATGTTTTTCTTCCATATTATCAATTTTATTGATGCCCTGACTCACACGTTAGTTACACGTTACTCAGGGCATAAACTCATCTCTAGCCTTAGCGAAATACACAAATCACACACGTATAAAAATCAGATTAACCCGACATATTTCAGTCTAACTCGTAGTCCTGGGAGCACACATTTTTGTAAGAGGAAGCGTGGATGCTAGAGCTCACGATAACAACAAAGTTTTTGATAACCTTAAGACTCTTTACTATACCATAATATCGTTAACAAATCTTTCGACATTTTACAGAAACAAAATAGACTCAAATAAACCTAAATAATGCTCACTTTGTAACAGAAATCGAATCGTAAGGTAACTACGAAGCCATTAAAATAGCTAATTCGGTTGTAATTTCGGTAATAAATGGTAGTTATACCACGCAAATACCAGAGAGTGTTTAGTACAATATTTATTAGATATTTACAACTATTAAAGTTCCATTTATCTTCCAGCAGCGGTAGATACGTGGGAGATCATTCTGTCGAAATAAACAGTTAGCATTGGTATAATATGTAAATGAAATTATGGACATAATTCACGTATAAGGAGAAGTTACTTTCTGTAAGCACATCAGAAATACATTTAACGCTCTACTGCATGAATTACTAAAGAGGCGCAAAAAAAAAAGATTTGAAAAATGTACTTTAATCGATATTGTAAACAAGTGAAAATGACAAAAAAAAATACTATGATTATTTAGAAAAAAATTACAACAAATCCATTTATGGCTTCGTATGCATTCACGGAATTTTAATTGAAAGCCATTTGTGGCCTAATATGCATACTGTTAACTGCAAATGAAAATCCTTAAAGCAGTTTCTTTTTTCATTTAAACATAATCAGACGTTAAATTTTACACATTTTATGTAAGAACGGTAACCACAACTGTTTTGACACAATAAACGTGCTTTCTCGTGCATGGGAAAAAACCAAACTTGTCAGAACGTGTACTGAGTTCAATGGTAATTCTTGATTTCTTGATGGCGTTTTCCTTGGTTTTTTAGCAAGTGATAATTCTAGCCGTCGGCCTGTTGGGGTGATTGGTGTTGATGCCCGACTGGTTGAGGGTGTACCGGTAGGAGTGCTAGCTGCACTGGGACGCCCACGTTTCCTGGCCATGCATTTTCCTGCCTTTCGATAATGTTCAGATGTCGCAAGCTTAAAATCATACAAAGGCATATATACTAAAAAACGTCGTGTGTCTGGACGACCGTAAAGCGTTCACTGCCTTAAAAGGATGAGTCCATTTTCTAATTTAATATTAGATATTACCTACCTAATGAGTTCATAATTATAAATAGTATATTTACTACTAAACTGTGTTAATTTAGATTTCTGCCTCTAAGCGCAAAATTGTAAACTCGTATTGCTGTTCTGTACATGCGTGTATGTAATGTCTGTACCTAATAATATTCTGGTGTTATGCTGTCGTTGTGGCAACGCACCTACCGTAGTTTAAGTTAGTTTTTAGTATGGTTGGAGGCTGAAAACCAGCGGCCTCGCTGAGTGTCATTTCCTTTTTACCGCACACAATGTTTTCTGCCTGTAATAAGCTATTATTATTATTATTTTGTGTTTTTGTGTAGGTAAATAAAAATTTCTATTATTATTATTATTATTTCGCTTGTTTACATAGGTACAATGTTGCACATTGACTTACTAACATCGCGGACTTTGGGTCTAGTACAAAATTCACGAAAAATGTGTTTACTGACATCACGGCATTTTTTGATGACAGCTATACGTAATAGCGCTGTCGTTCGACCAAACTAAGACTGACTGACGCTCGATTAGTGGTATTTTTGCAAATTGGTGGTCCTTTGGTTCGGACGTTTTCAAGCGCTAACACGAAGTCTGTGGCATGTAGTAAGCCAATGTTGTTGCACAATAATTATGCGCCAAATGCAAAAGTTTCTCTATTGAATAGGTATACCAAAACCAAAAAGTAAAATCGCCTTCAAAAAAACCTCAGAAAAAAACCATAAAATACTTAATCCCCAAAAAGTCATGAGTTTTATGACCTAGCAGAAATATGAAGTCGGTGCGGTGCTACCGGAATATTCTAGGAATGAAGCACCGACCTCATATTTCTGCTAGGCCATAAAGCTCATGAGTTTTTGGCCAGTATTTTATGTTTTTTTTCTGAGGTTTTTTTTTGAAGGCGGTTTTACTTTCTGCTAAAAGATTTTTTGATTCACAATTTTTAGTTACGTTAATAGTTAAAATATTATCCTCCAACTCCTAACCGTTAAGGAGTTGTACCTTCCATCATCACCTCATCAACACGAGATGATGACTACCAGACGCAAGTACTTGAATAGCTTTCGAAAATATATATAAAACACATGATACATCCCTATAAAATTTGAGGGTTGCCCTTGGCTTTTGCTCCGACTTGGTGACAATGGGACCACCTAGAAAGTATACCCTATCGATCAAAAAAAATTTTGAAATCGGTCGGTCCAGCCGTCTTCGAGTAATCGGGGAACATACATTTAAAAAAAATCCGACGAATTGAGAACCTCCTCCTTTTTTTGAAATCGGTTAAAAAAGATCAAAAAATACTGTGTATTGTGGGGTGTAGCCCAGGGAGTGGGCACTGGAGAAGGTACGGTGATGCGTCCTAACGGTAAAATCATCTACTGCCCTGCAAGTACTAACGTAACTAAATAAAAGATAGTATTCTTAGCCAGGACTGGGTCTATATTCAAGAGGAGGGGCTTAAATCTAATCCATGTACTGTGTAACCACTATCTTAGTCCGAGGTCCCAGCCCGACTGCACTGCTTTCTGGGAACCAAGTGTTCCTTTATTTTGATCAAATTCTAAGTTTAAAATGGACAGATCAGTCTAGCTTGCCAGGACCGCACCATGCACTTGTTGCATGGAGGCTAATACCCTACAGTATCCTCCAAAGTTATTTAGTGGAATGTAAAATAATTAGTAAGAACCTAAACTATCAGGTACTTAGCAATTGTTAACGTACTAGTCAATGCCATGTGGACTATTGTATGGAAAGCCATTGGAAGCAGAAAATACAAATTTGACTCTCGAAATAATGAAATCACAAGTTGTAACGGCTTCAAACGGAAACGGTTTAGATAAAAAATACTTCTCTTTAACATTCGTATCACATTTATTACGTTCATTTACAAAAATTAAAACGCATAATGAAGTCATAAAAACAAAATAAAACTTGTTCGTGTGAAGAAACCAAATGCAACGGTAACGAGTGTGTTAATATAAAACTACTTTAGAACAAAAAGGCAGTTTGACAATTGTCAAATTGCTTTGATTCTCAGCCTTATTAATAATGTATTTAAAGTTTTGAATTGACTGAGTTGGTTTTGAGCTTGTTGTTTTTTTATTATATAGGTGGGGTTATGTTAATTAAGGAAACATCGTCTTGTTGTCGGTGTAATAATTGGTAATTATTATTTAGTTTTGAATTGTCATTTAGTTGCTTTTGATTATTAATTTGTAGAATGTAGATTGATTAGACAATTTTTTCAGTCAAATTAATGTATATGTAAATGTTCATAGTTCATAGTTATTTATTCATAATAATTCATATTACATGTCGGATCTCATAGTTTTTATACATGTAAATAAATGTTACATTTGTGTACATTTTATAAATGTTAGATGGTTTGATGATTATTCCTATAATACTGGTAATATAAAAACCTACATATCGTATTTTTTTTAAAGACTTGATTAGGTTTTTTATACATGTAATTCTTTTATGGTTATGTATAGAATAATAAGAAGGGTACACGGAAAGAACATGCCTAGTCACTTTTTCTTAAATCGAAATTTTAAGCCCAAAATGTAGAGCACTCAATATATAGACTATAAGTTTACCACCGTTACAATTACAAATATTTACGTGTGAAACTTGTCTTTTTTATCACAAAAAAAAGGCGTTTACGAAGATTATATGGATAATTTCATTAGTAAAAAAGTTTCAAATCGCTATAACTCAAAAAGTTGCTAAGGCAGCTAGACATGTTCATTCCGTGTACGCTTCATATTGTAAGTTTGTAACTTTATTTACATAATAAAAGCAATTTACAATGACATTAAATCTAAGCTTAAACTAAATAAACTACAACTTAAAACTAAATTAAATCTAAATAAGGCCCCCGTGGCATAGTGCCCAAAAGGCTGGCAGCGTTGCCTCGCTGAATAGCGATGCTGATTCTTTGAGAGAGAAAACTGCCAGCCCTTTGGTCACAAGTTGCATCAACTAAGCGCTTTTGTAACTCAGAAATAAGCTTGTAAACGCTGGGACCCCATGGACCCAAAGTTTCAAACCCGACAGGAACAAAATTATAATTCGGACCGAGAGATTGATACTTAGAATTTTTTCTATTTTCAGCCGTTTCTGCCGCCGCAGAACTTTGTAACTTGTTTTTAGAAAAAAAAAATTGTGCTCTTTTTAAAAGCGCTGGTAAACTCTAAAAAATTACGTGTAAAAAGCATTTATTGACAAAAACATACAACATGCTTCAATAAAAAATCATACTTGGTCCGTAAGAACATTTTCAAAAGCGACGAAATATTTCGATTTTCACTTCCTTTGATAACTTGGAAGCCTTACGAATGTATAGAAAAAGCATTTGTAAGGTGTTCCTTCAAAAGAAATTCGCTAGACTTTGGTAACATTCACACGTTCATCAAACGCTTTCATGGTGAAAAAGCTTTGCAAACAAGCTTATTAACCGTATTGACAAATAGAAGTTATGTGCTTTGGGCTTGTCAATACCATGGTCTTTCCGAAAGCGCTGGTAGACTTAAAAAAAAACGTGAGCATTCAACTGCCTATTTGCTGAATAAAATTTTGAATTTTTGGATTTTGAACTATTCAATGAATTTTTAATTCCCGACCATTGACTTCAAAAACATCCGAACCAAAAGCCCACTAATTTGCGAAATAGCCGCTAGCCAGTTTTTTCTTATTTTGACGATAAATAATGGTGTCACTGTATCACATCATTAGGTAATTCATTTTATTTTTAATTCTACATTGTCCAAACAAAAGTGCATGTTTAAAAAAAATAGGACACCTGTTTTGTTATAAAAGTATTAAATTAAAGCCCTAAACGTATTAGGACTCAAAATTTGTCAGAATTTAGAGTGAAGGCTGTCAGATCGCCGGAAAGTCACATTTTAAATTTAAAAAGCCGATAACCTACTTACTTAAATGTCTTAAACAGGTAATAATTGTAATGAAATTACTGTGCCTTTTTTTACTCATTTGTCACAAATATACTTATCGATATATTTTTGAGCCCATTCCACAAATTATTTATATAATATACTACCGTATTCTGAAACTCCAAAAAAAAACCATTCACTCTTGACACGATTTTTAAAACAGCTCCTTCTTTCTGTACGTCGCCGTTCACAGAGTGATTTGTGAACGAATTTTAAGTTCACGAACGAATGGAAGGAACGAATGAAAAGAGCAGTTATAAATTATCCCGTCGGTAAAGGATCATAAAATTGATTTAGGTAGGCATTGAATGCGTAGGCACCGACGGATTGAGAAAAGAAGATTTAGCGAGAGTGAAACCCGTACTGTTATTATAATTTAATTTTTACAGCATTTTATCGCATCTTCTTTGCGGTTCAGCTTCTTCCAACCGGTGTTCTACGACGATTTAAGGTATTTTAAGGGCGTGCGCAAATTTTGCGGCTGTCAAAAGTGTCAAACCGCAGATTGCAAAAATGTTAAAAAGCTTACCAAGTGAAAAACCTCTTAACTTGAAAAAAGGTCACAGATCACAAAGGGCAACGGCTTATTTCAGCTAAGTATGAGACGCGGGTTCAAGTTTCTACAAACAGAACCGAATGTTTTTTTTTTTATTAAAAAAACCTTTCCCGTATCATACGCACGGGATACGCAAACGTCGGAAAAAGATTAGCAAACAAAAGGAAAACTACCCCGGCCATTTATGTTTAAAATTTCAAACAGGCATTGAACCTGGATACTTTTAAATCTGTAATAGAGTAATTGAGTAAATCGGGCAATTTCCACCCCCTGGGGTTGAAGGAAACCCACCCTCTTTGAAGTTTAACGTAACTTGAGGTGCTTAACTGGGACATAATAAATATAAAACACAATATCTTTTCATTACCCCGGTTAAAACAAAAAACGCAATAGGTAACAACTTTTTACAGGTAAATAGGTAGGTACTCCTATAGTAGTTTATGCAACTGCTACATAATGAGTGTTTAAGGCCTAATTATGTGGAGTTGCATACATACTTTATCTACACACATATTATAAGTACTTTAAGATGGGTTCAGAAGCCGAAGGCATATATCATACCCATACCTGTCACGAATTTGACTGTTTTTTTTAATCATAGACAAACATACCGAGCTGACGTTTCGTAAACTGTATATTATTAATTATACATGTCGGACTGAACTCGACTTATATACGTGAGTGATCCGTTATATTTCACTATGATTGTAAATTACGTTGGTCGTCAAATTCGAAAAATTGAATACGATATCGAACTACGATATCGACTATTACTTTACTGCAGGACCTGCTGGTGGAGGTGGTTGGTGGGGGAGGCGACGATGTACTGCAATGCTGGTCATTTTCTACGGTTTCTGAACGCATTTTAGAGGACTTATGATATGTGTGTAGATAAATTATTTTTATGTTAATTGTAATGTCTCGTAACTCACATAATAATGTTTAACCCCTGACGCAAAATGAAGGGTATCTATCAGTATTTATGTGTATTCTGTGTGTCTGTTCTTGTACCGAAGACCGCACCTTGTACCACACTAAGAAGCGATTTTTCAAAATTCCCACGGGATAGGGAGCTAGCCCATTTTGAATTATTTCACGGGGACAAAGCCACGGGGCATATATAGTCAAGTTACAAAGTTACATAACTAACGTTGTTCATTCACAAATGCACGAGTACGATGGATTCCTCTCTAAAATCACAAGCTTTTGCGAACTCTGCAAAACATTCTCTGAAACATAGTTTGGAAATAAGTCGTTCGAACTCAAAGGACTATAATGAGCTTATTGAAGAGCGGTGCATCTACCGACTTTTGATTTAATTTAAAACTTTACAGACGACATGTTTATGATAACAAGAATTCATCGCCAGGCTTTTTTTACGCCCCACAGCTGGGCACAGGCCTCCTCTCAGAATGAGAGGGCTTGGGCTGTAGTTCCCACGCGGGCCCATAGCTGATTGGGAACTTCACACATATCATTGATTTGCTTCGCAGGAGTGTGCACGTTTCCTCACGATGTTTTCCTTCACCAAAAAGCTCATGATAAATTACAAATGTAATTCCTCACATAAATTCCGAAAAACTCAGAGGTGCGAACCAGGGTTTGAACACACGATCCTCTGCGTGAGAGGCCATACCACTAGGCTATCACGGCTTTTAACAAGATTGTGATATAAACACATCACTCGCGCATATAACTCGAGTACCTATAGCCCGTCTTGTTTCGGACTTATCCCGACTCGTTCTTTATCTCATAAATAACTGATGGTAGATCTATCAGAGGTTAATTAAAATTATATAAGAATATAAATTATAGACGTGTGGTTGTTGTATTAATTGTAGATTAATTTAATTTAATTTATTGTATATTTCAGATAACACAAGATCCATACATTAGTTAGTAAATCGCTTACACAAAAACACTTCGCTTAGGCACGTGTGATTGTTGTACTTATTAAATTCTAGATTGGGTTTATGTGATTGTTGTATTAATTGCAGATTACGCTCGTGTAATTGTTGTATTTACTGTAGCTTACACTAGTGTGATTGTTGTATTAATTGTAGATTAGGCTCGTGTGATTGTTGTATTTACTGTAGATTAGACTAGTGTGATTGTTGTATTAGTTGTAGATTAGGCTAGTTGTGATTGATGTAAATTGTAGATTAGGATCATGTGATTGTTAATAGTGCAATTGAAATATTATTGAAATAACAGCGAAAATTGTGAAACTCACAGCCCAAAGGGCATGCTAAACTTCTATCTAATTCAAACGAGTTAACTTTTGAACTGTTAACCCTCAAAACCCGGCCAAAAGCGTGTCGAACACGCCCAAGATAGGGTTCCGTGGCTGTAACGAAAAAGTTTATTTTTAATAAGTGTTTTTTTTTCACTTTGTAACGTAGGTAAGTATTTTTTTTCTCACTATAATAGTCAACTATGTATTACTCGTTAACCTGTAAAGCCTACTTAGCTGTGATAGTTTTCTTTTAAAATCCACCATTGTGCACTTAGGGGGAACACAGAAAAAAAAGAAAAATATGAGCGCTTAAAAAGTAAATATTCACAAACAAATCACTAAACCCAAAAACGGTCTTTGCACATCCGCAATATTTTTGAAAAATCTATCCAAGGGCACCCCACACAGTGGGATATACCTATAAGAAGAAAAAACACCTCTAGAGAAGAACGACAAAAAAAAAATTCAAGCATTTGTTGTAACTACTTTGTCGGTTTGTTTGTTATAATACAATTATGCTTACCAAATTCATGACATGTTTTTAGTACTTACAGGGAGTCCCTGAGCTATGGCGCGAACAGACAGACAGACTGACACAGTGAAACTATAAGGGTTCCTTATTAACGACGGAACCCTAGAAAGTATCAAGTCATCCGTCGCTTGTAAAGATAAAGGCGCTAATAGAACTCTGTCCAAGTAAAGGGTTGTAGGTAATTTGATTTCGGCGGAGTTTCGGGAGGGTGTTGTTGAAACGGCAATTTTAGTCGAACTTTGCCGCCAACTTTGGAAATTTACGAAGTTTAGTTTAGTTGAACTTTTTGTTGCTTTGTGACGGGCGCTGTATGAATGGCCTTTTCGTAAACATTTTAAGTTGTTTCTAAAATATAGAGTGTTTCTAGCTTAGAGAGTGTAGGGTACAATGAACTCCTTTCTAAAGTTTTCCAGTAAATTATGTACAAACAGCAGGCTTTTCAGGATTATCATAACAATACTGGCATTGCTACAAGTACGATCTACCTAAGCCGTATTTACTGGACATCACGCTATAACGAGTATTATTTCGTTCATAAACTCTTTTTTCATGTATTGTGAACGGTTTTATTTAAAACTGAAGAAAACCACGATTCGACACACTTTCAGACTTGTGGGGAGGACGCACCCATAAGAGGGGGGGGGAGACACTTGATATTGTTCTAACAGAAAAATCATCTACGTTCCCATACATTGAGATCTAATTTGATTGAATTATTTTTCCCCTCACTACCTCGGAAAGCCGTCTTTTATCCTTTAATTGAAGCTGGTAAAATCGCATTTTATCCACTAGTGGGGAAAGTAATTTGACCTTGGAGTGGAGCGTGTTCAAGTAGCTTTTGACAGATAGCAAAACGTAAAACGCTCATAATAATGGTTCGTTCTATATTCATTATCATTAAATAAATGATAAATGGTTTGAGAATTTAATAAAAAATACCACATTTAGCTTTATTTAATAGTCCTTAAACTTTCATAAGAAACATTTGTTTTTATGGTTCCGTACCTCAAAAGAAAAAAACGGAACCCTTATAGGATCACTTTGTTGTCCGTCTGTCTGTCTGTCTGTCAAGACTCAAGCCTGCGGTCCCTTAAAGCCGTGAACAAATCAACCTTCTAAGTCAATTCGGAAGGTGTCCAGGGTTACCCCAGTGCCGAAGGATGCGTCATTGATGGAAATTAGCACATGCAGTCCTATCGCCATCTTATTAGACTTTGTTGACTACGTTCTTCAGCACATGGATAATGCTCATCAGGTTGACGCTGCTTATTTCGACTTCAAGAAAGCGTTTGATCTTGTAGATAACGATATCTTGTTGCGTAAATTGTCGGAGTTTGGTTTTTCGAGGGGGTTGTTAGAGTTTTTCTCAAGTTATCTCCAAGACAGGAGACAGTTTGTTCAGATGTCAGGTTACCAGTCGAAGGACTATTTCACGAGATCTGGGGTCAGTCAGGGTAGCACGCTTGGGCTGACCCAATTTTTAATAATGATCAACGATCTCCCCGCAGTTATCAATCACGTTACGTGTTTGTTGTTCGCGGATGATCTAAAGATATTTTTCGCCGTAAATTCTGTTTCTGATTGTGATTCTCTACAGCGCGATATAAACTCTGTGCTGGACTGGAGTCTGGAAAACAGACTCCCGTTTAATGTGACTAAATGTAAGATAATCACTTTCACCAGGGCCAAAACTCTTATTGAAGGCGCCTATCATCTGGGTGATCAATCGATTGACCGTGTCTAGGTCATTCACGACCTGGGTTTGAACTTGGACCCCAGACTTGACTTTCATGACCACATAGGCGCAGTGGTCCAAAGCGCGAGCAAGACGCTTGGGTTCACAATTTGAGGGTACTACTGTTCCCATTGTTTTGTTCAATGCGTTTGTGCGAAGCAAGCTGGAGTTCAACTCGATCATCTGGGATCCTTCGGAATCAGTTTACCAGCTATCAATAGAAAGAGTTCAAAGAAAGTTTGCCAGGTATTTGTATAAGCGGGAATTTGGGTACTACCCATACTTGTATCCGTCTTTGTTTGTGTCGGGAATGGTCGGGCTGGAGACGTTAAGGTTTCGGCGGAAAATGCACCTGCTGGTACATTACTCTCTCCTGCTGCGGAGCGAAGTTGACAGTCCGGAGGCTCTAGAGCGCATGCGTTTATTCGTCCCGGAGCAGTACACGTGCGCGGGGCGCCGACAGCGGCGTGCACGCGCCGTGCCCGCAACGCGCCGAGTGCGCGCGCGGTGTCGCTACTCAATCACTTTACGGCACAGATCCAGGATGCTGATGTGTTTGCAGACAGTTGGCATTCTTTATTACAAAAAATATGTCACCATTGCAATTCCTACTGTTAACCTTAATTTAAAATTTTGTAATCCTTCTTTTCTATATGCTTAAGTATGTAATGTAAGTATGTTCTATTTAGCATTACAGGCGCTTTGGTTTTTACTGTAAGCCTGTAAATGCAAATTGTATGAATAAATAAATAAATAAATAAATGCAATCAAAAGATGCAGTCATTAAAAAATCCATTTCCATACAAATTGCCGATTTTAAAAAACCTGAAGGGTACTTCCAGATGTCCTAGAAACTTGAAATTTGGTATGAAGGTAGCTCTTATAGCACAACTACTCGGAAAAGTCTCAAAATCTTAAAAATTTATGTCTGTCTGTAGATTTCACAGACCAATATAAGTTAACCCCACACTGCGTACATTTTGCTTAGGAGCAGGGCTCTGCTAACACTGGACTTCTTAAAACACCGGGGAAGAGCGTTAAAGTCTTTCTACGGAACCCTTTCGTGCGCGAGTCCGACTCGCACTTGGCCGGTTTTTTTATAATGATGTTGAATATAGTTCTGAACGCACAAGTTGAGTCGATGCAATTTCAAAACGCATCGTCAGAAATTGTCAACTACAGACCACTCAGAAAACATTGTTAACAAAATTTTTCTGACCGAATTCCAGAGTTTTCTGTTATGATATCGTAAATAAAATAGTGATTTCAATGATGAAGATTTATTTCCTCGAGCTGTTTTTTTGCATGTTACGCTTTCCTCGCTACAGTGAGGTGTAAAGTTTTGTGTTACACACGGGTGCAAATGTATTTTACTTCTCGTGTGTTGAAACACTCTCTACACTCAGGATTAAATTTTAGAACCACTCGCTTCGCTCGTGGTTCAACTATAGAATCCTTTCGCTAACTTGTGTTTCAATTCCACACTCACGGGTAAAATACAACTTTGCACCCTTGTATAACAAATAACTATTACAAGCTTGCGTAAACGTTTACTTAAATCAAATCTTGCAAGGAATTAAGGTTAAGTCATTGTATCAACTGACTCGGCAACCATACCCAAAATCTCCAGTGTATCATTGACTTCACGAAATGCGCGTTTCATCGAAAACGCGGATTACGCCGATACGCGAGCAAACAATGTGAGCCGGCGATATTACGCGTAAAGAATCGGCCATACTGGAGCTACGAATACGCAAACGCCGCGCACTGCGTCAAATTGTATTTATAAAAAGTTTTGCGGGTGACAGGACTTTGTGCAAGGTCCGTCTGCATCGGTACCGCTATCTTTGGCACTAGTCAGTTTTTACCTGACTGCGAAACGCAAAGGAGGGTAATGTGTTTATTTGGTATGAAAACTCTGTCGCTCTTGTCCCAGAGCGAAAAAAAATTCATACCAAAAAACACTTCTCGCTACTCGCTGAATCTGTGGTAGAGTCGGTGCCCTAACATAGATATCCACTTTTATGTACAGTTATCATGGTATTTTATGTTAGGGAACCGACCCAGTGCCTAACTCGCTAATCCAGCCGCTAAGTAGCAGTGCTTGCGCTGTTGTGTTCCGGCGTGGGGAGTATGACATGCAGGGAAATACCGGACACAAGAAGCATTTCAGCATAGCGCTCTAGATTGGCAACGCATTTGCAATTCCTCTGGTGTTGCAAATGTTCTTGGGCAGCTGCATCAGGTGACCCGCGTGCCCGTTTGCCTTCCCATTCCTATAAAAATATATAATAAGGAGCCAATATTTCCACAGTAATTGCGTCAGTTGCGTCACATTTCTACAAAACCGGAGCTCAAATCAAGTTGACGCAGTAAAAATTAAGTTTTCTCAAATTCACACAAAGCTATCACAGTTTGAGAAGTTTCTTATGCTTATAGCATTAGGATGACTTGAGCAAGGGGGCGTTTTAATACCACCTCAAAGCCATCAGGCGTTAGTTCCAATTTTGGTCACGCTGTCACTCTGTAATTAAGTATGTTGTCAAAAACGCAATACACTTGCTACGCGTAAACCTAGCGTCATATTTTTATTTCGTGCTTCATTGTGGTCGACTCTTTACAAATAATGTGGCCGCCGACGCGTAGAGGTGTCAAATATTGCTTATTTGGTTTGGCTTTACATTGACGAGAAATAATTTTTAAATTATATTTTGTGAAATTCGTTTTCAAGGTACGAATGTTTCAATGCTATTTTGAAATTTGCGTATTAACTCACGTAACGAGGATCAACGCGTTGAAGTGACAGTTAGTAACCAGGTCTTAGAACTCCTAAAATTAATATTACCTTCAGGGATGAAAGGTTCTACAGTGGCGACCAGAGTGAGAAGGCGTGGTGTTGCGAGGCCTTCTACTAAGATGGACAGACAACTTCGTCAAGGTCACCGGGAGAAGTTGGCTGCAAGCGTCCCGGGAAAGTTCTTATCGGAGATTGGAGTAGGCCTATGTCCATGTCCAGTGGTAGAAGTTTCCCGGATAAAATGACGACGATGACAGTGCCTACTGACTGCGTATTAAAGTACTTTAATACGCAGTCAGTAGGCACGTCAGTCAGGCAGGCAGTCAAGGAATTCAATTTCCCACCCACCTAAGGTTTAATATCGTATAGCAAACTGTTACCATTAGAGCCTGATAGAACACGACGTTGCTTCGACATGTCGCGTTTACGTTGACATTTTCGACCTTAATGCATTGCGAATGTCTAACAACATTTCAACGAAATGGGTAGGGAATTAAATTCCTTGACTGTACAAAAACAGTAATAGTATAGATTTATTCGAGCTTTAGTAAGTATACGTTATGCTATAAACTAAAATATAAATATCTAAAACTAACTTAAAAATTATAGATCTAAAAATAAACCACTTCCAGTGGGCAACGTTCCCAAAATGCTGGTGGCATTGCCACGTCGAATGGCAATGCTAAGCCTTTTGCCATCATTTTGGTTACGTGTTTCGTTGACCAGGCGCCCAGAAAGATCTTTAAAGATAGTGAAATAAACGGATCACTCACGTATGTCAGTCGAGTATAGCTCGACTGTTTCGGACTAATCCGTAGTCCTTCCTCTGGGAGCACACGCCACGCCGGTGGCGAGACGTAAACCACCAATCTTTAAAGATGGTATAGATTGATTATGATGATGATGTCATTGTGTTCCTGTAGTCCCTCAGCAGGAACATATGGCTCACAGTGAGGACTTCCATGCATCACGGTCCTGTGCTATGCCTCAAAGGTCCTGGTATACATTATACTTTTAGAAATTATTTTGTTCTTGTTTGAAAACATATGAAGTGCCCAACGGTTAAACATGAATAATAAATATCATGGGACAATTGACATCAATTATTGACCTAGTCCCGATTTAGGCAAAGCCTGTACTATGGGCACTAGATAACGGATAAACATACTTATATAGATAAATACATACTTAAGTACGTATTCAACAACCAAGATTCTAGAACAAACATTCGTATTCATCATACAAACATTTGTCAAGCTTTATAGTAAATGTCTCTAACCACTAGGTTATTCGGTTATCAATACAAAACAAAGGTCACTCCATCTAAACTCTTATTGCCAATCCTTTCATGTATATAATGTAGGTGTTTAACCTAAATGACATCCGACATCCAACCTTATATAAATCTCTCCGCGACCCTCTCGAAACTTTGTCAATCCCAAAGACCATCAAACGAAATTACATTGTTTACCAACGCCGTCGCCGACACTTAACACCGCCAATAAACCGAATGCAGCGCCCTCTAACGAAGCCGTGGCATCTCATGCACACAAATTACATACAATTACACCTCACTGCACCACCACCACTGAAACTGGACCTTCCTACCCTCCCTAATCGGAAACAAAAGCAGTCCACCAAGGAGGTGATACAGGGAGTCTTTTGGATCAAGCTATAATAGTCGCTCGAGGTTATTGTGGCGGTGATGAACTAAATTTAACTTTAACCGTTGTTTGTAAAGTTGTAATTTGTTTGTGTCGGGACGCAGCGGATTTGGCTAGAGCAATACAAATTGATTCCATCAGAGACGTCGGGTCCCGGCATTACGCCGTTTAAGAACGCTACAATGCGGAATAGTTGCAGAAATCTCACTATTTATTAGCATTAGGGAGAAACAGGTTCTAAGGACTGGCCATGGAACTATATCGGGAGAGAAAAGGAAATAGTGTATGTACCTCGCGTGCCGAATAAAAATGGTTGAGAACCTCATTACGAGTTCAACTTTACGACCGCTTTCCGCGTGCTACGTCAGGTTTTAAAACAAAATAAACCTTTTTGTTTAACAATTAACTGTTCAAACATCATCAAAAATAGTTTAGGCTGGTCGTGGATATCCTTGGGGAAGGCCGCCATCCAGCAGTGATGATGATGATGATGTTAAATTTACAGTACCTACACGATAAATGCTCAACAAGTTCACACTTTACCTCATGACAAAAAACATTCAACGAGAAGATTGGCGAGTCGAGATGAAACCTTTTTCCATATCCAATATACTTCTGTCATTTATGAAAATAGCTCCACAAATAAAAGAACATGCAAAAGCGACGAAATTGGGTTATAAACTAAAGGAATGACATTCCTATGTTTTAGCACCTTTGTGACGGGTAATCATCGGATTTAGAAATCAAATACATTTTGGCTCCTGCGAAATCTTTTCCTTATTTTTATAGGAGTTCTCGTAAAGCTTACATCACAGTGAAGAAAGAACGGAGGAAACTTGGCCCACTTTTTTAATTTACCTAGCTGCTTTATTAATACCGTTAAAATTTATTATAAATAATGTATTAACCAGTACATCTTTCTCTCAGAAGATAATTGAAGATAGCTATTGCATGTTTAATAATTTTTCTTTCCTATTCTAACTACTTACGTGGCAATAAGTTGTCGACAGATAATCATCGTTTTATTTGTAAGTCCAGTCCGTTCTTTCCAATGAGAGTTCTTTCACCTCTTGATATGACACAAGCGCCTATCTTCTCTTTTATTTTATTAAAAAACTCTTTGATCATCTTGTCGTATCGAATGACCCACCATTTTCCCTCACCTGGTCTCCATCATGTCCAAGAATCAAAATCTAATTACATATTCAGCCAATTTCATATTTTTATCTGACTATCATCCCGATTCTAGTTTCATACCAAGGCTTACTAAATCGATTCCTATCTCGGCCGCTTCCTGCGGGATTCAAAACAAGCCCCGATCCCGATCAACTTGGAGATTTAAAACCGAGCTGAGATTCGTATGATTTGTTGCACAGTTCGGCGAATTCATTTTCGTGGCCATTTTGAGCTTGAGCCACAAAGCATTTACGCATGAATAACAGGAGTAGACAACAGTTCATCATCATTGCATCGCATATACATTATAAATCGAGTTTAGCCCGACTGTTTCGGACTGATTCGTAGGTCCTGCGCCAAGTCACACTGAGTTGCACTGAGTCGTGCGTTCCCAGATGAAGAACTACGACTCAACTCGAAACATAGGCATTTTTATTTCACTATGATTGAGTCTTACGGCGGTTTTATGTTAAAACAATGACCACTGTTTAATTTATTCATTTTGTGCGCGAGTTCCGTATTTCGTGTCCGTTTTGTTTTGTGTATGAGTTTGTAGGGACGTAACAAATTTTGACAATAGCCTAGCCCAAAATAAAAAGTGGCTGATTTTTTTTTAAAGATGAAGTCACTCCCGTCAAAAGTGCTTTGTGTCTTCAGCACTAGTTGCCAATTATGATGTGCGGACGTACGATTTTCAATGGATTGTATAGAAAATTCAAAAAGCTCGAGTCAATAGGTATAAAATATCATACGCGCCGAATGTACTATTGCCGATGTAGTGGAATTACGGGAGGTTTTAAAGTTTTATAAAAGCATACAGGGCTAGTTTTAATGAATCGTCATTAATGAATAATTCAGCCTTTAATTTTACAAGGGTGTTCAGTTAGACTCACTCAACTCAACTCACTCTTTTTTTTTTGTATGTTCCCCGATTATTCGAAGACCGAACCGATTTCAAAAATTATTTTTTTGTTTGAAAGGGTATACTTTCTAGTTGGTCAAATTGTCACCAAGATCATTCAAAGAATAGGTATTCCGCTCCCACCGCACCGACTTCTTATTTGTGATAGGCCATAAAACTGGTGGCTTTAGTGGATTATTTTTATCGTTATTGAGTCCTCATCATCATCAGCTCACAGCGGTCCACTGAGTCATTGTCATTGAGTGCAACTTATCAATCACTGGTGATTGATAATGCGCACATGACCGGCAAGCATTGGAATCAAAAAATCAACTCCAATGACAAACTCATATTTTATTCAGTAGACACCCCTAACGAATTAACAGAAACAACTGAACATCGAAAACAAATTGAAACGGCATTGTATTCTAATGCTAGGGTGTTACGTCTTGCATTGTTCGATCTGATCTGATAAGAGATACGATCTGTCGTGATACGGGGTATGCGGGTGACGCGGGTGTCAGAGGCGATGGAGATGTAACAGATGGTTTGGTGTTGTTTAAAAAACGCGCGGTTCTGAGTGATTATTCTTGTGTAGAGAAAGAAGAAACTGATGGGTTAGATGGACCAATCTACAAATAATTTTGACACCTTGTGACTTTTGTTAGGGTTCTATAGTCGGAACCCCAATAGTTTCACCATTCCGTCTGTCCATCTGTCCATAGCTCAGCGCAGAGACTCTTATATACTCCTACATTTTATTCTACCACTTTGTTGGCGTGATTCAGAAAATGTTGAAAAACTTTGTGGTATACGTACATTGTACACGCTCTTGGTCTGCTTTTTTTTTCCACGGACCGGGAGACGAGCTGTCGGAAGGCCTCCAACAAGATGAAGCGACGACCTAGTAAAGATCGCGGGACCGCGGTGGATGCGGAAAGCACAAGACCGGTCAGAGTGGAGAGCCGCGGGGGAGACCTATATCCAGCAGTGGACGTCTTTCGGCTGACATGATAATGATGATGATGATGAGATTCGCTTAATGTAGAACCCATCGAATACAAATAAAGTTGCTAAGGCGGACTAATATTATCTCATAGTTTCATGCTAAAACCATTTCGTGCCGCCACCATTTCCAACTAAATCCCACAATCAGATCGACAGTTTTAGCTCCTGCACCGCCTTCGGAATAGAATCGTTTTCTTCAACGAAATGGGCTGTTCCAATCGCTTCTGCGGCATCAGCTTATCGCGACACATAAATTATTGACAATTGGCTGATGTCAGGATAAGCTGCCTGCTTCGACAATTTGTCGCGGTGATCTGGTGATTGTAAATTCGATTTAAAACCGGAGAAAGTGGGTAGTTAGCTTGAACCCTAGTAATCTTAACTTTGCGAGGCAAGGGAAAGGGAAACGAATCAGCTGCATTTTTAACTCCCGACGAAACAGAGGGGTGTTATATGTTTGACCTGTGTATCTGTCTGGCATCATAGCTTCCAAACGGATGGACCGATTTCGATGCGCTTCTTTTTAATCGAAAGCTAGTTTAATCGAGACGGTTCTTAGCTAAGTTCCATTATAATCAATTCACCTGTTTTTTACACGACTGCCCGAAGAAAAAGAGTGTATTGTTTTCAGGGTTCATGTAATATTGAACTTTCAAATGACAGTGTCGAGGGTTTTTCATTACATAATAATTATTACGAATGTACCTAAAAACGGACTGCAGGATCAGCATCCTTTTTGTCTAACTCGCTCGCAATCAGCATTGTGCTCATTTTGTATGGGCAGACAATTGGTAACGGAAACAGCTAGCTGTCACAGTCTTACAAAAACTGACATTTATCGAGTGTCAAAATAGTTACGCAATAGGGCCTCAGGTCCTGAATCGTCATGTTTTTTTTTATGTCGGCATAGTGTCACAACACAAAATATAATAAATTAGCTTAAGAAATATGTACGATATTAAATAGTGTTACGACCATGTAAGCAAGGGTAGCTTCAGAGTATTTCTAGGAAACATGTGGTGCGTTTCAGGCGCTATTTCGCGTGAGAGAGAACTGAATATTTTAGCTTCTTGGGATATGTATGCATGGATGCTCATGGCTACCAAGAATTTGAACAAAATACGAAGTAATTTGACACATCTGCATTTGATATTTAAAATACTATATTTTTAAAACCAGCCCCCCCCCCCCCGACTATGAAGTGCAAAATTCGGACTTCGTATCGTGCCGTCCCTCTCAAGCTAATATTATTTAACACGAGAGTGAGCGATTTTCGAATTTCGTAGTATGGGAGCAGACGCTAAAAAAGAGGGGGATGTTATAAGTATGATGTGTGTCTGTCTGTGCTGTCGTGGGTCCAAAAGGAAAAAACCGATATTCAGCGACTTCAAAAAAATCGTAACATCAATATTTACCTAGTCAATACAAAAGCCGTGATAACTATGGCCTCTCGAGCAGAGGGTCGCGGGTTCAATCTCCGGCTCACACTACTGAGTTTTTTTAAATTTCTGTGCGAAATCACGTTTGTAATTTATCACGATATTTTCGGTGAAGGAAAACATCGTGAGGAAACCTGCATAATCCTGCGAAGCAATTCAATGATGTTTGTGAAGTTCCGCGTGGGAATTGTGTGGGGATTTTATTTTATTTATTTATCATTATTAACCGACTTCAAAAAAAGGAAGAGGTTCTACGTTCCACTGTATGTAATTTTTTTTTTTTTTTTTTATTTATGTACATCGATTACTCCGTCAATTGTAGACCGATTTTTTTTTTTTTTTATTTGAAAGGGTATACTCCTGAGGTGGTCTCATTGTCACCAAGTCATGATCTGATGATGGGATCCTAGGGAAATCGAGGGCAACCCTCAAATTTTACAGGCACGTACTATGTGTTCATCCATCCGCTCGAGTCTACTAGGGCTAACACTTTCAGCTCCTTTAGACTCCAAGTGCCTCCAAGCACCAGCAGATGTTCCTGTGCTCCGACTTCTGGCCAGAGGGTGTGGTGTTCCGTCGCTTTAGGGAAGCGAAACTGACATTTAAAACTCCCTAAATAGTTGTAATGTTTTGTTTTAATTTTTATATGTACTTTTTTTGCATTGTGAGTTGTTTATTTTTAAATTTTATAGCGCATTGGCTTTGCTGTAATGCTGTAAAATTGTTTTGATAATAAATAAATAAATAAATAAATAAATGTGTTTCATATATTTTCTAAGGTTATTCAAGTATTTGCGTCTGGCAGTCATCATCTCATGATGATGAGCTGATGATGGAAGGTACAACTCCTTAGCGGTTAAGAGTTGGAGGATAATTTTGAAAATGTTAAATCATTATTCGAAAGGGTATACTCCTTAGGTGGGCCCACTGTCACCAAGTCATGATATGATGATGGGATCCCAGGGAAATCGAGGGCAACCCTCAAATTTTATAGGCACGTATCATGTGTTTCACATATTTTCTAAGGCTATTCAAGTATTTGCGTCCGGTAGTCACCATCTTATGTTGATGAGCTGATGATGGAAGGTACAATTCCTTAACGGTTATGAGTAGGAGGATAATTCTGAGAATGTTAAATCAACGTAAAATTGTGAAATAAAAATCTTTTAACAAAAAAGTAAAACCGCCTCCAAAAAAAAAACCGTAGAAAAAAAACGTAAAATAATCCTCTAAAGTAATGATAAATAAATAAAATAAAATAAAATGCGTTTATTTCGGACAACAGAAACTAAAGCCTAAAGTTTTATGGCCTAGCACTAAGCAGCAGAAATATGAAGTCGGCGCTTCATTCAAAGAATATTCCGCTCGCACCGCACCGACTTCGTATTTCTGCTGCTTAGTGCTAGGCCATAAAACTTTAGGCTTTAGTTTCCGTTGTCCGAAATAAACGCATTTTATTTAATTTTATTCATTTATCGTTATTTTAGAGGATTTTTTCATGTTTTTTTAATGGTTTTTTTTTTGGAGGCGGTTTTTTTTAGACGATTATTTCACGTTTTTTTTTCTATGGGTTTTTTTTTTGTAGGCGGTTTTACTTTTTTGTTAAAAGATTTTACATGATATGACTTTTCCCTTCAATTCGCATTCTGAGGGCCAAGCACGAATTTTCGAATCCTGCGTAACGTAACCGAGAAATTTGTATGACGTTTGGAACAGCGCCCGCCCGTGAGCGTCATTGCATCTAAAATTTAGTATGAGGTTTCTCGCGATACGATAACGTAACGTTACGCAGGATTCGAAAACTCGTGCTCGGCCTCCGATTCTATATTTACCGAAACAAAAACAGCTTCGTCAAAGCCATGACAATGTTTAGCCGACGAAATGGATTCGACAGTTCCGGGTCGTGCTCTATCGGCGCAAGCCATCAAGATTGCGATAATTTATATTGTGATTGCTTGGCAGATTCGGCTGTTGACAAGGAATGTAGACGCAATAAAATAATAAAGGGAATTGTTACTGTTTATTATGACATCTGAAAAAACAGCTTTAAATGATTCGCGGTTAGTTACGTAGGTAAGACATAATGAGAACGAAGGGATATTGACAATAGCATCTACCGTTTCGTCAGTCTGCCCGCGATCATGATACATGTAACTGCGTCGAAATATCGGGAGCTCATCAGACCTGTAAGGTTATCGCGGCCAATATCCCGTTTTCATCATGTCTAATTTGTACCAATTTTTCAAAACTAACTACAAGACTTTCTTCTTGATCGTACTAAAGTCACGATAAGCCGAAAAGATTTATTTTGATGAGACACCTTCCTCACCAAATAATAAAATTTTGGTATTAAAACAACTTGATGTATTTTATTTTTACTGTCATCCCGTTCGAAATTATTTCTCAAATTTTAAACTGTACCGTAAATAATAATACAGAGTATCTTGTGGTATTTCTGTTTAATATTTACGTTTCTGTTTAAAATTTGAGAAGCAACATTGCTAATTCTAAATGGCACCACCTGCTTCAATCTGATCTTACCTTTATTCCGTTATTGTTGCCTGGTAGAGATCGCTCCGTAGCGATAAGGCCGCCCATTGCTACCTTGCATTTTCTTTGTACTTTTCTGTTTTGTTTATTATGACATGTGGTGTTCAATAAAGAGTTTTTGTATTGTATTATATTGTAGTATTTGTCATATTCGTTTTACCAAAGGCAATATCCCACTAAGTAAAGTAAGCGCCAAGTATTAACTGCACCAAGTGATGTGTATTCAAAGACAAACGACTCAATCCGCCATGTTTGTAGAGGATGCTTTGTTTTCGCCTGTTTGTACAGGGTGCTCCAGTTCGGCGAGAGAAAATGTGTTTGCTAGGTAGTTGGTTTGGATCAACTTTGAGGTACTTATAGATTTCATTATTTATTCGTTCAATATGAAATTGCGTCATAAATATTGTACAATGAGTTATGAGTCAGGCTATTAATACACATGCCAGTTTCTTGCATATTTTTGTGTAAGCAGCTAGCGTGCTTTTGTCATATTTGTTGGCATACGCATGCCAGCTACTTGTCATAAAACGCCAATACATAATAAAATAATAATAAATTAATTAAAAATAAAATTACATTTTAATTGTTGCTCTACTTAGGATCGTAATAGTTACAGAAGTAACTAATAAAATGTATATAATATGCGCTGCATTCATTGATCCCGTACTGCCATCGGTATAAAACATTAAAGATAGGCCAGGCCACGCATCTGTTCAGCGCTGACAAAATGCAGCCCTCACTCATTAGCTATCATTAGACTGACATAATGTCAAACATCAAGAGATAGCAGGTCACCGAATCACCTAAAATTGCTTGTCCGCGCGCGTTGAAGCGATGGCGTATTTGTCTATTTTTCTATATCAATGCGTACTGCAGTGAAATCGTATTGACTTTTTTGATTATGACGAAATGCGATCAATACAAACGGATTTCTATTTTACTAACTGTATTGTATACAATAACGCTACCAACCACAGATTATAACAATCGAAAGCGATGTGTGAACGCGTTCGTTTAAACCATTCATCTGGGGGTAGCTCGAGTTAATCTACCGCATCCCAACCCAACCAACCAAAACCAACCCTAACTCTATTACTGTAAAGACTAGTGGTTTATCACTGCGACAAACCGGTTTGAATTCTGAAACGAGCTTTAATACCTTGTGTTAGAGTTGTAATGGTTGATTGGTTTGTAACAAAGTGATGCGTACACAGTTCAGTTGTTTTAATAATTTGACATCGATTTTGTTTGGACGCTGATTGTGGGCAAAGTTTTGCGTTTGATGTCTAGTGACGTAGGAAAAGAATGAAATTGTTAATTTTGTTACCGATATGCAATCTATTTACGGTCTTCATCTTAAGTACCGGACGACGTCCACTGCTGGACATAGGCTTCTCCAAGGCTGTCCACGACGATTGGTCTTGTTGTCTTTACCAGATCGTCCGTCCACCTAGCGGGATTCCTATAAACACTCTTGGCTGTCTTGTAGGCGTTCGCCATTCTAGAACCTTACGGCCCTAACGATGATCAGTTCCAGTTTATTTACAGTAACGGAAAGGAAAATCCCAATCTTGGATTAAGTTTTTCTTTACTTTTGTATTTATTTGGATAGGTGAGCAAGTACTACTCACAGGAGCAAACGAATTGTCTCTCTCTCTCTCTAGTTCATACATATGGACCTCCGCAAAGTAACGCCCGATTTAATCAAGATCCACACGCATCCAAATTTTTGTTTTTACAGGAAAACAATAACATAGCAAACCTAGCCAGTCAAAAATTGGTTGCTTTGCTTACAAAATTCCTTCCCTAACTTCTGCACATGTAGCACGCGCGCCATTTTGTCGCTTATCGCGCAGCGCATTCCTTTCATAGTGATGGAATCAGTGAAGGACGCACTAAGCGACAAGCGACAAAATGGCGCGCGTGCTAGCCCCCCTGATCTTCCAATTTTGTCATTGTCCAGATCTACATTCATTTGTCATTCAAGAACATGTTCCCTTTAAAACAATTTCGAAATCATTCGAGCATTTTCAAATACTGCGACGAGCATCTGGTGCGTCCCCTGGTGCAAAGCCAACTTAAGGTAGATATTATAGCGATATCAATAGCAGTGAGTATTCAATATAACCTAAAATCAACAAAGGGGAGTTGATACCTCTCAAAAACATGTTGAAAGGCATTACCAACATCAAAACCTTACACGGAATCTCAATGGCTGCAAAACATTTGTTATCATGCTCAATATTACTTTCAATGTTTGACTAAACTCTCGCTTATACCGTTTAATAATGGATGTGTTGGAGTTAAGTCCGGTGTGAATTCAGAACCCTCTTGGAACCCTCTGGGTTCCGTGTGAGGGTGCCATGTGCGGCTTGTGCAGGCTTGTTCAATTGCACTTGAGTTGTTTTGTCTTGGCAGACAATTTGAGATGTTAGCTTTATTGGAATGTTATTTTATGATACATATACGTTAGGAAGAATTGTTAGGAAAATTGCTTGGATATTTATTTTGTTCGAAATGTGAGTTTGGAGGAATTCGGAGAGGAAAGAACCACGTTGATCGGAACGTAAAAAATACGGTATTATTTTAAGGTGGTTGGTGACTTTGTTAGCATAATAATGCTAATACGAGTATATACCGCAATACTGTGATCTTGGTATAAAAGGTGAGTATAAAAGAGGAGAACATACAAATAAAACAAAAATATTTAAAGAAACAAAAAACCAGAAAACACAATTAATTTTACTGATTAATTAGTACTCGTAGTTAAAAATCAAAAACCCAGCTGCCTTGTAAGATAGCTGAATAAAAAGTTAACTTATGGTACTCGTATAATTTCTGAATACTATAATTATATTTCATTCGCTATTACTGTTGGAACTGAGAAGAATCTAATGACACCTCTTATGTTAATAGTAGTTTATGCAACTGCAACATAATGAGGGTCCTTAAAACACGAGTGTGTTTTTATGAAACGAGGTGAAGCTGAGTTTCATAATAGGATCACACGCGTGTTTTAAGGCCTAATTATGTGGAGTTGCATACATAACTTTATCGACACATATATTATAAGTACTCTAAGATGGGGTCAGAAGCCGAAGGCATATATCATACCCATACCTGTCACGAATTTGATTGTTTTTATTAAACCATAGACAAACATACCGAGCTGACGTTTCGTAAACTGTTTTTTTTTATGTAAAAAAAAATTATATATGACACATTATTAATTATACAATATGTATGTCGGACTGAACTCGACTTATATACGTGAGTGATCCGTTTTATTTCACTATGATTGTAAATTACGTTGGTTGTAGAATTCGAAAAATCGAATTCGATATCGAAAAGTCATTACGACATCGAATTCGATGTCGTAATGACTATTACTTTACCGCTGGACCTGCAGGGCGGACGGAGGCGACGATGTACTGCAATGCTGGTCATTTTCTACGGTTTCTGAACGCATTATAGAGGACTTATGATATGCGTGTAGATAAAATACCTTATATCACTCTCTAATGACACATATGTTAAAATACCCCCACAACTGCGACGAATCTAACAACAGCTCATAATACCTATGTTGAAATCCGTCGAACAGTTCTGGTCACAGAACGCCTAAGCTAATTTAGGTACGTAACATACACACTTAATACTCTGATACAATAAATAATGACTTTAGTGAAATAAAAACGGATCACTCACGTATATAAGTCGAGTTTAGCCCGACATGTTTCGGACTAATTCGTAGTCCTTCCTCTGGGAGCGCACGACCCAGCGGCGGCGAGACGCACACTGCGCGCCGCGGCTCTGCTCGCGCGACTGCTAACAGTCGCGCGCTCCCAGAGGAAGGTCTACGAATTAGTCCGAAACACGTCGGGCTAAACTCAACTTATATACGTGAGTGATCCGTTTTTATTTCACTATGATTGAGTCTCACGGTAGTTTCATGTTAAAAATAGTAACCTTATCGTTATAATCTCATTTTACTAAAATTGCGTCCAGATGGTGTAGAATAAGAAGAAGATACCAACAATCTTTCCATAACAGCTTTCTTGATTTTGCTCACATTACACCAATTGTGCAAATTCAATCCTACCCCCCTAAACCTTCGTCCTTATTACCATTTAAATTTTACATTAACGTTAAACCCAACTGTTTGCCCGAGTATTAGCACATGCCGCCATGAATTATAGACCAACATACATGCCTACACACACAGAACTACATCGGGGTAGAAGGAACGACTATGTACAGTCGAGTTCTCCAATATCTATACAGCCAACAGTTCAAAAATATCTATACACAGACCTTATTGGCAGTTACGTAAGGTCCGTGTTTAGATATTTATGAACCGTTGGGTGTACAGATATTGGAGAACTCGACTGTACCTCGCGTGCTGAAAACACGGGCTGAGAACCTAAACACATCATCCAAACATCACTGCAAAAGTTGGAACTGTTAATCTATTTCCTCAGTAAATTACACTCATAACGTCAAAGTGTCTAGTGAAATAAAACTGGTCTCTGACGTAGGTACATAAGTTTAGCATGTTCCGGATTAATTCATAGTTCTTCCTCTGGGAGCGCACAACCCCGTGGCAGCGAGACGCACAATACTTTCTGCAGCTCTACTCGACTATGATTGAGTCTCACGGTAGTTTCATGTTAAAAAATAAAAAGCCTTTTTTTATACGACAAGGAAGGCAAACGAGCCAGTGGGTCACCTGATGGTAAGTGATGACCACTGCCCAGTGCCCATAGACACCCGTAACCCCGTAGGGTTTGCAGATGCATTGCCAACCTAGAGAGCTAAGATGAAATACCTAATTACACCGGCTCTTACTCTCCACACCGGAATACAACAGTGCAAGTAAATATGTTACACGTTCGGTTCTCATACAAATTGATGAACTCTTTCCTTCTACCCCGCTGTAGTTCTGTGCATTCACATGTGTCGGTTATGAGGGGGTGGTTGCATAAGTGTCTATATAGTCAAAATCAAGAGCTGTCCCACTAGTGAAATTTTTGACTAGAGAAAACGTTTGCGTAAACGTCTCAATTCATCATCAGCAGCCTATTTACGTCCCACTGCTGGGCACAATCCTCCTCTCAGAATAAGAGAGCTTGGGCTATAGTTCCCACGCGGGCTCAGTGCGGATTGGGAACTTCACACATACCATTGAATTGCTTCGCAGGAGCGTGCAGGTTTCCTCGCGATGTTTTCCTTCACCGAAAAGCTCATGATAAATTACAAATGTAATTTCGCACATAAATTCCGAAAAACTCAGAGGTGCGAGCCGGGGTTTGAACCCACAACCCTCTGCTTGAGAGACCGTAGGTCAAAATACTAGGGTATCATGGCATCTCAATTACCATGAGAATGGTTTGTTGTCGATACGTGCTGACTGCTAAGACGCTGGCGATTTGACCATAGTAAATTCTAACGTAAACACGAAAGCCATTGAGACGTTTTCTTCATTACTTCTGTCACACAATACACTAGAGACTTCTGAGCTTGTGTAATCGCCGACACAGCCAAGAAATACGTCTCGATCGCGTTCGCGTTTAACAATTCTCATACTATTTGACACTTTAACGCAACCGCGATCGAGACGTATTTTGTGCTTTTCGCTTACACTAAGGGCACTGAATGTGAGTGTTGTAGTGACCACCGGACAGCCTAGTGGTTAGAGAACCCACTATGAGGTTTGAGGTCCGTTCGATCCCCGGTCGGGGCAGATATCTGTATGGTGAATACGAATATTGTATTATTTAAGTATGTATTTATCAATATACAATATTTCACAAAATAACCCGTAAAAATATGGGGTTGGGGTTTGCATTATCAATGAAATGAAGTTTTTTTTTCTCATCATACAGGATATTGTAAATGGACTCTTTATAAGGGACCCTGTAACCCCAATTCCGCTTTAAGGTTATGTTTGTAAGACCCTGTATAAGTAAGTTTATCCGTTGTTGTCTAGACCCATAACACAAGCTGTGCTTAATTTGGAACTTGGTTGGTCAACTGGGTGTCAATTGTCCCACGGTATTTATTATATTTATTTATCTATACACATATCATAAGTCCTCTATAATGCGTTCAGAAACCGTAGAAAATGACCAGCATTTCAGTACGCCGTCGCCTTCTCGCCGACAGCGCCAGCCACAGCACCACCACCACCACCAGCAGTAAAGTAATAGTCATTACGACATCGAATTCGATATCGTAATGACTTTTCGATATCGAATTCGATGTTTTAAATTTGAAAACCAATGTAATTTACAATCATAGTGAAATAAAACGGATCACTCACGTATATAAGTCGAGTTCAGTCCGACATGAATAATTAATAATGTGATATATATGTTTATTTTACAAAAAAAAAAACAGTTTACGAAACGTCAGCTGAGTATGTTTGTCTATGGTTTAAAAAAAAAACAATCAAATTCGTAACAGGTATGGGTATGATATATGCCTTCGGCTTCTGAACCCATCTTAGAGTACTTATAATATGTGTGTAGATAAAGTAATGTATGCAACTCCACATAATTAGGCCTTATAACACTCGTGTGCTCCTATTATGAAACTCAGCTTCACCTCGTTTCATAAAAACACTCTCGTATTTTAAGGACCCTCATTATGTAGCAGTTGCATAAAATACTATTATCCGTTGCCTAGCACCCATAACACAAGCTGTGCTTAATTTGGGACTTGGTTGGTCAACTGGGTGTCAATTGTCCCACGGTATTTATTATATTTATTTATTTAATGTCTCCAAACCGTCTTCGTGTCGTAACCGCGGTGTCCCAGCACATGGTGTTAAGACGTAGTTAGTTCTCAAGCAATTTGTCATAGACGCGATGATGGAGGTTATTTAGTGCGCAACAGACGGATTTATACGTTCAGGGAATGTATGAGGGAGCTCCGGTGGACTAATTTAGATGGTATGTATTTGTAGGGAGTATCATAATTATGTGGAACAGCTTTCAGAATTTTAGCTAAGGCGCAGAAAGTGTGAACTTCCATGTTCAAAAAGGATGATACAACCTAGAGGATTGCCAATGTTTGAACAATGTCGAGTTCCTTTAAAATAGTAAGCCTGCTCTAGCTAGTTTAATTATAAGGAATAATACCAATAATACCATATAATACCATTCATTTCTTATGACACTAAGACCTTTGTTTAACACGATAGCGCCATCAAAAGGATCGGTAGATGTGGTGCTGGCGAAGGATGGAGGGGATTGGTTGGACAGGGACAGTCACCGATGAGAGGGTCTTGAAGGAGTTGGGGGAGAGAAGAAATATTCTAAATATGGTAGAGATAAGGCGAGTCTGAGGGAAAAAATACTCTGCTTGCTCTGATACTAAAAATTATAGAAGGAAAAAGAGGAAAGGAAAGACCGAGGATAGAAGATTAAGATCAAATAAAAAAGAAGATAGACGTTGTATCTTATCAGAAGGACTTTGTCTGTTGCGCGAGATCATATTACCCGTTTCGTTGCGTTCTGAGTGACAGAAAAGGACGGTCAGTTGTTCTCACGCGAGATAAAAGTAGGACTGTGAGTTATGCTAGACCTACAGGAGGTAAAATAACTGGCATTGGAAAGAACAGACTGGAAAGAACTATACCAACAGGAGTGAAACTCTTAAATAAGATGATGGTTATTACTTGCCTATAATAACATGGTGATCCGTAATCCATAGAAGATGACGATTTCGAAAAAAATATGAAACTACCTCACACACGGACAACGAGTAAGACGACTCACGCGAATGAGGGTCTTGATAAAAGAAATTCCGCCGAGATCAAAAGGAGGGAAATAAATTGTCTGAAGCGTTGCCCTCGACTGCTGCAGACTAAGAACAGACGGTGCAGTCCGTGAGGAATAAAAACGATTGCTACATCTTCTCTGTTGAATAGAATAGATACATTTTTTTTACATCAGGCGTTATTTTGCAGAGAACTATATTTTATGAACTAAAACAATTTTATTTGCTCACCCGCGACCATAAGTGTAAAAATTGGCATCCTCTCATTTGTCAAAAAAATTTTTGCCAAAGTGATTAATGTCCCAAATGTTTCATTTGCGAAATGCTTTATTTTCAGAAACTGTAAATATTTCAGGATGGTTTATTATTAGGGTTCTACGAGACGGCCCTAAAATAAATCCTGAAATGTTTCTGTACTATTTCTAAGCACCAAATAAACATTTTCTTTCTTTCTTTAAATATTTACAGTTTCTGAAAATAAAGCTTATTGGAAAATGGAACATTTGGGACATGAATCAGTTTGGCAAACGTTTTTTGGCAAACATGGTGCTTTCTTGTAGAAAGTTCCAAAACTCATTAGCATTTAGTGTAGTGCTGATAGTTGGGTCTGTGTGACATGTGTTGATTCGTGTAGAAGTGGAGGCAGAGGTGTTGCTATTTAACATTGTTGTCGAGGGTGAGCAAATTAATTTTTAGTTCATAAGCGATTTATGTCGACGACATCATTGCACCTTCTGCCTGCAATAGCCTGTGCCGCGGGTAGCCAGCAAGAAATCTTTCGGCAAATCGGATCTCTGCCGGGATGTTCGCATGACGTTTTATTATTCGCTACCTCAGCTTTATCTATCATTGTCACACGCCCACGCCCACTGTTAGCGTATTGTCCTTTTTTATTAACTTTTCTAAGGGGACCGCTTGTGTGTGGGTGTGTGCATGGATGCATTTGTGGGTGTGTTACGTGAGCTGCAGTTGAATGGGAGCTTAGAACGGTAATGGATAGGTATGAACGTGGTTTTTTTAGTTCGATGTGCTTTTTGTTTTATTTTAAATTTTATGGATGAGTTTTATTTTAAACGACATGGAGGCAGATAATTATGGTTTGGTTTTCATTGACTTAAATACCTACCACGACAACTGTATTAAAATTTCCCAGTATTTTAAGAAATACGTGATTACGTCTGTAACATGATATAATACTCAATTTATTTTAAAATTAGAAATTTAAAGGTCAAATTGCCGAGAAACGTATGTTATTGACCGTGAATTCTAATTTTAGAATAAACGGAGTATAAGTTCATAGGTTATAGAAATTATACAAACTTGTACGTCTTTCAAATTCTGCTTTACGGTCCTTGTAGTTCATATAAGGCATATTTTTATTGTTAAACTTCCAAAGGGCATTGAACTATTGACTGACGACAAGAATAAAACCGAGGTCAATCGAGATCATTTGTCTCCAAACCTTATATTATAGAACAGAACCAACTTAATTGAGTCACCCATGGCGTCGCCACTGTCTATCGAAACTATCTAAAGGAAACTACTAGAGTAATGTTGGTTCCAATTTTCGACACCGCATCAGGTAAATTGTAGTTTTTTTTTGGGTCACATGTTTATTTATGACATCCAGTTGTTCTCACGAGGTTTTCCGGGATCTGACTTGCATGAGACCATTTTCTTTTAGCGAAATGGTTGACAAGTGACCGTGGGTTTTCGACATAATTATTGGCAAGGACCTCTTATCAAATTGCCGACATCCGTCTCATTGCTGTTTCATTGCATCGCATTTCATTTCATCGACATTTCATTTCTGACTTATTTTCTTAACCTTTTGATTGAAAAACTAACCTTACCTCTACAACAAGCAATAAAATTTACCTAAAATTATCCTGATTTTAGCAGAAAATAGCTTTCGATACTTTACTTACGTGACTTACTAGATAACTAAGTAGTAACATTATAGCGACGGTCCCCGCGAATAAACGTGTATTATCAAAACACCAACTTTACAGGAAAAATAAAATACGAAGAAAGTTGAATCGTTCTTCACCTGATAGATTAAATTTAAAACAATATATACAGTAAACAATGGAAATTAATAATCAAATGTACTTATGCCCTAAATAAAAAATACGTAAAATGGGTTTCCGAGAAAATGTGAGAAAATCATATTATTTTTATATTCTTATCAAATTTTATTTGTAAACTTTATATCAAAAAACTTCACAGTGTTATTCGTGGTATAACGATAAGCGCTCGACTAGGTATTAGATCAATACACTAATGTAAAACTTCATAAAGGGAACAATTGAACGTAGGCTATTACACGAGCAAATCGATTTGCTTGCATATTGTATGAGACAATACGAAAACTTACGTTAGAAAAAATTACACGAATAAATGTGCAAAGTAGTTTGCACAAGCCGCAGGATGCTCCGTATGATGACAAGCGTTCTTATTGTTCAAAATAGACGAGGTAATGTGTGTACCGGTGGTTTAGTATTTTTGTCCTGCGTATTCCGCATTTGTGTTTTCCGTAGAACAAACATTGAAGTTAACTTAAATAGGTTATTTATCATTATTTTTAAGGAAAAATTAGGACGTGCGTTATAGATCATCATCAGCCTATTTACGTCCCACTGCTGGGCACAGGCCTCCTCTCGGAATGAGAGGGCTTGGGCTATAGTTCCCACGCGGGCCCAGTGCGGATTGGGAACTTCACATACACCATTGAATTGCTTCGCAGGAGTGTGCAGGTTTCCTCACGATGTTTTTCCTTCACCGAAAAGCTCATGATAAATTACTAAATGTGATTTCGCACATAAATTTCGAAAAACTCAAAGGTGCGAGCTATAGAGAGAGGCGTTATAGATAAAAGAACGATATTATGCAATAAACGAAAAAATGTGTAATAGCTCTTACACGGTTATTCACGGGGACCGTCGATAGGCTCTAATAAGTAATAACATACAGCTTCATATAACTGTTTAAGAGTGACACTCTTGTCGATGCAGTTGTCTCCAGTCCGTTCTTTCCAATTCAAGTTCTTTCACCTCCTGATACGACACAATGTCTATCTTCTTTTTATTTGATCTAAATACTCTATCCTCGGCTTCCCCTCCCTCGCTTTCCTTCTATAATTTTCAGTATCAGATCGTTGTGTTGTATCAAAAATGGCCCAACATTTGCGATCTCTCAGGGCCTTATTCATAAACGTCACTCAAGCCTCCATTAGCTAAAATAGGTTTTGTCTTCTTCTCACTAACAGAAATGTCAATGTGATAAAAAAGGACAAACGAACTTTAACGGCATTTTAGTTAAAATAGGTTTATGAATAACAGGGTTAGTCTACACCATATTCAGAATACTTCTTCCCCAGCTTATATCTTACCCCCTTCAAAAGCATATACGTTTAGTTGTCTACCCGTACTTCCATCATATTGACCGCTATCCTAATTACTCCCACATAAAGGCATACAACATAAAACATATAATATAAAAGGGGCGCAGTATCTTTGCGCACATGAATAGCCGCGGACAAAGTCCGTGGTGCAGTGGATGGCTAGCTTTATAAATCATGGGGGGTGAGTTCCGTGAGTTTGTTTTTTAGAAACAGTTGAGTTTGTTCGTTTGACTTTAAAGGAAATCAGTATTAAAAAATACTGTTGCTCATATTTACTATTTACCAAAAGTATAGTAAACGTTTATTTATCAATTCTGATTCTCATTCAACTAGCAACATACGTATAACTTTACAAACAACAGCGGTTCCAGGCCCCTGTATTACCATCTTTACAATTGTCAGTTTTCAATGACAATTCGGTGTCAACTGCTGACTTGAAGAGCTTTTGTTTTAGCGCGCTTTATATTTTCAATGAAATGTAGTTCGAATTGTCATGTAAAACTGACAATTGTAAAGATGGTGATACAGGGGCCGGGGATCCCTAAAACTGATCGCATTATCAACGTTGTGCTCCATTAACTTTTAATCAGATTAATTTTCATCACAATAAACGAAACGGATGGCCCGCAGATAAAGTGACTCATCCTAAATGCCACTGCGTACATTTATTACATGAGCATAAAATTAACGGAGCCGAGTTAAAAGTGGATTTGTTTTACTCTCAAGTGTTGGAGTAAAGCAAGCCCTATAGCCAAATGAAAGAAAAGTTTAGTAACGATGATGAAATTCGTATGGATTAATTTGATTGGACCAATGATTTATGATATTACATACTTATAAACATTTCGACTCATTTCATATCAACGATTTGCCAAAGACATTGAACACCACGTGTGTTATGTTCGCCGATGACGTCTCCCTATTACTTCCCTGTACGGATAGCTTAGAATGCAACGAACGCCTAACAGACTTATTTAAAATCATAAAAAATTGGTTAGAAGACCATAATCTAGAAATTTACTAACAAAACTAAAATAATACAATTCAAACCTGCACAAAAGAAATCATTACAAATAACATTAAATATTAATAACAACATAATCGAATAAGTGAACGAATTTAAATTATTAGGTATAAATATAGACTCATGGATTAATTGGAAATCACACATACAGAATGTTAAATTAAAGTTGTCAAAATTTATCCTATGCACTGAGTGTCCTTAAAGTCAATACGAACATAGAAACAGCATTGTCAGCATACTACGCGTATGCGCATGATTGGTTGCAATACGGCGTTCTTCTCTGGGAAGCGAGCACCGACTGCCACCAACTTTTCGTAATGCAAAAAAAGTGTATCCGCATTCTGACAAACACTCAGATACCAAACAGCTGTCGTCCACATTTTGCCAAACTGAAAATTCTAACACTACCGTCAATGTATATAATGGAAGCGGCACTGTTTGTTAGGAAACATGCTGATCTGTTTACGTTCAGGAAAAAATTAAGGTCACAAAGGCAAAATAAAAACCAATTACTACTACCTAAATCAAACCTTGTTATGTTTAAAAATGGCCTATATCACCGATGCATACGCATATCTAACAAAATACCGGAAAACCTCAGACATGAAAACAACGACAGGATATTCAAAATGAAACTGAAAAAAATGCTGATCGATAAATGTTATTACAAGATCGACGATTATCTGAATGAAACACCATGAACACCGTGATACTAACATTATTTACACACTAATCTATTTTCAATTTATTTTTTAATTAACGGACATAATATAATATACTTGCATGACATTCTAATCAACATTTTCTTAATTTAATCCTAGATTTCGCGAAGTAACATGAATAATTGTATCATTTGAATTATTTTATTTATTGACCTTATTTAATAACTATGCATAATCCGTATAATTAATGTATGTGTACAATACCTATTAGCATTAACATAGACATGAGCATTCTTGACATTTTATACCCTAACAGGGTGTCATGTACCTACCGCCTGTTGATCTAACACCATATATGTAATGAACATGATTAAATGAATAAATGATTTTTTTTTCTATACGACGAGGAAGGCAAACGAGCAAGTGATCACCTGATGGTAAGTGATCACCACTGCCCATGAGAACCAGCAACCCCAGGAGTCACTAGTCCGTTGCCGACCTTTAAAGAGGAGAAGGGATAGGGGATAGGGAGGGAAGGGGATCGGGCCTCCGGCACTCTCAACTGATCGAACGAAACGCAACAGGGGCTGTTGCTTCACTCCGATTTTCTGCGAGCTTATTTATTACTAGCTGTTGCCCGCGACTTCGTCTGCTTAGAATTCGGTTATCGCTATCCCGCGGGAAATATACAGCCTATGTTTCAATCTAGGGTATAAGCTATCCCCATTCCAAATTTCATCCAAATTCGTCTAGCCGTTTCAGCGTGAAGAAGTAACAAACATACTAACTCATTCACAAACTTTCGCATTTATAATATTATATATTTAGTAGGATTGTGAAAATATTCTGTTTTGTCTTCAGCTTACAATCCTTCTATTTTACCAAGAATAAATCTATTCACCAGCTAATTTCATATTGAGGTATTCACTGTGTCTCTTGAAATATTTCTTTTCAGATTGATGTTATTAAATAATATAATTATGAAAGCTTGTATAAATAGGACTCAACGTAGACGAAACTTCATCTTCACTAAACCCATCAAACATTTGCAGAACATTCCAAGCTATAACATTATTAATAAGCATCCTAACGCAATAATTATCATCCATTAAAACCTGACGTCGAATTACTTTGAGCTGAGATCGCTAAATCAATCAGATTATATCAGCATGTTCACAAATTATCGTCTAGGTACCTACGCCTCGGTAATTTTACAGATAAATTCAATTCAATAAGTTAACAGCAGGTTACGTCAGTAAACGGGAACTCAATTAAGTTTGTGCAACAGAGGGTCGAGCACGACTTTACGAAACCTGCGTAACGTAAAATCCAATAGTAAACGTTGTCGAGTTTGTATGAGCGTATTTGGAACTAAAATTTAGTATAAGGTTTCTCGATCTCGATACGATAACCGTAACGTTACGCAGCATTCGTAAAGTCGTGCTCGACCCTCAGTAAGATGTGTTGATGTTATTATTAAACAGTTGTCTTAGATTAACGATAGAATGGGAGAAAAGTTTTCTTCTGAAAGATTAGTTTCTTCGTCAAATAATTATCAGCGATTATCTTTTATTATAGTTGACATAAATGATTCAATTTTATTTTGCTTATAATGAGTCCCTTAATTTATAAGCGTGTAGTGTTTTCATTCATTTATGTGAAAGTAACAATAAAACCAAAGCCTAATTCCAATGTTTCATCTCACTCTTAAGCATTTGACGATTTATATTATAAAGTCATTTATGAATATAATATTACATCATTAAATAAAGCTACTATGTCCACCACCTCTAATTGTCTTGTATATTGTTATACTCATCTGTATTATAGTGAAATAAAGGGATCATTTAAGTATAATAAGTTGAGTTTAGCTTGGCAATATTTCGGACTATTTTATAAGAATTTCTTTCTTTGTGTGTACGTTTGTCTGCCCCCAAATCGTGCGCTCCCAGAGGAACGACTACGGTTGAGTTCAAAACATCCTTATTTCACTACTATTGATCATATTGACATTGTTGTATTAAGTATTCCACAAAGATACATATTTATTTTCCTAAGGTCACAGTGGAATACAGTTTCAAGTTACTCACTCATCTTATCCTATGTCGCTTAAACTCTGCCGAACACACCAAACTTTCAACTCGAAAATCATTATCGCCGAAACTAAACCCAAAGTTTTCCATTACCGTTTAAACTTCCAAAGAAAGTTGGGTGTGTGTGTGTGATAACAACCCGGGAAATTAAAGCTATCCACAAACGTACGCAACTACTGACTTGGCCAGCGAATGGGGAGCTCCGGCGCCCCTTTGTGATCGAGGGACACAGAGAGGCTGTGGTATTTGGATATAATGATGACGTCGAATTTATAATAGTGAGAAAAATTGTGTACATATAAGACAAGTAACCGGAAGACAATGCAAAAGAAACGGACAATAACAGTTAGAACGGGAGCAAGATGTTAATTGAAAGAAGCTCACACAACGTAACCTGCGGATTTTGCGGCTGGTAAGACCTTGTGTGAGGTCCGTCCGTATCGCTACCACCATCTTACTCGCCAATCCTGCCGCTCAGCACCATGCTTGCACTGTTCTGGTGTGGAGAGTAAGACAGCCGATGTGATTACGGACACAAGAGGCAATTCATCTTAGCTCTCTAGGTTGGCAACTGTTGGCAACGCATTTGCAAGTAAATCATGGTCTCAATCACTACTAGAATATTAAACCTTTACAATCAAGATCACTAACCACTAAGCCATCCGGTTGTAGATTCTAGTGCATCTTTTGCTGTTCCAAAATAAAACAAGGTTATTACCATCAACTGACGCAGCCGCATCTTTACGCTGTGCCACGCACAAAAGGCCACAGCTCTTTGCCGGTGGGCGCGGAGTTGTCTTAGCAGTAGTTACCGCAGCCGTCCTAAACACACAAGGCGATAATTTGTACTAACTTCGCAACTTCCTGATTCGCTGTTTCTTTATCGCTATATCTGGTTGGGTTTGGGTGACGTTGAGGTAACTGTGTGCGTTGGTGTACATTACACTGTGGTGATTTGGTCGCGAGAGTTATTACAAATTTACTAGACAATGACTATTTTGTTTATTTTGTTTTCTTTAGATTAGTCTGTCATGTCGTTGTTTTCTTTTCGTTAATCGTTTTTATGTCAGTTTATATTAACTGATATTTTATAAATATTCGATTATCACTTTTTGGTATTTTGCAATAATTTTACTTAAGAAATTCAATATAAAGCTTTGAGAGATAATTGTACTGTCAAATTCAATTTAATTTTAATTCTGTCTTCTGTTTTAATTTAATTTTAATTTTTAAATTGACGAACTTTTTGTGAATTTCTTATTGCCATTGTAAATTTTAATAGATTTTTTTTGTTGATCAAATCCTGATCATTGACATTTCGTCTAACATGTTTACAAAGACACCAAACTATTACATATTTTTTTTTAAAAATTATAAAAGATTTTGACGGGAAAGCCCTAAAAACAATACAAAAAGCTTGAGATCATAAATAGATCTGTTTATGTATGAAAGATTTTTGCTACACCGTTTCAAAACACCGCTTAACAGTTCATTATGAAGCCATAAGCGGGTTGAATGTTAACTCAGACTTGTTATTTAATATTCCGCAGCCTCTGTTCTTAATGCTTAAAACTTTTCTTAATTCCAACTAATTGAACAAAACTTTCCAATCTCCAGCACAATTGCACCCTGGAGTCCGTCACGTCCACCATGACGTTAAAATTAATAATTCAACCACTTTACAACTTTATTAAAGAAGGCATAATTATAAGCAGGAATGCCGGGTCGATTGTAATGCGCAAACCCACTGCGGCGAGACTTAATGAGATGAAATTAGGGCCATAATAAAAACAGTAGTGGATAATGTAATGAGATTAAAGGACGTTAATGTAAGTTTCATAATAATTGATGAAAGCTTGAAAGTTGTGCGCAGTGGCAATGATAAGTGACGTTCTGCTTGATGTTGACGACTTAATTTACCACCATCTTACTCGCTATATCCTGCCGCTACGCAGCAGTGCGCGCACTGCTTTGTTCCGGTGTGGAGAGTATGATAGCCATCCAAACAATTCTCGTCTCGCCTCGACAGTGGAAAAGTATACTTTATCGCGTCTAAAGCATACTCGCTGGCTCGCTTGACAATCTCTTTTTCGCACCATCGTATGCGATATCTAGCAAAAGCCGCGCGCGTTAGACAATTTTTTTTAAGCGTATTGGATGTTTTATATTTACTTGTATATTGTATTTTTATACGAGTACTGTTGCAGGTAAATCTTGAGTTCGTACAATATTGGTAAAACAAAATTGGATGGATGAAGTATCCTCAATGGAGTTGTTACCGGCACCGGTAAGTGGCAGTAACGGATTGATAAGTAAGGGAAAACAATACGAGTCAAGACGATACTTTTGGGGCGAAGTTTATTCAGTCAAGCGGGACAATAATATAAAGTAACGCATGTGTCAACAGAGAGAGGGCTAGTCAAGATGCGCTCAAAACGCATGGCGTAAGCGCCAAAGGATTTCAAATTGCTCTGGGTAAGAAACTAAATCTAGAGAGAGATTTAGTTTCTTCTCTAAATATCTATTTTTGTCTAACCAATTGCGATTACAATATTCCTTCGCCCTCCACTTCAGAAACGATATTCCATCCATCCATAGCAGCCCTTAGTTTGTCCGTCTTCGGACATAGGCCTCCTCTTCATTTCTCCACGCCTGACGATCCATTGCCATTTGCATCCATCCTCCACCCGCTTGTCGGCAGATGTCGTCCTTCCACCTCATGGGTGGTCTCCCCCTACAGCGAGTGTTTGCGCAAGGTCTCCACTCGAGTGTTCGTCTCGCCCAACGATCGTGGTTCATCCTGGCAATGTGCCCCGCCCATCTCCACTTATTCCCCTCGATCTCTTCAACCACACCTCGAACTTTCGTGACTCGTCTGATCCACTCGTTCCTTTTCCGGTGCATGACAGTTATCCCGAGCATTATCCTCTCCATGGCTCTCTGTGCAACACGGAGTTTTTCAGCCGATTTCTCTGTCAATGTGGTTGTTTCCATTCCATATGTGAAGACAGGCAAGACACACTGATTAAAGACTTTCGTCTTAAGGTGTTGGTGAACTTTCCTTGACTGATGTATTTACATCGAAAGCCGCCCACGCCTGAGCGAATTAATTAATTAATTAATTAATAAAGAAACGGTATTAGATTAGATTAATTTACTACTTAATGAAAATTACATTACACTTTTATATGTCAAAAAATATAAGGGATTCACAAAAAGGTCGTCGAGAAAAAAAATGTAAGATACAATCAAATAATATTAAAAGCAATACATTTTATAAATGTCAATTCGAACCATAAAAAAGTGCTAAGGCTGAGGCAGCACTAATTAACCCTATAATTGACAGCGTATCTAATAAGATACATAGGCAGTTCATGGCACACATTTCATGTTTGAATTTTTCTGCCGTTCAAAATTGTGTCATAAATCAAAGTAACTGAATGTCAAAATCGATTAGCAATAAATATTTACTTAAAACATTGCAGCAGCAAGCAGTCTTTTTGTTTTTTCTATTTATTACAAATTTTTAGTACATATAAGATCAAATGAGACTAGAATTCAGGTTTTCTATTTTCAGCTCTGCCAATAGGGCTAAAAATATTTCGGTAGAGGATTTTGTTTACAATCATGTTTCATCTTTCGGCTACTTAGAAATTTTGTAGTCTTTAGTTATGGGTTGAAATGTTAAACCTTTATTTTAGACATTTAAAATATGAAACGGACACGGAGAGCGTTAAATTCTTAAGTAGTTCTACAAAAATGCGGCGTTAAAGTCACTGCAACGTAAATTAATCACAGTACCAGTTAATTACCGACAAAGATATATCCGGAAAAGAATGCTTCCAGCACGTTTTCCAAATTGCACAATTCATTTCCACTTCTTTCTTAAACTAAAAGCTCGTAATTAAAACGGTAATAAATCATTAGATTTTTAACGCAGTTTTAATTGTAGCGAGAGCATTTGTCTTTGTATCTTTGCCTGTCGGGGGACACTGCCCCTTATTAGGAAAGGACGTAACAGCCATAAGTTTCCTATGTATATACGCTTTTTTGTGACAGAAGCTTAGAACAATTTGGGGGTTAGGGAAGTGATTAAAACATCACGCGTGGATGACGACTGTTTGGAGGGCCTGGGTCAAGCGAGACAGGAGACCACGCAAGAACAGTATTACATATACAGTAACAGTATTATATATAGTATACACGCAACATAATAACGTTATTTTTATTTTTACTTATATTCAAAAATTTATATTAAATTATGTCATAGAAAGTCAGCCATTGCGCAGTAAAACAGGATTTATTTTCAAATCATAAAAAATACCTAATACGAATACAGAACAAAATACATTAAAACTTCATGTACACGACACGTGCACAGCACACCGATCTGTGGTGTTCAAATAACTACTTAATACCTATTACCGTGCCCATATTGTTGTTCTTCTTCTTTTAGTGCCTCTCCAACTAGTAAAGGTTGGCAGTCAGCTCCGCATATTTCACCCAGTCTTTGGCGAGGTTGAAAAGCTCCGCGACACTTGTGATTCCGGTCCACTTCCGGATATTGCGCAGCCACGACTTCTTCCTACGTCTAACAGCTCTTTTCCCGGCCACCTTACCCATCATTATTAACTGAAGAAGCTCATATCTGGAGTGCCTAAGCACATGACCTAGATAGGCAACTTGTTGCTCATCAAAGCCTGGTAACTTTCGACCGGTTTCCGTGCTTCCTGTATTAAGTAAAGTATTTGAGAAAATTATGCTAAATCAATTGCTTCATCACTTCAATATTAATGAACTATTTCACAGTCAGCAATTTGGGTTTACAAAGGGCCGCTCGACAACGGATGCGGCTGCAAATCTCATGAAGCACATTTATGACGCATGGGTACAATCGCACGATGCAATAGGAATATTTTGCGACCTCTACAAGGCATTTGATTGCGTGGAACACGAGACGCTTATCCGCAAACTTGAACACTACGGACTCACAACTAATGCACTGAACCTTGTTATGTCCTATCTCAGTCAGAGAATCCAGAAAGTAGACATACATAGAGTGCAGTCATGTGGGTCACCGGTGAAGCTTGGAGTCCCACAGGACTCTATTTTGGGTCCGTTTCTCTTCTTGGTTTACATAAATGACTTGCCCCAGCTGCTAGAACACAAATGTGACATAGTACTGTTCGCTGATGATACCTCTCTCATTTTTAAAGTCAACGGGCAACAGGAAGATCAAAGTCACATCAATGAGGCCCTAAGAGATGTGCTGAAATGGTTTACTGCAAACAATTTACTATTGAATGCAACTAAAACGAAATGTATAAAATTTTCATTGCCTAATGTAAGACAGGTTGACACTACTATCAGATTAAATGGAGAGAAGCTGAACCTCGTGGATGAGACTGTTTTTCTCGGGCTTACCTTAGATCGCAATTTGCAATGGAGCCCACACCTATCTGGTCTTGCTGGTAGATTGAGCTCTGCCGCTTATGCTGTACGAAGAATCCGGCAATTCACCAATGTAGAAACTGCGCGGTTAGTTTACTTCAGTTATTTTCACAGCATTATGTCTTATGGCATCCTAATTTGGGGCAAGGCGGCCGACATAGAGACAATCTTTATCCTGCAGAAGAGGGCGGTCCGGTCTATTTACAATCTTGGCTCCCGAGATTCACTTAGAGAACGCTTTAAAGAAATCGACATCCTTACAGTAGCTTCTCAGTATATATATGATGTAATATTGTATACACACAAGAATATCAAATCTTTCAAGAAAGTGTCGGATGTGCATGGTTTCAACACTCGGAATAAGCATAAACTTGCCGTCCCTAAATTTCATCTACGAAAAGTCAGTAAGTTTTTTTTGGAAATTGCGTGAGGTTCTACAATAAAGTGCCTATACATGCATGGGAATTGCCTCACAATTCATTTAAAATATACATAAAGACCGCTCTCTTGAAAAAAGCATACTACAAAGTGGATGAATACTTATGTGATGGCACCACCTGGCCAAGGCTGAAAACAGAAGATAGTTAGGACATCAATGTGACTTGGCTGCGTCCCGAAGATATTCGTGTATGGTGTCCGGCTCTGTTGCCGTTGTCCGCTGCGTACTAATTGTAATACAATTGACATAAATAATGTTTTATTTGTTTGACATGATGACATGAAATGTATATTTCATCAATTTTTGTTATTTGACATTTGGAGACCATATATATCTCCAGTTTATGTATATGTATTATTATACTTATTATTTGACCGTGGAGGCGTTTTACACCTCTGCTGATTTTAAATTTAGTTTAAATTGACCCTAGAGACTATACATCTCAAAGCCATTTAGACTTAGTATTATATTATAGTATTAATTCTGGGACCCACATCCCCTTGTAATTTAAATTTTCACAGATATTTGACCTCCTGCTCAATTAAAACTTTCCAGTAAAGTAAAGTGTTCTGGTTTTGCTGTTCTAATAATTACTTTTTACACTTGTTTCTAAAATGCGGTATTTTTTTCTCTCTCTTAATCTTTTAATGACAGAGTGAGGTTTCTTTGTGTAATTTGTCTGTGGTTACGTATTGTAAGAGCTAATGTAACTTGTTTTTTAAAAAAAATGACTTTGTGCCAAGTTTCTTGCGGCGCATTCTTCTTGGCAATCATGGTCTTTCCGAAAGCACTGGTAGACTCAAAAAAATGACGTATAAAAGAGCATTCAACTGCCTATTTGCTGAATAAAATTTTGAATTTTGAATTTTTTGAATTTGAATTTTGAATTTTGAGTTAATCCGTATTATTTAGTCTAAAAAGTAAAGGTTAAGTTAAGGTAAGGTACAAAGTAAGTACATAATACTTAGGATGATCTCAGTGACTTTAACGTGTAGCTCCCCTATCCCAGTATCTCAACTTTTCTTAACACCTGAAGTTACCATTGGTTTCATCTTCTTGAAACTTTATTTACAATAAATAATTACAATTAGATAACGGGTCAGAGCGTCGAGAATAGCACCGGCCAATACGACTCACTCACAGAGTGCAATCTTATATGTATAGGTATTACACAGAAATTGGACCTTATTGTAACTACTTACGGATTATTTACATCAAAATAATTCATAACAAACTGAAGGGACACTACCTGTCAGTCTTACACTTACTTGTCTCTAGTTGAGTTAGCACAATCATCATCATCATTATATCAGACTGCTGGACATGGACATAGCTCTTCCCCAAGAATCTAGACGACGATTTCTCTTGTGTTACCAGCAGCAGTCATTGACTTCCCGCGATTTTTACCAGGTCGTTCGTAACGGTCCACCCTGCGGGAGGCCTACCAATACTTCGCCTTCCGCTCCGAAACCTTACGGTCCCAACGGCCACCAATGCTACAGCCAATGTGCAGTTAGCATACTGTTCCTAAACTATCCGACATTAGAGGGTCCCGAACTATATCCCTATTGGAATTTGAAATTCAGATCTGAACGGTCTGTCTAATTGCTATCGGCTTCGCTCTTCGCATACTGATGCGGGGCTACAGACCAATCGTAAGAGCAAAAAGAAATTAATAAACATTTTACAGACAGAGTTTTTTATTCAAAAGGAGAATGTGGTAGGGTAGGGGAGAAGAAATATGGAAGTAATGAAGCGAGCCGAGGATTATAAATGTCTTGATAAATACCACCTATTTCAATAATACTTGTAGTTCAAGTTTCAAGTTTCTTGGTAAAATTACGAGCTTCCCTGTGGCCATCATTTTGGCGGTACTGAACTCGTGAAAGTTCCTTCCCTTTTTCGATTAAAGTTATTTTTTTATACACTTGGCTTGCGTTTGATCACAATCACGCCTGATGGTAAGCGAAGATGTACGATGGAGCACGCATGCCTAGCAAATCTCCGTTCACCCTAGACTTGAAAACGGCTAGATCATAGTGTTCAGGGAACACAGACGCAGGCAGGGAATCCCACTCCTTAGCCGTACGGATGAAGGAAGAGCGAAAACGCTTTGTGCGGATTTTGGGATTGCTGACAACATAAGGGTAGAGACCCCGCCTAGTTCCGGTCGACCTGTGGAAGAAACGAGCTGGTGGAATAAGATCGTGAAGTTCCGAAACATACTCATGTCTAAATCAGTTGAATTATGATGATAACGCCTTCCAGAGGTTTGTCGTTTAAATGAAACCCATGAGTGTTCTATGGGGTATATTGGTAAAAAGCCAAGATACAAAAAGGACCATAAGATTACTTAAGCTACGGTATTTATAATAACTTATAGCTAACTAAGCAATATGCATCATCATGTTGCATGCCGTAACGCTAAGTCACGGTTAAACACTTGAGTAAGGCATTACTCTATACAGTTTATCCGTTTAGGAAGTACGATGCAATGTACACGTCAAACGTATATAACGCTTCTTTTTCCGTCGGGGGTTAAAAAAGCAAACCACGAAGAAATCTGAAATGTAGTGCACCCAAAATTCCAAGTGGAACACGCAAATAAACCGGAACAAAGCGAAGCTTGAAATTGCTTCAACCACAACTGTTAAATCGGAAAATTTCCGAACCCCATCTGTTTATTTACGATCGCTGCTTGCCCAATACGGGCAAGTTGCTGGAACGAAACAAGTAGCGAATCCCGTGCAAGTGGGTGACCGTGGGCCGATAATTCATAGGGAGGAAGTGGCTGAAGTTGCGCCGTAACATTCGCGTGTAAATAACAGAACAGTTTCAATTTAGTTTTGGGAATATTTCGCTTTCGTTCCGATTCGAATTTTCAGGTTCGGCTTTTCAGGCTTGTTCTGTTTTTAACCCCCGACGAAAAAGAGGGGTGTTATAAGTTTGATCTGTGTATCTGTGTGTCTGCGTATCTTTGTATCTGTCTGTGGCATCACAGCCCCCAAACGGATGGACCGATTTCAATGCGGATATTTTTAACCGAAAGCTAGTTTAATCGAGATGGCTCTTAGATAAGTTTTAGTATAATCAACTTATTATTGTTAGTAAGCCGATAATGAGGGCTATCGCGAGTCAGTGCGAGCGTCGAGTGAGGTCATCTGTCATTCTCCACCAATTAAAGACAAGCTCCTGGCCTATGATTAGTGGAAATTATCAAATGGATCTCACTCGACACAAGCAAACCTAACGGACTTTTGACTCGAGCCCTCATTGTGTCCGACTGCTGGCTAAAGACCTCTCCTCTAGCCTACCACAAGTCCCTGCCCAATTACCCAATTCTGCAAGGTCATCACGCCATCTCCTGAGCTTGCCTGACCTTCACTGAACTTCTTGCGGTACCCACCATGTGGCTGAGTGCGCCCATCTTTGTGGGTACACCCGAACACATGCCCGACCCAACCCCATTTAAGTTTCGCCGTTGTTTTTCCCAGATAGGCTGTTCGAGTTCTGTGTGGTATTTCGAATCCGGTCGATCTTTAATTTTAACGCCTGACGTGCTACGCTCCATTGCTCTCTGACAAACCTTTAGTTTGAACTTCTGGCCAATAATATTGGACAACGTTGTTTGTCATCATCATCATCATCATCAGCCTATTCTAGTCCACTGCTGGACATAGGGCTCCTTTAATGAGCGCCATAGCGTCTTCAGCTTGCCGCATCCAGCATTTGCCTGCAGTCTTTCGCAACGTTGTTTGTTACGCAATAAAAAGGAAATAAAATAACGAAAATCAAATTTAATATTCAGGAAATATTATCCTCAGAGATCAGGAATGGGAAAGGCATTAAAGCGACAATGTTACGTTTTATGCGTAGAAACTTTTACGATTGTTCGGTACATCGGCAACGCTGCAGAATCAGATTTCCCCCGGCACCCGTTCCGTGTAATCGCTGTACAAAGTTTTTGTTTTACTATATTCAAGACTATGACAAAACTTTGGGGAGAAGTCATCTGCTCAATTATTTAAAAGAGTGCAGCGGATTAAATTAGAAAAAGCTGTCAGCGGGGGAACGCGAGTGACGGAGCACGAAAGTTTAAATTAAATTCAAACAAGGACGGATCCGCTCGCGTCTAAATAACGACAATCTAGTTTTAATTGCTACAATTTATCCGCTATTTGTCTCCGCGATGCAGATTTCCACCGCTTTAACATATTAATGGAGGCACGATCGTTAAACTCCGAAGTGCGCTTAATCAGCGGCGGCTGGTAAATACTTGATATTTACTGTTCAATTTTATGAATTCTAATTAAGCTAAGGTCGCCAGAGACGCTATTAATATCGGGAATAAAGTTTCAAGTGACCATTAAGATACGGACGTGCGTGATGCGTTAGAGAGCATGCGTTTGATGCGCTCTTATCGAGGTTATCTATTAATTTCACTTTGTAGTTTATTATGAAGATCCGAGGGCTGGGTTTTTACGCCGGCGCTTGCGGCTGCCACTCCGTTTTTAATGACTCTATTAAAGAGATTAATAGGGTCTATCGTTTAAAAAATATCTCCTTTTTTTCTTTCCGTACAAATTTAATTAATGCTTGATATAGATCTCGTAGGCGAGTCGATGTTTAGGGTTATGTTGAGTCGTTTAACATTTAGTTTCACGTTGAAATATGATATTTCAATCGTTAGTACGCTATCGAGCTTTGATCTTGGATGGAAAATTGTTGTTTTTATGTTACTAATAAATGTTAACGACTATTACATTTGTTGGAATTTGTTTATCGCTTTCTTTACCATTTATTATTTCTGATAAGACTCCTGTATAAATGTCATCGTATTTCGCCTTTGACAGCACAAATTGATTTTTCCGCTGTGTCTTCTTCTTTTTATTGTTATTATTATTTGGTATCACAAATCACTTTTCCGAAAACCGTATTACCCTCACCAAGCGTTTAGCTCGCAATGTCTGCTTACCCGAAGCAAAACAGTTTAGTATCGATCAGTCTGATCACAGCCTGCTAACCGGATTGATCACCCCTGCAATCCGTACCTTCATTAGCTCATCTTCGCAACACATGTCTATCCCGTTTACCCCACACACAAATAAAGGAGAGAGGGTGTAAGTGGTCGTTTGATTTTCTGGGTCTCGAGGGTTTCTTGGTACGGGGCGAGTCCCCTCGGTCCTTCTACATGAGCTGCCACCCAATTTGGCGTCCTGCGCCTGCAGGTTTTTGCACGCATTCCTTTAATAAGGGACTTCAGACGTACGTAATGCTATCTGGTGAATGTTTTGCTATTTAGATGGAAAATATTTTGGGTTTACCGGATTAGCCGAGATGCTTTTCAGATTCGTTGAATCGACAATTGCGTTGCAACCGCTGCTATTCCACGTCCTTTCATATTCCACATTCATGGAAGTTTTGTTCTTTTTGAATTTGCATTTGAATTATTGATATCAGGCAATCAAGCAAAAGAAATCATGGCGTAGAGTTGAAAATTGTAAGAAGCACAGGTACCTTTCTGGGAACGTGAATCATTAAGCTCAAATGAATGCTTTGACGACAAAAACCGAGAGTTCACGTTTAGTATTCAAATCTAAAAATATCTTATAAAGCGTTTCAGTTCCAAGCGGCTAAGCTCAGCTCTAATCGAATTCTTACAAACCTCCCGAAAATTTACGTATTCACGTAACAGGGTCCCGCGTGTCGTTGTCTCGGGTTGTTCCAGCCGGTTGCGCCAGTGGCGGACCGCCTGCCGAGCCGAGAGCACGCCCGCACGCCGCGCGCGCCCCAACTCGCGAGTCCGAATACGATACACCAATCGCACAACGAATCCCCGCGAACTTAGAGCTTCATTTAATTTCCAGTGCCCCAAGATTTGTGTTTCCGTTCGCCCCATTTGTGTTCTGTGAGTTTTGTTTTGTTTTAAAGGTTTTGCATAAAGCCGGACGCCCATTGTACCACAATGTCCATTCAGCGGTCGTTAACTCGGTGAAGATGCCTCTGAACACCGCTTCATGAGGGAAAACTGAGCAGCATGATTTTAAAGATAGGAGGGAAACCTCCAGTGAAGGTTGCGCCGAAGGTCGATAGGGAGGTTAAAGTCACTACAAAGAAATGTGAGGACAAATGCCCCGGGGATCCTTGGGTGTACTGTGTGGTGTTATGGTGTGCGTGTGCCATGAGCCTGATATCCAGCGGGTATAGTCTATACAAGCAGCAAGGTCTGCAGGAGCGGTTGTCGTTGTTAGAGGAACAGCACTTGGCGCTGAGGAGTGCTGTGCTGGAGCCGCAGCAGCCACTGGTGGAGAGGTTACGTCGGGAGGTGTTAGCACGTCCACCGCCTAACTGGAGGGCGAGGCGAAGCATCAGGGACTACGGGGACTGCGGATGCCCAGCAGGTCAGAAAAAGTTTTTGAAATTGTTCAGCGTCCACCAAAACAATGAACTATACAAAGCATATTTCAAGTATGGCTTTAAATACAAAGTGCATTAGTTTAATTGCGTACTTCAAGTTGAAGCATGGCTGTATTTTTTACGGCCCATGCGGCTTAGCGCTTACATTTTTTACGTCGACGATTTCCAAATTTTTAAAAGCCCATTTTCCGACTGAGCAACACGATACTAAAAAAAACTCGTTAATATTTGTTCTCCATCTGATCCCTCACAAAGTTGGGCCCAAATTAAATATTGGGCCGTTACCCAACACGAACAAAACCAATTGGTAGTCCAAATGTAATATTTATTCTGGCTCGGTATTATCGTCAATATTAGTTAAAGCTCGATCAATATTTGATGGACTAAACCGTTTCATAGTTTAATAACATTTCGACAGTTTCGCTTCCCTGCAAACAATGATATTATCACGTTGATTCACTTTGAGTCTAGTTAAAATTTTGGCAGTCATGCCTCTAATGTTATTGTCTAATGCAAATTCTTCGTTAAAATCATATGTATTCATGCACTTACCTTACTTTTTGATATCATCTTTAATACATTTAAAAACATTCTCAAGTCCATTCATTGTCTCTACTCTTTTGTTTTCATCTTTTGTTTCGGCGTCGGCTTGAACTTGTCAGGTGCAATCAATTTAATTCGTCATTCTATATGCGTATCATCACGATGTATGTTAGTTATTACGGGCTTGAAACACCCCCAGCGATTGGCGTGAAACGAAATTATATGCTGCGTCATTATTGTACGCATACATTTTCATTGGAAATTAGTTGCAATTTTCGAAAACATTTGCCGAACGAGGTAATTTTTGGTGTCGTTTTAGGTAATTGCTTTTGTTTAAAGTTCATTATCGGTAGCATAAATTTGTACATTCAAATTGTCTATGTATTAATTATTATCGTCAACAAAAACTGTTTACGGAGATCCGTCAAAAAACCAGATTTAAATTTATAAATTAAATTTTACTTACCTACGAATTTTTTTCCAATAGCAAAGTCTTCGATTACATCAAATTGTCGTGTAACTATAAACATAAAAGTATGAATTAGACATGAGACATAAAAGTACATATGAGGTTGTGGTTACGGTACGGTAATATAATAGTAGTTTATGCAACTGCTACATAATCAGGGGCCTTAAAACACGAGTGTGTTTTTATGAAACGAGGCGAAGCTGAGTTTCATAATAGAATCACACGAGTGTATTAAGGCCTACTTATGTGGAGTTGCATACATTACTTTATCTACACACATATATTATAAGTACTCTAAGATGGGTTCAGAAGCCGAAGGCATATATCATGCTCATACCTGTCACGAATTTGACTGTTTTCGTAAACAGATTTTTTTTTTTGTAAAAAAAAAATATACCACATTATTATGTATACATGTCGAACTAAACTCGACTTACATACGTGTGTGATCCATTTTATTTCACCATGATTGTAAATAACGTTGGTTTTCAAATTTGAAATATCGAATTCGATATCGAAAAGTCATTACGATATCGAATTCGATGTCGTAATGACTATTACTTTACTGCTGGTGGTGGTGGGTGGTGCTGGGGCTGGCGCTGTCGGCGAGAAGGCGACGGCGTACTGAAATGCTGGTCATTTTCTACGGTTTCTGAACGCATTGGACTTATGATATGTGCGTAGATAAAAATATAAACCAATTCGAACTTTATTCTCAAATTCCCACATCTCAATAGGCAATTGAATTGAAAATTTTATACACACTCGCACATTAACTGCCTTCAACGCCAACTCTTAAAACCCTTTGATAACAACCCCGCAAATCACACTGAGTGTTAATCAAAATCTAACCTAACCCCCTAAGGTCCTCATTTCTTATTTTCTCCTTCACCAAACTCTACATCGGTAAAAAGCATGTAAAATTCCGCACCCACAGTCATCACTAACAAAGCGTGTAACTAACACTCCGCACCCACAGTCGGCTGGGAAGCTATTAAATTTTTTTCTCCTAGTTAATCCGGGTTGAAAGCTGTCACCCGGTGCGGGCTGATCGAAAAAATGATAAACTCTGAGGGTGACACCCGGGCCGAGACACTTAGGCGTAAGGATGTATAACAACATCCATGGCGTGACTATAGTATATCGATTTGACTATTGTAGTCGATACTCACTGTAAAGTTCTGTTATACAAAGTTTTACAAAATAACCCGTAAAAAATATATTTTTTTCATACAGTAATTCAAATATTGTAAATAGAGTCTTTATAATGAAACCATTCAACCCCCTTTTATTTCTGTATTTTTTGTATCACGTAAATATAAAAACGTGGGACTAAATTAAGAAGTAAAATATCAATTAAGTCTCCACCAATGTGCCTATTTAACACATTGTTAATATCAGAAAGCTTTCTCCCGAGCCAACTTTGTCCAACATCGTCTAGTCAACATCCATATTAAAACTAAAGCCAGTTTTCATTCGATCATCCTTTTTTTCACACCATCTCACTTTCCCATATTCTTACGTTCCTTTTCCCACACATATTTTTTATTAAAAACCGCATTGAATAAAGTAAAACAAAAAAAAAATTAAGATAATTACAGGATAAAAGAAGATTAATAAAAAAATATTTAATTGCTTACTAAAGAAGCTAGCTAGATTTAGAAAGTGCCTTATCAAAAAAAAAAATAACTTTAACTACTACCTGAAAAGGCAAAGCTAGAAAAACCAAACACTATTAAAATGTCTTATTTTCGTTACTTGTTCTAATTTGTCAAACGTTTTAATTATTAACATTAATTAAGACTTCATATTGGTAAGCATTTATCGATTTCATCGTTACCGCAACAGCACTATCGGCACATCACTAATTCCAGAAATAGCTCCCTTATTACACCAAGTTTTATTTAAAGCTTTTTACAATGCGGATACCCAATCGGTGTGTAAATCTAGTGTGGAGCTTATTATAAAAACTCACAATAGAACCTTTAGCGATAACTCAAAATGAAAGTGCAAACTTTTACAAACAGAGAAGCGATTAAATTGAGTTAAAAAAATGCTTTAGTATTGGCTCATGTTTTTTTTTGTAAATAATGGACCCGATTATTTTTTTCCTAATTTCAACAGTAAAGTTACCGACATAGCCCGAAGAATTGCGAAACTTAAGTGGCAGTGGGCGGGGCACAGTGCTCGCAAAACTGATGGCCTATGCCATAGGCCCTATGGGGTCAGAAGATTGTCGAATGGCGTCCACGGACCGGGAGACGAGAAGTCGGTAGGTCTCCAACAAGATGGAGCGACGACCTGGTAAAAATCGCGGGACCGCGGTGGATGCGGAAAGCACAAGACCGGTCTGAGGCCTGTGGCCAGCAGTGGACGTCTTTCGGCTGATATGAATTTCAACAGTGATAGTGGTGGTCGATGCACTCGAGTTGGAGGCTTTATGTTAAACACTGCGTTAAAGGTTAGTAAGAACCTTTACAGAGTGACGTGATCAGTATAGAGTGCTACCCTACATTTATTTTGACAGTAAAAATAACGATGAAAACGAGGGTAGTTGTGCGCCGCTGTCAGCTGCGCCTAGTAGTCTCGGAATCAGAGAAAGTACTACGAATAAGTTCGAAAAATGTAAGCCTAAGCTCCATGTATACATATACGTGAGTGATCCATTTACTTCACTAAGGTTGAGTCTCAGAAATCATCAAATTAACTTGATGATTATGATATCGCCCAGAGTTTTTTTTTATCACACCAAAATAAACCTGCATGCTTATTATTATTGTCTAACTCGATCGCAATCGCCATCGTGTTCATTTAGTATTTGCTGACAATTGGTATCGGAAACAGCTAGGTCACCGTCGCACGAAAACTAACATTTTCAATCCAATGACGAGTGTGTCAAATCAAAATAGATACGCAATTACCCTGCTAAATGTTACTACCTATCTTCTGCAAGATTGAAAGGAAGCTTAAGCTTAAGCTTAAGTTTAAGTGTCTAAACTAACTATTAGTTGGTATGGTAGAGACTTGAACCGAAAATTAACGCCTGATACAATAACTTATTGTATGCAACTCCACATAATTAGGCCTTAAAACACTCGTGTGCTCCTATTATGAAACTCAGCTTCGCCTCGTTTTATAAAAACACACTCGTGTTTTAAGGACCCTCATTATGTAGCAGTTGCAAAAACTACTATAGATCGATATTAGATGAAAGTACCGTGTGAGCGTGTGAACTATAACGCCACACGACAAAGCGGCGTTGTTTGAGAATCGCCGCCATTAGCGACGCGATGACGTTGATACTCATTGAGCCAATACACTAACAATAAATAACTGTTTATTCGCGTATGTGGTAGGCTGGCTGCACACTTGCGACTAAAAGTGATTACTAAAATTTTTAAACGAAAAAATCTTTTAACAAAAAAGTTAAACAGCCTTCAAAAGAAAACGTGTAAAGTTGAAATCCCCTACGTGTCACGGATTAGTCCAAAACATGTCGTGCTATACTCAACTGATATACGTGAGTGATCCGTTTTTTTCACTATGATTGAATCTCACGGTAGTTTCATGTTAAAATCAACTTAGAAAAGTTGAAAAAACCCCGACATTGTCATTTCAAAGTTCAATATTTCAAAAACGGGTGAACCGATTTTAATGAAACTTAGCTAAGAACCGTTTCGATTAAAATAGCTTTCGACTGAAAAAAACCGCATTGAAATCGGTACACCCGTTTGGGAGCTATGATGCCACAGACAAATACACAGATACACAGACACACAGATACACATGTCTAACTTATAACACCCCTTTTTTTTTGTCGGGGGCTAAAAAACAGTCGCCAGCGTGCGCCAGGCTTTAGCCCCGCGGTGTTTCCAATAAACCGAGCAAACACGGCGCGTTTGTCGCACGCGACATTATCGCCCGATATCGCGCGACTTTTATTACTTTCTCACATAAAGCGACATTAATTGGGAGATGCAGGGGCGATACAATTAACGTTTTGGCGACCGGTTCGCTTTTGTTAATCGACGAAAAAGAGGGGTGTCATAAATTTTATCTGTGTATCTGCCTGTGGCATCATAGCTCCCAAACGGATATACCGATTTTCGATCAAAATTAAATAATTATAATAGCTTCCTTGGGTTTGATGACTGATGTCAAAGTTAGATATTTTTTTATTATAAACAAGTTTTCGAAACAAGGTAATCGTAAAAAACCGGTGCTTCGCTTATTTTACTGCAATTAAGACGATTTTAAAAACAAAACCGAACGAAAAGGAAGCACTTTGATTACTGTAAATAATGACTCCATAGTTTAGTACAATACGAACTTTATACTAACAGATCGATTTGACATTTCAAAAAAGGCTACTGATTTTAGTTGGTAAAATCATCCCCATTCAACAAATTGAATAAATCTCCTCAAATGTTTGTCCAATCAACTTCGCCATTAAGAATTCTTCTAACAAAAGCATTTAATTAGACATAATGAAAACGGGATATTGACCGCGATTACCTTATAGGTTTGATGAGCTCCTGATATTTCGATGCAGTTGCATGCATCATGATCACGGGCAAACTCCCTCGCGGTCAATATCCATATTTGGGATTAAATAAGTAAAATGCACTGGTTTCGTTGGAAACAAAATTATAATCATCAGTCATACAAAAAACCATAGACAATGTACAATCAAATTATAAAAAGAATAAAAATATCAAAAAGGTTGTGCAATCTTGCACATTCCCGTTTTCATTATGTCTAATGCAATTAACCGCGAATCATTTAAAACTGTTAAACGCATCTAATGCCCGTAAAATAGCTTTTTCATGATCATCTGCGCTCATTGGTAAGTGGTCACTATTGTTGACTCACAAATAAACGTTATTTTTTGGTCTTTCGCCAACTGTAGCTTCTAAACGTATCCTCGAATATACACTAGAATGAAAACTCGTGTATGGTTGCGTTACATTGCGAAGCCAAGAAGCGAAAGATTTACGAGAAGTCGTTCGGGGGCAGCAATGTAGTGCAACTTTAAATAAATACAGGTGTAAATTCAGGATATTGTTTGGAGTGTTCATGAGTTTGTTTGAGTGATTCAGCATGAATCATATCGCGTGCCATTTCTATTTCTTTAGTGACTAGGTTCAAAGGGTTGTGGTTTTTAAACGATTGTGACATTTGGTTTCTTTATGTAGTATGATTTAAGTATGATATTGCGTTTAGTAAATCCGTGCTGTAAGTAAAGTTTGAGATTGATCACGAGCGATAAATATTATTCAGCTTTATTTACGTAGGTACACACACATTACGCACACTTCCAAAGCTTCAGTAAGATCATCATCATCATCTTTAGCCTTTTTACCTTCCACTACTGGGGACAGGCCTCCTCTCACAATGTGAAGGCTTGGGCTATAGTTACCACGCGGGCCCGTGCGGATTAGAACTTGAGACCATCTGCTTGAGTGGCCACAGGTAAAACCACTAGGCTTCTACGGGTTATCGTAAAACTCTTCGGATAAAAGCATCATCATGTCAGCCGAAAGACGTCCACTGCTGGACATAGGTCTCCCCCGCGGCTCTCCACTCAGACCGGTCTTGTGCTTTCCGCATCCACCGCGGTCCCGCGATCTTTACTAGGTCGTCGCTCCATCTTATTGGAAGCCTATCGACAGCTCGTCTACCGAGAACCTTCTGACCCCATCGGCCATCAGTCCTGCAAACAATGTGCCCCGCCCAGTGCCACTTAAGTTTCTCAATTCTTCGGGCTATGTCGGTAACCTTCTTCTACTGCGAATATCATCATTTAAAAAAGCGTACTTTACAAATAATTAACAATTCTGTACTATTATTTAATATAACAATCATAGTACATTAATATTGTGCAGACAGCGTCTTATTCAGCATCCTAATCTGTATCCAACAAAACTACGTCACCTGCACAAACGTCATGCTAATTATAAGGTTTTGGTGGTGAAGGCACTAGTTCGCATTGTTTAAGTTAGCGCCAACTTCATCTCGAGCTAGATCTGGCACTGAAGTTAGGTTCAAATAGAATGAGCTGCTACTGTTAGGAACTACTGTTTTAGCTACGTACTCATCAAGACCGAGAAACGACTCTGTAAATAATACCACATTTATAACTAACAAAAAGGGGATAGCAATGTTATAATTCGTATTTCGTTTCAGAATTAAAACAATGTCGCCAGTTCTTGTCCTCCACTAGTTATTAATGCACTCACGAAAAAGCACGACGCAATCACGCAAAAAATTATTTGTGTAATTACACATTGTGGATGAGTTACCGTAATTACAAATGCTGCAAGACACAATTTAGAACACAATGTATCACGGTTTTAAATGATTAGCGATTAATTCATTAGACATATTCAGGACTTATTTGTATTTTGCATGTGCTTAAAAATGTAAGTCCGACGATACCTTGAGTGTCATCGATTAGAACTTTATGCAATTTGATAGGTGAAACGATGAAGTGGGTATACACAACTTTAAGTTCGAACAATAGCAAATCTGGAGTCATGTTTGACGTAACAATTAGTTCTCCAATTCTTGGTTCGGGATTATCTTCATGAGATGGGTATAACAAATACGTAAAGAAAACTAATGAAGACATTGAGGAAGACGAATTGATTGAAGCTTTAAATCATGTTGTTAAAGTCACATCCTATTTAGACGATACAACAAAATCAATTAAAATCTCACTCCAAAATCTTGGCAAATTTAACAAACCCTTTTTCCAATTAACAGGATATTCGTGAAACAACTCGTGGCCTAAGGGAAATATTTCATGCCTCTGATACCTTAGGTAACTATTTGCGAAGCAGAATTATGTTTGCTTCCTACGGGGCAGGGTAAATCGGTTGGTTAATCAAGACAAAGCAAGGCCAGTGATACTTAAGTTTTGGGACTTGGCCTCTTCTCTTCATGAACTATAAATGTTACCATTAACCGCAATCAATACTAATCTTAATTATAAATAACGTACTCTTAATCGCACTCTCATGATTTGTAAATAATTAACCAAATAGATAAACATAGAGATGTCTTAGTCAGCAATTTTAGCATCTACTTTGACTACGTAAAAAGCCCACTGACTCACTTGCATATTTCAATTATTAGTCAAAAGTTGTTATTATGTTTAAAGTGAATATAAGTATAGTTTATTGTTTTGACTTCGTGTATTTTAAAACAAACTTCTTGCCGAACCCTGTTTATTTATCCTAGGTGATTATTTTAGGTTGTAAATGATAGCTCATTTAGCCTGAGACACAGGATTCATTTTAGTAAATTTTTTAGGCACACGCGTGTTCTGTACATTGTAGTACTTATTGCCATCTTATACAGCAATTTATTTGAATAAATTATATTAAGTAATAATAGTTTATTCCTTCCCAAAATTACATCCTTCCGAAAGGCGGTCCCCGAAGAGCGAACTTCCGAACTCCCCGATGAATATGTAAGGCAACATGGAATAGCGTAACTTCTTTCGACCTCTGGATAGTTTCGGTTTGTTTATTAATTTAGAATTTCATTTTGATCTTGCGAACTCGGAAATTACGTTAGCGCGGGTTCACTCGTTTGGTGTTTGTGTGGTTGGCTGGAGGAAAACGGTCGAGGAATGGGTTCAGTCCGGCGTTTCTTATACCTATTGGATTAGATCGTCGTTTGAAAGTTAAATAAAAGTGTTGTTTAATAAAATAAAAGTGAAATTTCAATAAACATGTGTTGACTTTGTTACATTATTTTAAACCTGAATCCTTTTACAATCACAGATTGGTACGTAATGTATACGTATTTAGAGTAACTAATTACACTCCTAAATTAGATTGCAGGCTTTTAATCGAGCTTACAATGTTTTGGCTGACAATAATCTCTGAGCAGACTGTGAAAAATCCTACTAGGGTTGTAAAAAAAGATTGGGATCATACATTTTACTCGCTTTATTTTCCTAAATTACGCACACACCATCAAAATGTTGCCTTGAAATTTTCCCGTTTTATACCCAAAATACCAAAGCTATTACCTTCCCAATAACCTAACCAACTTAGAAAAGTTGAAAAACCCCTGATATTTTCATTTCAAAGATCTATATCTCAAAAACTGTTAAACCGATTTTTATTAAACTTAGCTAAAAACCCTCTCTATTAAATGAGCTTTCGATTTGAAAAAGTTGCGGCCAAATTTGTTCATCCGTTTAGGAGCTACGATGCTACAGACACATACGCTCAAACACAGGTCAAACTTGTAACACCCCTTTTTTCATCGGGGTTTAAAAACAAAAGATTCCGACCATCAACTCCTCAATCCCACTTTTATTTGGTCATCTATGTCCGAATTAATCAATTACCAGCCCCTCGGGTCTGTGTGTGAATCTTCAAAAACAAACTCGGGTCAAACGCCTAATTGTCTGTCGGCCCGATGGAGATGTCAGGGCGTATCATATGCAAATACCACCCAAACAACCGATTTTAACCTTTACCACAAAGCCATAAGAGCCAGATGATTCACCGGAATTCCCTTGACGAGAGAAATAAATGGAGCAAATGGTGGGTGTTTTTCTAAATTTATTTCGATTTTAATTGGAGTGTGTTGTTTAGATTCGGATCGCGTTTGTAAGCAAATGTGGGATTGGATGGTTTTCTTGATTGGTATCGTTTTATTATAGAGTTAAGCTACCTAAAATGTAATTATCTTGGGTTCTAGCGTTTCGTTCATGGTTCCATTACTCCATGGCTATTATAATGGAGCCGCAGCCGTCAGCTGAAAACTCAGTTGTCTTTTAATTAGTACGGAAAAGTGACACTTGTCTAGCGCACAGCTTCAAGATATTACAGGCCTGAGTATTTTCCAGAGAATAAGGGTTTTGAGAGACAGAAAGACGGACAACAAAGTGATCCTATAAGGGTTCCGTTTTGTCTTTTTGAGGTACTTAATCTTAAAAGTAGTGCAACAGTCACTTATATTGTTAAAAGTTATTTTAAAATGTTATGCGTATTAATAGTGTTTAACGATATACATCAATCCACATCCACTATCACGAAAAACGACGTGTACCCATTTAAAAACGGTACCATCAAACTCAAACGAAGCGGCCCATTTTCTTTGTCCGCTGAAACATTTCCATTTATTTTTAAGTTCATTTCTTCACTTCATTAAACCCGGATTGATTTACAGTACAGTAAATCTCTAAGAGCGCCGATGTGGTGAAAACAATCAGAGGGAATGGGCTGTTGGTTAAATTAAACGTGACCGTTGACAGGACGAATGGAGCCCATCCATTAGAGTCGGGAATCGAACCCGCGCTATGATCCTTTACACTTGGTTTGGTCTGATCTTTGCGCGTTATTGTTTGATCTGATCTGTTTTCTGGGAAGTGCTTAGTGATTTCGAAAATCTGATTAATGGCTGTCATTACGTCATCATCATTATCATCATCAGAAGCCTACACAATACTACACATCTATTACAAGTGAGTGAAAAACTACCATGGTAGCAGTTATTTTCGATGCGGAAAGCACAAGACCGGTCTATGTGCAGCAGTGGACGTCTTTCGGCTGACATTATGATTAGATTCGTGCCCCTCAATTTATTTTCAAAACAAAGTTCATGTTGTTGGTTTTTGGATTTTGGAAAATTTTGAGCCCTGAAACGTAATTTATCATTTGGATAATTATTTTGTCCTTCCCGATAAACACCATCGCAACTGCAATTAACCCAAAACACACCACATAAATATCACTTGACGCATCCATTTAAATTAGCTATTTAAGACTGTCGCTTTCCAATGACTTCTCTTGTTTGTATATGCATCTTTTCCATCTTCTTCCGTCACTCGAGAGCCTCCTCGAGGGTGCGACGGAATCGCTGTTTACCCACGCGTTGGAGGCTGGTGGGAGTCTGGGATAAAAGAATTGCAAATAAAACAGGGGAGGATCAAAGTGCGCGAATTTGTTCAATTTTCTTATTGAATGCGTTTGTAATTTTGTTTAAAGCACATTTAAATAGATTGTGCGATGTGCTTTGATGTTTTAGTAGTGTTTTAATGTTGCTTGTTTGGGGCGTGACGTTCCTAGATTGAAGATTAAACGCTATTATCGTAAAGGGCCTTTGGTAGAATTAACTTCGTGAATATTTTATATTCAGTGTAAATTGTCTGCACCTTTTTCTCAAACAATGCGTGAAATTGCGCAAAATTACAATAAGGAAAAGCCGTTCACCAATGACATGGTGATAAGGGTTTACTTAAACATGAACACATTAAAAACGCAGATGAACAACAAGACTGTTATTATACAGTTAACTCCATAAAAACAGAATTCCAACAGTTAACAAACCAATCATGACGCGTGTAGAACAAACACAGGCTGGTTAACACGATCCTGGCAATTGCAGTGGACTGTACCAATTAGATAGGTTTGAAAGGCGTGAGCTGCAAAGGCGTGAGCTGCAAAGGCGTGGGTCAACAAAGGTGTTCCTTTAGGAGAGACACGAGTGTAACAGGTTCAATGATTATGATACCCCACTTTTGTTAGTATCTTAGAAGATTAACACAGTAATTGATGATGATTTTGAAGTTAGTACTAAAATTTGAGTTTAATAAGTCCAAAATCTATCAAAATGTATGAAAAACCGGCCAAGTGCGAGTCGGACTCGCGCACGAGGGTTCCGTAGAAAGATTTTAACGCTTTTCCCCAGTGTTTTAAGAAGTCCAGTGTTAGCAGAGCCCTGTTCCTAAGCAAAATGTACGCAGTCTGGGGTCAACTTATATTGGTCTGTGAAATCTACAGACAGACATAAAATTTTAAGATTTTGAGACTTTTTCGAGTGGTTGTGCTATAAGAGCTACCTTCATACCAAATTTCAAGTTTCTAGGACATCTGGAAGTACCCTTTAGGTTTTTTAAAATCGGCAATTTGTATGGAAATGGTTTTTTTAATGACTGTATCTTTTGATTGCGTTGACTTAGAAGGTTGATTTTTTCACGGCTTTAAGGGACCGCAGGCTTGAGTATTTGATATTAATTTCAGCATGCTACCTCCACGCGTTCCAGAGAAAAAGGGTCTTGACAGACAGACAGACAGACAGACAGACAGACAGACAGACGGACAACAAAGTGATCCTATAAGGGTTCCGTTTTTTCCTTTTGAGGTACGGAACCCTAAAAATAGTGAAACGTGTACACAATTGATTAGAATTAGAAAAAATTGGTTGTTGACACATCTCCTAGTAAATGTATGACCATTTAGAACTTTAACCCCCGACACAAAAAGAGGGGTGTTATATGTTTGACCTTTGTATCTATTATCTGTGTATCTGTGTGTGGCATCATAGCCCCCAAACGGACATACCGATTTCGATGCGGTTTTTTTATACGAAAGCTCGTTTAATCGAGATGGTTCTAAGCTAAGTTTCATTAAAATCGATTATTTGGGTTAGTGCTGTGGAGTGACAAGGACCAAAATCAATCAGCCACATTGGACGTTGACTTTACAAAAGATACGTTATTTAAACATGAACCTTACTAGCAACTAAAACTTAGTTTAAATCCATCGATCCTGACTACAGATAGTTTAGCCTAACTATTACGGTTAATCGCTGCAATTAGCTTAAACTATGAGCAGTATCGATCCTACCTGACCTTACCTCGGTCTGAAGGTCGCGAGGTCAACGCCCGCTTATCGCTCAGCTAGGCAGGCAATTTATTCGAGAACCTATAGTACGACTTTGCTAAGTTGGGTTGCGTGTATTCAGGCTTTATTATAATTTGTTTTGGGTTTCGGCGAGTAATGGCTTCTTATTAAATGGAGTTGGGAGTTATGTTGGTTGCTGTATGAAGTTTATTATTAGTTGTTTTTTTCTCAGAAATTTACTTCGTCATTGAATTCGTGTATAATCGAGACAGTTTTTGTACCTTTAACATAGATTGTGGAAGAGCAATAAAGATTTGAGTATTGAGTAAGAAAATAAACACTATTATTTTTTTTAGTACAGAACACTCTCTAGTCTCTAAGTTTGCCAATGAAAAGATCAGACACAAACTAATGTGAAAAGAAATTGACAGTTTTTTAAATAAATAATCTCTTGATCGTGAAAATGCTTTAATTTGTCTGAAGACCAATCATCTTGTGGTCACGAAAAAAGCAATTCAGTTCAAAAGACAAATAAATATTTTTTATCAGCCTTAAGTCGCGTGTAGCTTTCCAAATACCAAAATCTAAACGTGCTAAAACCTAAATCAACCATAATCCAAACAATTTGAATCCCGTTATATTCCATAAGTACATTATTTATTAACTGCAGTAAGCACTCGATGGAGTCGTTAGTTGCTGTTGATATTTCTTATTTAGACGGTTAAGTTAAACTTGAAAGCTTAACGGTAAGCGCGCTGCAGGAAATACTGTGCTCGGAAGCTTGATCAAAGCTTTAAACTTGGGCTTTAAGTAGCAGTTCTATGTGATAGCTTTCGTTGAAACTGGGTTTTGCAAAGAACTTAAGTTTAGTCTTGTATTGGAAACATGAAAGAAGTTAACTCATTCTCGGTGATTTTGAAATGTAAAATATGAAATCCGCTTTTCGTTTGTAAAGTCATAATTTTAATGTACCGATGTAACTATGTTTAATAAATTCTTAAACTACCTACATTAAAGCAAAACTTAGTAAATTGCAAAGGCTTGTCAGATGAAAAAACTTACTTATAAAATCACTGCGAAGTTTTCAAAGTTAAATGAAATGTTAACAAAATAAAAATAAGGAAACATGCGGCTTTAAAATCAGTTTAACATTTAAATCAATGCGGCCACCCGCTGCGCCGACTCTTTTTTTTACTAACACAAAACACGTCACCTGATTGCTTTAATTATGCACAAAAATAATTGAGAGCGAACTCAATGTAAAAAAATTAAAACATGGCCCTGTGTGTAGATTTCTTGGATACATTTTAGCCTGATACCAGAAGTTATTTATCGCTAGATTCCGAAGTTATAAAGTAAAATTAAATTTTGTTCAACCAAAATACAAAGTGTAATTATAAATATTAATTAAGTACAAAAATCTAAAATGAAAAACGTCCCCGAGGCTGGCGGCGTTGCCTCTTTGAATGGCGATACTAAAACGCTCTCCAAGGAACGCGCCAGCCCTTTGGTCACCGGTAATTTTAATAATTTCTGTTCTTAAAATCTTAAAAAAGTGGAGAGCGTCAGGTTCCCAAAGAGACCAGTGTTTCTCCACCAAACTGAAATTGTCACTAAGTTGACAGTATTGTGTACAAAATAGTTGCCAGTCCGCTGGTCACCGGAATCATCTATCAGGTGAGGCGGAGGAAAAGGCTTGCATATTTCCGTTTATTAATCTCTTTGGGTGCAAATGTCAGATGGAAATGTCTTTCATTATTTTGCCATAAGACTATGAAGATGGAAACCGTATATACAATGCGAATTTCCATATTTAAGATTGACCACTTCGCGGCACGAAAACATAAAATCTCCATGTTTTTGCGTATGAAAGAAAATAGTACCTTCTTAAGTACAGGATACATCTTCATTGTCCCTTCAGAGAATATTGTCTCAGTAAAAAGGCAATAAAAATAAAAGGGCCATTACAGTACGTAGATTTAACACGCGTGACGTCGACGGCAATATCAACCTTACTTAGTTCTGCCGTAGCTCTTTTCTCGTTGAAATTAGCTTGTGACCTATCACTTTAACTGTCTTTATGTAGTGGTAATACGGATTGTTTTAATCTATAGTTTATGCCGTGTCTGATTGTTTGTTTACTACCACAGTTGTTTATTGTGTTTGGGATAGTAAAACTGTATAAATAGATGAGTTACTGGCCGGGTAAAGTCAAAGGCAGTAAAGTTAATTTGGGTTCTTATTTTAGATTTCTTTAGTGATTTTTACATCAACGTCCATTCATCTTCAGCCTATTTACGTCCCACTGCTGGGCACAGGCCTCCTCTCAGAATGAGAGGACTTGGCCTACAGTTCCCAGTGCGTGGTTTCCTCACGATATTTTCTTTCGCCGAAAAGCCTATGATAAATTAAAAATCTAATTTCGCACATAAATTCCGAAAAACATAGGTGCGAGCCGGGGTTTGAACCCACGGGCTTGACAGGCCATAGGTCAAAGCACTAGGTTTTCACGGCTATTCAATGTCCATTATCCTTATATTAAAGAATCACTTTTGTAATCCGTTGGTCGGTTTGTTGGTGTGTCAATCACAAGTAAATTAAAGTAAAAGAAATAATGCGAAAAACTGGAACCCTCGGTGCCCGGTTCCAAATCGCACTTACAAATTTTTGCGACGTAGTTAATTCGTAGTTAGTTTTCATTCATAACATCTGAAAGATCTATTTTAGGAAGTGGTATTTGGGAATTGGTTCTATGAATAGTCTGTTTTATTTTGAAATACTTTCTATATCGAGGTATATTGATTAAAACTAAAATTTATCTTCATTGACTAAATCACATGTTAAGAACTAGTATAGTTGTATTGACAAATGCTTTTGCATGTCAAAGTGCATATGACTTTGACATATGATTGATTTTTGCCTCATCTTTATTAGATTAATGAAACCCTCTAACACCGACATCAAAATAAAAGTGTAGTTTACTGCCCATGAATTTCACTAACTAAGATTGACTACCCCTAAAGTATTTGTCATTTTCTCGCGGCCACCGCATCATCGATCATGACTAAATATCAATGTCATCTGTAATCAGACAGACAATAAATACCTAATGATGCTTTGTTACCGATGATGAATCGTTGAGAGCAAAAATGACATGTCACGGGAGTAAGGGACACTATCTCGGTTAAAAAATCGTGACTACAACCGTAAAGTCGTTATACTCGTATTACAAGTACAACTGTTCCATTCATTTAAATAAATCGTAATAAATGGACGGATTTGACGGCCGGGTAGCCTAGTGGTTAGAGACCCTGACTACGAAGCTTGAGGTCCCGGGTTCGAATCCCGGTCGGGGCAGATGTTTGTATGATGAATACGAATGTTTGTTCTTGGGTCTTGGATGTTTAACATGTATTTAAGTATGTATTTATCTATATAAGTATGTTTATCCGTTGTCTAGTACCCATAACACAAGCTCTGCTTAATTTGGGACTAGGTCAATTGGTGTCACTTGTCCCATGATATTTATTTTATTTATTTAAATGGAACCGAATTATTCACCTTGTGACCATCTGCTATGGACTCACAAGGGAAGTAGTAGAGTTGAGTAGTGCCACAGACTTATCACAGTCATCATCATCCTTGTTTTACATCTCACTCCTAGGTACAGGCTTCCTCTCACAGTGAGACGGCTTGGGCTACAGTTCCCACGCGGGCCCAGGGCGAATTGGGAACATCACACACACCATTGAATGAAAAATTACAAAATGTAATTTCGCACTTAAGTTTCAAAAACGTGAGAGGTGCGAGCTGTTGCTCGAATCCACAATTAACCCTGTATTTGAGAGGCCGTAGGTCAAACCACTAGACTTTTTTGTGGAAGAATAATCTCAACATTTTATTTTAATTTCTGCTTCTCCGTAAACCAATCAGCGTACAAAGTCGGTCGATTAGAACCGGTATACGATTATAAACAGAAAGGGTTGACCACGCCCCGGTTTTTTGCGTGATTCACGGGGTCGTCGACCGCAGGGGTGCCAAACCCCGTCCCCTTGACCAAGTACCAAAATAAACATTCGACACATTTTATTGCCGAACGGACCTGAAGAACGTGGGAAAGTTAAATCAGAGTCCTTGTATGCTGACTTTGATTTGTAATGTTCCGTGTTGTAAAATAAATAAAGAATAAATATCATGGGAGTATTGACACCAATTGACCTACTCCCAAACTAGGCAAAGCCTGTACTATGGGTACTAGAAAAAAAAACCTTCGGAAAAAAAAACGTAAAATAATCCTCTGAAATAATGATAAATAAATAAAATAAAATAAAATGCATTTATTTCGGACAACAGAAACTAAAGCCTAAAGTTTTATGGCCCAGCACTAAGCAGCAGAAATATAAAGTCGGTGCGGTGCGAGCGGAATATTCTTTAAATGAAGCACCGAGCGGTTTTACTTTTTTGTTAAAAGATTTTTATTTCACAATTTTATGTTAATTTAACATTTTCAGAATTATCCTCCAACTCTTAACCGTTAAGGAGTTGTACCTTCCATCATCAGCTCATCATCTCATGATTATCTCATTAATGACTACCAGATGCAAATACTTGAATAACCTTAGAAAATATATGAAACACATAATTCGTGCCAGTAAAGTTTAAGGGTTGCCCTCGATTTCCCTGGAATCCCATCATCAGATCATGACTTGGTGACAATGGGACTACCTTAGCAGTATACCCTTTCAAATAAAAAAAAAATTGAAAATCGGTCTACAATTGACGGAGTAATCGATGAATATACATAAAAAACATGCAATGGAACGTAGAACCTCCTCCTTTTTTGAAGTCGGTTAAAAACGGATAAACATACTTGTATAGATAAATAAGTTCATATACGACCGAATAGCCTAGTGGTCAGAGACCCTGACTATGAAGCTTGAGGTCCCGGGTTCGAATCCCGGTCGGGGCAGATGTTTTTATGATGAATACGAATGTTTGTTCTCGGGTCTTGGATGTTTAATATGTATATAAGTATGTATTTATCTATATGAGTATGTTTATCTGTTGTCTAGTACCCATAGTACAGGCTTTGCCTAGTTTGGGACTAGGTCAATTGGTGTCAATTTGTCCCATGATATTTATTTATTTATTTTATTTATACATGTTAAACGTCCAAGACCAGAGAACAAGCATTCATCATAGGTACAAACATCTGCTCCGACCGGGGAACGAACGCGGTACCGCAAGCTTCATAGTCAGGGTCTCTAACCACTAGGCGGTCCTGTCTTCAGCATCTTGTTCTTATATCTATAATATTATAAAATAAAGTCGTATTAGTTACGCCATTTATAATTTACATGGTTTTTATCTAAGTCAAGAGTGCCTGCGACTAGACCGATTTTATGATCTTTGATTTTGTGCATTGGTTTCCGCTCGGAATAGCGGGAAATTCATTTTCTCATTACATTTTCTATGGAACAGCCTATGGTGTCCAAATCAATTTATCCATTTAGGACATCGATAATTATATAAAACATTAAAGATCGCCAACGCACCTGTTCAGCGCGGACAAAATGCGGCCCTCACTCATTAACTGTCATTAGACTGACCTAATGTTAAACATCAAGAGTTACTAAGTCACCGAACCACCTAAATCGCGGTGCAGCGGTGGCGTATCTGTCTATTTTTGTAAATCAATGGAGCTATGATGCCGTAAACAGACTCACAGCTACAAATATAACTCCACTATTTAAAAACAGTCGAATATAAAAAATATCGTACACCCATCATTATTTTTCTACATCCCCTTCGAACCTCATATTAAGCAATTCACGGTTGATTGCGTAAGGGCAGCTGTGTGCGCACACGCCTCATGTACCTGGTAAGGAAGGAAGGGCTCTGTGTCAGAGGAAAAAGACACGTATTGTGCAGTCATTAGGTACATCGATAGGGACCTTGTTGGTTACTTCACTTTAGGTGGCCGGGGTTGAATATTTTATAACTTCCTGTTACCTTTATAAGTGTAGCCAATTAATCAGCACTTCCTGAACTACGTTTTATTTTAAATGTGTAAATAATATTACTGGATTTCTGTTTGTAGTGTGATCAATCAACCGTGGGAATGGTTAAGGTATTCTCAGCTGCATTTATTTTATTATTTTTTATTTTTTTATTTAGGCTTTGCCTAGTTTGAGACTAGGTCAATTGGTGTCAATTTGTCCCATGATATTTGTTTATTTATTTATTTATTTATACTTAGAGATGTGATCACTCTCCTTTTTAAAGGACATAATTATAATTTAAAAAAAATAGTTGTTAGTGATGTAGATCAGTTCTAAGAAGATTTTGTTGCTCTCAAAAAAAAGATATAAAAACTCCACTTACATCGAGATACTTACAAACTAACACAGTAATGGGCAACGATATATTTTTGCTAAATAAATAATCTTTCTTTTAGACTAGGTCTTGTATTGTATTCTTTACACTTTCGAGCCTCATTTTGGACCATCCGATTCCTAAAACCAAACTCGTTTTCATTTCTATCTTTGTAAACAAAGAAAACAAACTCTTTTTGTGCCTACACTACTTATTGACGTCGTGTAAGTGTGACCAATGCATCGGTTCCGCGTGCGGTCGATGAGGTGTCACCGAACGCCTGTTGTTCTATATTAGTCGTAAAAGGAACGTTTATATTACATATAGTACACCTACAGGCTGTATTTAAAACTAATGTGAAATCTAAGAGGCCCTATTGTTTAACTATATTGACACTCGTCATCGGATTGAAATGTCAGTGTCAGCTAGCTGTTTCCGATACAAATTATCAGGCCATACAAAATAAACGCAACGCTGATTGCGAGTGAGTTAGACAATAAGCATGCTGCAGGGCATCTGCGTAACTATTTGACACTCGTCATCGGTTTGAAATGTCAGTTTTTGTACGACTGTGAACGCCATTGTGGTTCCGAGCGAGCTAGGACAATCCTTAAGGATGCTGGTTTAGCGATCAAAAGCTATCCCAAAAGTAAATAATTATATTATGAAGGATTTCTAGAACAGTGGCGATATCCCAAAAATGAAGCTGCTCTACCAGCTCTGTTAGTTTTAACGCTGCCTTTTGTTATTATTCTGTATAATATTATTGTCTATACGATTTACTGTATCTCCTCTAATAATAAGGAAATTAATAAATAATAGTGGTTTTTCTCTGTGATATAAATACCATAAATGTTCGCTGGACTTAAACGTTTAGGCTAGTTTTTCTTTTTCCATTTCGCGACGTTATTTAGACGTGTTTGTTGAAGTAAAAAAAATGCATCGTTATCGTATTATACTGTTCGTCTTAGGTGTCAATTTACAGTTTTAAATGGGTGTATTAAAACATCGTATTTGTCTTATTGCGATGTGAAGCAAGTAATCTATTCTTGTCCAATAAATCCAACTATAACGCAAGATATAGTTCCGCAGAACGCACTTTATTCACTCGTATATCCGGCTCAAACTTTACAATCGCATCGAGTATAAAACGTCGTCAACTTGTCCCGTGCTATTGCACTATAACGCAGGTTTAAGCTCTAATACAGCGAGTTATGGAGCCAACCGAAATATGAACTTAACTCCATTTCAAGAGTAGTTTATCCTCAAAATGACTTCCAAACTGCTCTGGAGTCCCGAATGTAAATAAACCATATCCATTTTATTATCACGGACACAATGCTTTTTGCTGCATAAGTGCTATAAGTGTTGAAGCTCTGAAGTTGGTGCCAAGATGCATCTTAGGGAGACCGTTCGAATGGTATTGTGTTATGGTTTGTGAAGCTTTTGTGTTTAATTTTGATGTTGATTGCTTCATGGTACGAAATGTATGTTAATGTACCGGAATGGTCGGCATTATCATTATCATTACTAATAGCCTTTTTTACATCCCACAGCTGGGCACAGGTGTCTTCTCAAAATGAGAGGGCTTGGAATTCAGGTTAGCGCTCGAAAAAGTCCGAACCAAAAGAAGACTAATTTCCAAAAAAGATCGAGCGTCAGTTAGTCTTAGTTTGATCGAACCAGTTTCGATAAACCTTTAAACTGTGATTATGATAAATTCTAATAAAGTATCTGTCTCGCCAATAAAATCTTGCTCCTCAGCAATATTAAACATCTGTTGACATTTCATTTCCTCGCCGGATATTTCTCGGATCAAAACAAAACCTGCAAATATGAAAACAATTTAACCTCCAGCGGGAGAACTGGTGTAAGTACGAATAATAATGTTTCAGAATACAGTTTGTTTGTCCCGCGTAACGAGATATTAACTCAATTAAGTGTGTAAGCGAGGGGATTCCAATTTGATTTGTCCTTTGAAGGGAAAAAGCGACGTTAAAAACGCGATAATTGAAAGAGAGACGCTAAATAGTGCCTTCGGGGCGTTTTGATGTCAAATACCTATTGGGTGCTGTTCGCTTGAATGTAATTTAATTGCGAATAAATCGGAAATAAAAAATGTATTAATGTAAAAGTCGGTATTGGGTATCGTCAACAAAAAGAGAACCATTTAGGTACCGTCAAACGTGGCCACATTGCCTACCTCTACTTCGTTTTTTGTAGCATTAGAAAGAAGGTAACATTACAGGTATCTTTACATGTATTTTTATTGAAAAACGCTTTTTGAAAATAAGTAACCGTTACGTATAAAACCATGATAACATAAAATAATTAAATATCATTGTTTAATTGTAACTTTACTGTTACTTATTGTTATAAAGCATTTTTCAATAAAAAAGACATGTCAAGATTGTTATCTTTTTTCTAATGCTACAAAAAAAAATTATGTTATCGTCTTTCCTATACTTAATTTTCTGTCAACAATAGCGTTTTATTTGCTGCACTCAAAGAAATTAAGTATGGTAAAGATGACATCCGTAGGTAAAGTTGCCATGTTTTACGGTAAATAGGTACTTACCTATATTTTTCTTTGTCTTGCGTTTTTGTAATTGCATCGTATTTTTTGATAGTTTGGAATATGCATAAATATATACAGTTTCACCACTAATATAAGCAACATAAACTCAAATTATTCATTAAGCTATCAAACTATGTTATACTGTGAAGTACTCAAGAAATGCCTTTATATTTTTTATTTACATTGTTAAGTGGATCCCTTTGCAAGCACGTACTACAACTATGTTTTTCTCCAGCTAAACTCACAGTTTTCCACTCACTCCGATATTATTTCATGGTTTACACCACAACAAAATCACATTTTCGCTGTCTCCTATTTTCCGAATATCGCCCGACATGTCAGCTTCCCTATCTCACGGCGGGACGTTTATTGCCCGCGGAGCCTGCGGGGGAGGGGACGCCGAGGGGGGAAGGGTGGAGATAACGCGACCTTTGTTTGCTTGAATATTAATGAATGTGTTTGAATTTCGCTTTTTCGGGGATACGCGGCTGTGCCGGGCGGGGTTTTTTGCAACCTCGTTATAGAGGTGCATGCGGTAATTCGGTTTGAAAAATGTGTGTGTTAATTACGTTAGTGTTCTAAAATTTTCGCTCGGTTTTGAATGTATATTTTTTCTAGCTTTCTATGTAATCTGGCAAGTAAAGTCTAATACCGAATGCTACTTTGTATTTTCCATTTTGAAAAATAGTTCATGGAATAGAATTGTTAAGGCTAGGAACATTGCTGGTATGAAGGATCAATAATTCAGCAATAATAATGTGTAAATAAAAAAATACGGCCAAGCACCGATTTTGTAGGTAGGTATATAAATACCTAGTTCATCCATCACGGGAATCGAGTCTCCAAGATTTTCCCGGTTTTTCCCAAATATTTTAGGTTGTCCTGTGTTAGCGGAGCCCTGCTTCCTGCTTCTAAGCAAAATGGACTGCATAACCTGGTAAGGTTTGTAGGTATTTGGTATTAATTTCAGCTTGCTGTCTCCACGCGTTCCAGTGAAAAAGGGCTTTGATAGACTTGACAGACAGACAGACATCCTATAATGGTTCCGCTTTTCCTTTTGAGGTACGGAACCCTAAAATATCTCTTTGGTTTTCCTTAGTAACTAGGCACAGTATTGAAAAAAATCTCAGCCTTCTCACCATTCTCAAACTTAGATTTAGGATAAACATCGCCTACTTCTCGGAAAACGTAAAAGAAAGATCAGTTTCTGAAATACGAAATTTATTTATTTTTCTATCTCTTGTTTAATGTAGCAGAAGCTAATTTGAAGCAGCCAATTTGAAACAAGACATACAAAAAAAGACATCAAAGAGTCTAAAGATCTGTATAGTAATTATGAAGGCCCTTTTAATTTGCCAGTTTGTGTATAAACAGCGCAAAATTTGTTACGGATTCTCAAATATTTTCGGTGTAATAAATACTAAGTTATTCAGCGCAAAATACACTTACATAAAATGCCAAAATAATGAAACACAGAAATTTTTACTACCACATACGTATGTAGACAATAATTTATAATATTAATCAGTTTAGTGTATTAGTTCTTAAGAGCGACCCATTGAAATTCAACAATCATTGTTTCATTAGAACGTGATTGAAACGAATCAATAGGTACCTTAAATCAATGAGTTAAAAAAAATTACACTTTTACTAACTTTTAAACATCATCATCACCAGCCTTGTTTTACATCCCACTATTTGGCACAGGCCTCCTCTCGGAATGAGAGGGCATAGGTTATAGTTCCCACGCGGGCCCATTGCGGATTTGGAACTTAACTTCGCAAGACTGTACAAGTTTCTTCACGATGTTTTCCTTCACTGAAAAGCTCGCGATAAATTTCAAACGTAATTTCGCACATAAATTCTGAAAAACTCACAGGTGCAATATGGGGTCGAACCTACGATCCTCTGCTTAAGAGTTCATAGGTCACCTACTGGCCACTGGGCTATCCCGGCCTTTTTAAACATCAAACACAAATTTTAAGATAAAGCTTGTTCCTCTTTACTCACTACCCAAACGGGTGCATCCTGTTTTTGTTATTAGATGCCGCTAAACTTTGAAGAGTGTCGCCGAGGCGTAGCCGTGACGCCAAATTTGCAGCTGTCTTCGCTTACGCTTCGTTTGAGTCAGTATTTGCTTACTAAATATACCTTGAAGGGACTCTGGCTTTGTTTTTATTAATACGTGAGGTGCCATAAGGTGTCCGTGAAGCTAAGCTAACAAGAAACCTTTCTACCTTTGGTAAGAGTAATTGGGTCGTGTTAGCTGTCCAAATGGTTCATTTCAACTGACAACCTTATTTACAAAGTGTCATTAGTTACATAATCAATTATCGCCCAGACACACTTCTGTATTTTAATGGCATACCTACTCTTAAAGAATGTGTCTTGCATTTTCCATTTATGTCAGTTGTAACACATACAGATACATACATTTCAATGTACAGTATCCGCAAAAACAGAAAATAATCATCTTTGAAACAGTCATTAACATTTGATTTATTTTACTCAACGCTAGAGGTGCTAGTTTAGGATAACTTTTTAAGGCTTATCCTTTGTAATATTTAGTGAAAATTAGTACTTTTGTAACCAACCATGTTATACATTATCACTTATTTTCTTGTCAGACAAAATATAATCATAATCTGCTGAACACGAGAAGTGCCTAATTTAGTTTTTTCTCGAAACCCATTATAACAGAGAAAAAACAGAGAAAATAAATCTAAACGTGTCTCTATCTTTCCACTTGTAACCATGTTGTTGCTGAATTTATTATCCGATAAATAAGATTTTTTTGCAAACTTCCTTACAAAACAATGAACAACAATTCGTTTGTCTTATTTCTTTAAATTTGTTAAAAGATTGCCTCATTTCATGCTCATTTCTGAAATATCCTTCCGCTCCCCCATTTTTGTCCATACTGTCAGGGCTTGGGAGACAACAACTAGCCTTAACCCCTAATTTGACAATGTACATCGCGATGAACATAGACAGTACATAGCACAAACATCATCCATGAATTTTTCTGCTGTTAAAAATTATGTCATAAACCAAAGTCACTAAATGTCAAATATCATTAGCAGTAGAAGTTTACTTAAAACAGTTTTGTTTTGAACCATCATCAATATCTATAGCAGTCTTTTTATATTTTTATTTTATTACACATTTTGCTCTTTTTAGTTCTGCCAAATTAATGATTAAAAGCCTTATATAACCATTCACTATCCGTGTAATCTACACACCTCTTTTCCCCTTCCCACATCATCCTTACTTAACCTAATTCAACTCGATAGTAATTACCAAGTCGGAAGTCTACATGCAAAATGGCGTCAAAACTCCCCACTGACAGGTGACTACCGGAAATTACCACCCTTATCGCAGCCAGAAATTAACCGCTTCCACTCGGAAATGAATCCCGGACCGACGACAATTCATTACTGAGCCATCGGGATAGGGTTTTGGAAAGTTTCCATTTTTATTTAGTATTAAAGATAATAGTGGTGAAGGCAGGCAACAGTGGTGTGTGTGTGTCCTTGACATATCTTTAAAAATCACTGAAATTCAAGTGGTTTCGTTATTCTTGATTTATGTTAAAACTGTTACAAGTTCAATGTATTGAAAAACAAGAAAAAAAAAACAGGGACTTACAAATAGGCAAGGATTTACTTTTTTTTTGTAAATATATTGCTGCAAAAGCAGGTACCTGTTCTATTTTAACAGTTATAAATGATTCGCGGTTAATTGCATTAGACATATTATTATAATCAAACCTATAAGGTAATCGCGGTCAATATCCCGTTTTCATTATTTATGGTTTTTAACGTTACTCGTTTGATCATGTTTACCTACTACACGAGGTCCCATATTATACTACACAATGACCCCGAAAAAGCCAATGTTATAAAGATATCTCCCGGCGATTACATGAAAATAACATGTTATTTACTTGACTTTACTAGTCAATAAATATTATGAAATCATAATAGACCTTAGCTGCGGGAAATGAGAACCCAAGATAAAATACAGAGAAAACGTAATTTCCAGCTTATTTTCTTTATTATTCCGGTAAATAAGTTGCCTTGTTACTGGTTTCTTGTGAATTTATAAAGTTACTAGCTGTTACCCGCGACTTCGTCCGCGTAGATTTCGGTTAATGCTATCCCGCGGGAACTATACAACTTTCCCGAATAAAAAGTAGCCTATGTTATTCCTCAATATTCGAACCATCTTCTTACCAAATTTCATCTAGATTGGTGCAGCGGTTTTACCCGTGAAGAGGTAACAACAAACAGACAGACAGAGAGACAGAAAGACAGAAAGACAGAGAGACAGAGTTACTTTCACATTTATGATATTAATCAGGATTATTTAGTTAGGATTAATAATTATGGTTTTACAGTACCTTTACCTACATGCTGTACTCGTGTATCAGTTGCTTATCAGAATTCAGCATCAGTTTGTAAAAAAATACACATTTTATAATTTTCTGGACCACTACCCTATGTAACTGCACCATTTATCTTTTCAATTACTGAATTTCTAACTTTAACACCTGTGATGAAAATAGATAATCAAATGACGCACTGCAACGGTTTCCCAATACCTTGCCCACGCGATAGTATATCATTTGCTCCACTAACTACTAGCTTGTGGCTTGCTAATTCTAGTATTATTGCCAAACCAACCGCAATTGTTTCATTATTGAGATCTAATACTAGGTAACGATCTAATTGTCAACCACCGCAGTAATCAAAAGCGTTCACGAAATTGATACCATCGTTTTCAACATAGCTTTTGGTGGCATGTCATCGTCCATAATTCCTTGGAGATTTTGAAAGATTTTTTTTCCAAGCGTAGGCACTGGTTTGGCCGAATAGTTTCTAAATTATATACAATATAGTAAATAAAATTATCAAGTACAACACTTCATAAAGCACGCTTCACACTAACCTTTCACAACGCAATTTCCTTTCCTTTTGTCTATTCCTGAACGCACCTTTTTTTCGTACCTGTGACGTTGGCAATACCACGTCGCGCCCCACCCCCTCTCTCTCTGTAAAAAACTCGGATCGCGCGACACATGCTCGTAAGCAAAAATCTTCAAAAGCAGAAGAAACCCGCATAAAACTTTATACCTAGTGACTGAAGTGAGTGCAGTGCTGCAACAAGCCCATGGACATAATATACCTAAAGAAATCGAACCAGTGCCCCGCTACCGTGCCCGGCTCAACAAGGTTCATCCCATCTTTTCCCTTTCAAAATTCTCCAGGCACTAACGGTAAATTCAGCGAAATTCGAGCGTCTTTTTGCATGCTGCATCAGCTTCAAGATTTTTATGCCCAATTAAAAATAAAACTAGTCGCGAATCTCTCAAAAAAAGCCATTTGCTACTTATTTCGCTTATATAAAGTTGTTCACTTGAGCGAACGTTCCTAACTGAACATCATAATATTGTTATGCCAGTTCAACTACAGAGTAAACTGAACCAAGAGCGCAAGTTATGTTAAACTACGGAGCGCTGTTGTAACTTGTCATGTTATTGTTCAGGGTTTGCCCGCGGGAAACGAGAGCGTACCTTGTTTTCCTTTTAAAATTGCCAATTGACTTGAATACATATTTGTCTGTGGGATGATATGGTTGAAATCGGGCATCGAAAAGGACAAACTTGAGAAGTTATGACAAAATGATAAGATCTTAAACGTCCCTTATATTGCCTAATGAATTCCCTGACTTTGACGACTTAAAAACAAAATGTAGGTAAGCTTGTAATGTGATGACTTCTGGGAGTTTCATCAAATTTGTTTCGTTGTTTTCCGAGAAACTTTATAAATTACAACAAAGACTTTACCACGAGATCAATGTACCTAAATTGTGAGAGTAAGATGTAGAAGATTGAGGTGAACAACCGAGCAAATTAAAATATGAAGGGCGTCAAGTTATAAATATTATGATCATATAGCGGTCATAAAGCAACTAATAAAAATATTATTGCGTTCGGCTTTGGTTTCACTCCGTTTTAAATAATACAACTTGACACCGCAGCCTTATCTGGGATTATCGTAAACTCGTTATTGAACTGATCATCAAGATTGAAATTTATGAATTCTTGGGTAAGTTTAATTTTACCAGTTTTTTCTTCATTACCACTTTGATTCAACTCTCTATCAATTTCTTCAAACAAATTTCTTATTTCAAATTTCTTATAAACATTTTCATATTAACATTATCATTATAATCTCGAGCATTAAAATGGTACAAGTTATCTTGGTCGTAAAGTTATGTAAATGTATCCGTAAGGATCTCTGATAGATAATAGAGTTCATAACTAGTAAAGTTCAAATCAATTGGACTACTTTAAACTCCCCCTGCGAAATCTTTAAAACTGCTAGTGAAACTTCTGTTACAATATTGCGCTATAATACTGCTTTTACGAGTACTTTGAACGACAAATTGACGGCATTCCCTCGGCCCTCTTGAAAAGCATTTTCGAAACATCTCCGAAAACATTTTAGGGAAGCCCACCGGTGGGACGTTTAATAAGGTCATCATAAATAACATTATTCACCAGAGTGTCACTCAAATGGAGTGCGCGCCGAAATACGACACACAAAGAGTCCAGAAGCTTGGTTCTTGAATAAGTGATTCCGTCTGATTTGATTAGAGACACACGAAAGTGGCTGCTGCGGGCCCAGCCGTCACTTACATGCCTGATTAGCAGTGTAATACAAAAAAATATGGACAACTGTTCCAATGTTGTTACGTCAAAATTTATCTGCAGATCAATTTAATTTAGGGGCATTTGTAATTTATCATAAGCTTTTGATGAAGGAAACATCGTGAGCACAAATACACTACGAGGCGCTTCAAAAATATGTGTGAAGTTATCAGTCTGCATTTAGTCCGCGTGGAACTGTTCAAGCTGTCTCATTATGAAATCAAACATGTGCCCAACAGTGAGTAGTGGACCGTAAACAGGCTACTATTTAGTATGCACTGCAAAGAAAATAGTTACCTACCATTTTCTCGTTCTACGTTTCTTCCTTAACCTGATTGTCAAAATCAATATTCTCCAAAAACTGGTCAGTAAACTTTTCTCCGAATTTATTTCATCGAGGTTATCACAATTTCAATAAAAGGTGTCCAGATAACAGAAACTTTCGCTTGAAACTTTTGGGAAGTGAAACGGATACCGGCGTCTCTGAAACGCTTCAGAAAATGTTTTCACAGCGAGAATGAAGACCTCTTCAAGTGTATTTGCCTTAGATAAACGTGAAACTTTCAGGACTCTGTCGTAACGTTTAAGAGATTACTCGAGGTTTTTTGGCAGTGTTTTTGAAGAAGACAGAGGATAGTTATTTTTTAACATAAATTTGACATGAGTATCTGTGTATGGACGTATCTGCCTGTGACATTTTAGCTCCCAAACCTAAAAAGCTAGTTTGATAGAGATGGTTCGATATACTGAACTTTTAAATTAAAATGTAGGGGTTTTTCAACTTTTCTACGTAGGTTATTAACTATCCCAGAATGGCTTACTTTCATCGGGATAGTGATCAAATAGTTCTACGCTGCCGAAATCACTTTACCATAAGGACGCATTTACACTGAAGCGGAGCGAAGAAGAGTTGACCGATGACAGTGATCGAAATCTCCACTCCGAGTGAAGGAAACAACCTGCCAATTAATTGGCAGCTAGAATTAGCTGCTAGAATTATTCTAGCTCTTCTTCTACGCTCCGCACAGCCTGACCTCGCGTCAGTGAACATACATCCTAAATAGGTAAAAAAAATTCGCCTTCTTTTATTCTTGCAACGAAAGTGCATCCCCATAATTCAGGCTAAGCCCGTAATATGCAAATAGCCGCCTGTTTCACTTATCAGATCTATGCAGCTTAATGGCATCCCTGTTTGTTTTCGGTTTAACCTTGCAGCACTCTGAAAAATGCATTTAGGCTTTTAAATAAATAAGTAACATGGCCCATACCCTGTACCTACTATGGGTACTAGACAACGGATTAACATCCATCCATAGGACATAATGAAAACGGAATATTGACCGCGATTACCTTATAGGTTTGATGAGCTCCCGATATTCGTCAATTTGCCCGTGATCATGGTACATGAAACTGCATCGAAATATCAAGAGCTCATCAAACCCATAAGGTTCAAATCGTCAATATCCCGTTTTCACTATGTCTAATGCAATTAACCGCGAATCATTTAAAACTGTTATCCATCCATCGCATAAATATCTGCCAGAATCAGGAATCGAGCCTGGAACTGCAAGCTTCTTCAGGCACTCTGACCACAAGGCTATACGTCGTCTAACGGTTTTAGTAAAATAGCATAAACATTAGCAACATAAGTGCGTAAACATTTTTTTTACCTTAGTTTTCTACATAGTCCAACGCTCTCAAAATCAAGTCGTCAACCCGACGCATAGAATAAAGACTTAACCCCGTATCCAATTCTTTCCTCGCCACCGTAAATCCCCCCGTAATATGACAGTATTCACCGAGTATTCGGAGAGTATTTATGTATTCAGGTAGTATTTATGCGTCGCTTCCGGGTCATTTATCCCCGGGCTCATCCCGCAATAAAAATATGACGCGCGGCGGAAATAATAATGCCGTCAACTGGCGCGGTTACAATTTTGGTTGACACGTGAACGAAACACGATATGACCGGCCAATTTACGTCACTTTGCTGGGCCTGTGCAGGCCGTCTCATTCTGTGAGGAGGCCTCATCTCAGAATGAGAGAGCTTGGCCTATAGTTGACGCGCGAGCTCAGTGCGGATTAGAAACTTCAATCACACTATTGAATCTGAAATATTCAGTCGTGCGCAATGAGGCTCGAACCCACGACCTTGAGCGGGCATAGGTGAAACCTCTAGACTTTGAACCACGATACAAGGTGAAAAATGGTTTTGTCGGCGTTATTTTACTTACTGTTTGGTTCACTGATGATTAGCTAAATTGGAGTTTAAAATTATGCGAAAACATCCACTTATTCAAATCTAAATTATTAATTTATTCTAAATTATTTACACATTCTTATACTTTGTGTTTAGTTTAAATCTTGCAAAACAACTAGGTATTCGCCTACTTCTAGTAATCGGAAAGTGATAAAATTTTGTATGAGCACCTACGCAGATTAAATTTAATGAAAGTTTGAGTTAAGTTACCAAAAATAACAGTCAGCAAAAACTCTTGTACTTAACTTTTTTCTTGCTTTTTGCTCTCACTTCTCAATCTCGCACTGTAACTCACACTGAACACTAACAGCAACATATAAATAAATAGACAACGCAATAGTATAGTATCGTAGCACCACACAGGACTCTCGCATCTGGCATAGATCGCATAGCTTGGCCGACGGCCAACTGGTATAGCCGCTATGTCGTTAGCGCTGTATCCGCAGGAAATACTGGGCTATCACTGTATTGCTGGCCATTATGACACAAGGGGTGAATTGGAGTCAAGGGGTGATTATTATCTAGTACTTGTCGGATTAATTGTCGCTGTGGATACAGTCGTTGCCTTGGATGTTACGGGACGAAAATCGTCGATTGTGAGAACATAACAAGTATTCCTTGCATTTAGCATTCATTGATCAAAAAAAGGTGTGACTAAAATTGGGAATCACTGACGTCATCATTGTCATCAGTTTTATGCAGTCCACTGGCTGGACGTAGGCCTCTTCCATGACGCGCTACAACACTCTGTCTTCGGCTCCTCGCATCCATCCGCCGTCAGCAACCCTCTTAAAATCGTCCGTCCATCGTGCCTTAGAACGCCCCACACTACGTTTTCCCGTCCGTGGTGGAAACCACGGACTCGAATGGAGATTCGTAGACTCGTCTGCTCCACCGTTCACCATTCCTGCGACATACGCGGCCAGCCCAACGCCACTTCGGCGAATAATTCTTTGAGCAACGTCGGTGACTTTTGTTCATTACTTACGTATAATTGATATATTTTTAACAAATACGCGTCAGTTTAATGTTTTAACATCTATAACTGACAGAGTCTGTTCTGAGAAAGCTTTGCTTTGTAGTTGACGTTGCCAGCTTGATGCTGAAAGTACAGAACCGGTCTAAAATGCAATTCGTGGTAAAATATTATGATAAAATATGACAGATTAAGGCGGAGGTGTAAATTTTATGCTTAATTGAATGTAAGATACTTAGTCAGAGGCGTAATGGAAACATTGGAGCAAACAGTTTCAGTGACTAAACCTAGAACGATGAATGATCACCAAGAGTCATCATCATCATCATCATCAGCCTATCCACGTCCCACTGCTGGGCACAGATCTCCTCTCAGAATGAGAAGGCTTGGGCTATATAGCTCCCACGCGGGCCCAGTGCGGATTGGGAACTTCACACACACCATTGAATTGCTTCGCAAGAGTGTGCAGGTTTTCTCACGATGTTTTTCCTTCACCGAAAAGCTCATGATAAATTACAAATGTGATTTCGCTCATACTTTCCGAAAAACTCAGAGGTGCGAGCCGGGGTTTGAACCCACGGCCCTCGGCTTGAGAGGCGATAGGTCAAACCACTATGCTATCACGGCTTTCACCAAGAGTATCTAACTGTAATGTGGAATGTTGCTTTTTAAAATATTTGTTCACTGAGAGAAATAATCGTCAATAGTTTCGAAATAGAAACAAACCTTAGTGGCAAAACTATCAAAAAACGAAATAGCCTTACCTAAATCAAAAATGGTGTGAATCTGAAAAGCTCCGAACTCCGCAGTGTGTGCTCATAAATTCTGATCCTTGAACCAAGCCACGACTATGGCGCTCTGGCGTGCAAAGAGCGAATTTTCTGTTCATTGCCCCCTCGCGACGCTCACTGCACAGCGATTATCTGGCATCGCGAGCAGTGTATCACAAAAAAAGATGTATTACGAAGTCGTCGCCCGGCCGTCTGTGTTATTGTGTGAAGGTACATCGCTCAAAGGTGTTAAACCCAGGCCCGAGTTAGGTGTCTAGACTAACACTCGAATGGCCGTGTTACATACCCTCTTTACCTTAATAAGATGGGAGAAAATGGACAAAAAAATTGCAAGTGTTAACACTTCCGCCTCGGGTTCACTTTTTCTGTTTCACTTGGTGCTTCGTTAAACTTTAGCCAATAAGTAGTCAATGTTGTAGCTTGTTTATTCGTTGTCTAGTCCTTACCGTACAGGCTTTGCCTAGTTTGGGACTAGATGAATTGGTGTCAATGTCCCATGTTGTTATTATTTCTGTTGGTAAGGTGTCCGATCACGGGCCCATGAGTATCCTGTCTTTAAAAATGCTTTTATTGAGCCGAAGCCAACGTAAAGATGAAGAGACCTTTGGTACCATATAATATAACTAGCTTTCGCCCACGGCTTCGCTCCCATGGCAGAACTCTCTATCCCGTGGAAATTTCGAAAATATCCCGGGCGTACATTATAAAAGGAACCACTGTGCCAAATTTCAGCTTTCTAGGTCCAGGGGTTTGGGCTGGGCGTTGATCAGTCAGTACTTGTCTTTTTATATCCTCTGATACACTATGAGAATATGCTAGCGGACAATATTATTGTGAAATAACAAGAAACCTAAGCAACAAATTGATAAATAACGCAAGCTTGAAAATTGCCACGTACCCCAAAATTTGGTGTAAAGTGTCACCCGTAGACATTATGTACTCCAATTCTGTGTATACCGAGTGTTAACATAAATCGTGACGTGTCGTCTGCGCAGTAAATTGCGCTTTGATAATAAGGGACGATACGAGATGAAATCTTAAACGGAACGCAATGCTGCTAAATGAGTTGACGTTCGTTTAAAACGTTGACGCGCACGTCTTAATGGGTTTCGCAGCTGGATTAATGTTGTTTGAACTTGACTTTCTTTTGTTTTGTTGTAGGCGAGGTTTTTAATATTATACATTACGTGGGAACAGTTATAGCTTATAACCATAACGAAAAGCCCTAACGATGTTCTTACTTTGATTTTTTTTTAAATCGCTCTCACGAAAAGTTAAAAATAAGCAGTTACGCCAGTTAGTGATTCGACCAACGAATTTTACGCCAAGCTAATTATAATAACTGTACAATTTCGATGATAATATAAGAATCACTTTTGCAGTAAGTATCAAAATCCAGTTTTCTAAAAGGCATTATTTTAATATAATAAAAGGTTTATGTAGTAATGAGCTGCCGTCATCGTCAATATTATCATAACCTTTTATTTGAGAAATCCGAAATTTCTCGATGAATTTATACGTAATATTAATAATATTCTCATTGTTGGGTTCAAAATCATTGTCATCTTACCAGGTTTTGCTAAGACAATGTACATTGCTTTAATATTGGATTTAGGAAGCTTTAATGATAATATTAAACTGCGCTATAATAACGTTGTTTGCTTAATATGAATAATATCAGAATTGGCTCAAATAATAATATCGTGTTAGAAGTTAGACTGTTTACTAGAGACGATATTTTTCTCTTCTTTGATATTACGAGTACTTACTACAAAATAACCAATTCTTTTGATGTTATTTGTTTAGTAATAAATTACTGCTTACGATCAAAATTAATGCAATGCAATACAGAAATTTTGTTTTCTGACCCAGATCCAATGCTAATACTTGCTGCATTTCACTTTTTGCCTTTTTTTCGCACGTCTGATCTAGTCTATCATCTAAATCAACTAATCTGCTTCTAAGCTGCTGCAACTAAACAGCTATCGGAAGCAGAACCCCAAAACGTCTGAAGTTATTTTTTCTCTTCCGCCACTGGTCCTTATTCAACACAAATCATCAATTCGTCCTTAAAATCTTTTCCCACTTGCTTTTCTCCTATTCATAAAACATGTACACCATAATTTTAAATTACATTAGCCTGATACATAACTGCAAAACTTTCATTTATGAATCTTGGCAGATTAAGTGTGCTATCGTTTGCCGCAGTCGCCCCAATAGCAGTAATTAAAATGTTAATAGTTTCCAATGTCTGCCCCCGCCCTCATGAATATTTAGTATTAAGGCACTGGCTAGATGAATCGTTTCTGTACGGGTGCGTTTCCACTTATGCTGAGTTGGGCTGAGCAGTGTTCAAAAAGCAAGGCAAGAATATGGCAAGTGTTTTCACTGATGCGAAGCTGAGCTGAGCAGAGTCCAAACAGCAGAACAGTAAAAATGGCAAGAGCTTTCACTGATGCGAAGCTGAGCTGAGCAGAGTCCAAACAGCAGAACAGTAAAAATGGCAAGAGCTTTCACTGATGCGAAGCTGAGCTGAGCAGAGTCCAAACAGCAGAACAGTAAAAATGGCAAGAGCTTTCACTGATGCGAAGCTGAGCTGAGCAGAGTCCAAACAGCAGAACAGTAAAAATGGCAAGATCTTTCACTGACGCCGTGCTGGGTTGTGCAGTGCAGAGAAAAGCAGTGAAAAGTGGCAAGATGTTTCATGCACTGGGAGTGAAAACTTTGAGCACTATGATTGTTTTCACGGTCTGCTCCGTTCCGTGTCATTGAAAAATCTTTTAACCAAAAGGTAAAATCGCCTTCATATAACATAAAATAATCGTGTCAATTAGTTTCATGGCCTAGCAATAATTATGAAGTCAGTACGGTGCCGTCGGAATATTTTTTGAATGAATCACCGACTTCATATTGTGATAGGCCACTAAGCTGATGGCTTTAGAGGATCATTTTATGTTTTTTGGAAGGCGGGTTTATTTTTTTGTCTAAAGTATTTTTATGCTTAAATTTGTGTCTGAATTTTTTCAGTAAGTATTCACAGAATGTTAAGTACAATAATTTTATTACTTATTTGAAAATAAAATATTCATACAGACCTTGATAATTGTTGACATCTTCTAAATTGTTGTCCAAAATTTTAATGCTTGATGACATGGGGCAACATTTTTCCTTTATTAAAAGCCATAGTCTTAATTATAGTTAAAGAGATAGTGGTGTAAACGTTGGTAATTGAATCGCGTACATCTTTGATACGCCGGCGGCGTACAATTATGGCGTAATAAGCTACTGGGCGGAAACTCTTTTATTTTCCAAAGACTCGCTATAAAATGCCGTGTAACTGGATATTTATGAATACTTATGGTGGTTATTTTATTTCTCGTGTTATTCATTGCGAGTTCGACTCTTTTTGTCGCGGAGAAAAAGTGGCAGAACTTAGTTTGTTTTTTGTATCTTTTGGGGCGATCTACATTCCTTTATGCCTGTGGTTAGTTTCGACGAAACTTAATAATATTATTATTACTTTGTTCAACCATTCATTCAGTCATTCATTCTTCATTACGTAGCTTACTGTTACTTACAATGTTTTCCTTGTTGTTTTTACTCATTGAAGAATTCATTTCTATCATTATAGAAATATTGAAAGCATTTCTATTTCATAACTTTACACAGGTAACTTGGTCATCCATAAAAGTCATAAGCTCCATCTGTCAGAATTGCAGAAGCAAAATGTTATGTTATTTAAAACAAACGAATTTGTAACAAAACCGGATTCAACGGACCATGATTATCTGAATGAAAGTTAGCAAAACAGTTAGCCTTGTCCTTAACTCAGATCTTAATAAACATAAGCTGTCCAGTTAGTTTAATCAAACCACTTAATCGTGTCTCCTATTAACCTGTCTCGACAACTTTCCACCTCACCCGATATATCAATCCGCAAATGAATCGATAGCGATTCCAATAGGGCTTGTTCGCCGAGTTGAGTGAATCTGCCACTTTAAGTTACTCAAATAAGTTTGCTCGCGTATATAATAAAGATTGTCTTTTTGAAATTTCAGGACTCGTTAGTCTGCAAGGTTGTTCGTTTGACCGCAGTGCTATTAGATGTTTTATGCGTTCTCTTTGTCTTGTATGCATAATCTCACCAAAATCGTAAATGTGAAAAAGGGAGCCAAGTTTTATTTTTTCTTTCTTTCTTTCAAGTTCAAAACTGAACAAAAGAGGTGAAACCTTAACGGGTACTAAGCTTTATTCCAGAGCCTTTCCATCTTAATCGAATATTCTCACATAATGTTTTTTAAAATTTGTTTGTATCGTCGATTACCCCGGAAATTAATTAGGTACGTCGTGCACTTAAAATCCTAGCTTGTTATTACTGATTAAGTTTTTATAGCTATTAGGAGCAATATCATCAATATGTTGGGGTAATTATGATTTGCGCTGATCAATGATGTATTTAAGTATTGAATTGTGTCATCTTTCGTAAACACAAGCTTTATATCAATGACATATAGGGATAAGTCCGCCTTTGTATCTCTCATTGTTTGTAACTTGTCTTTATGTATATGTTTTCTGTACAATAAAGATTTACTTGCTTACGTATTCTTAGTTTGATCTCTAAGTAATGAATGACCAACCAATGTTTAGTTTCAAATAAGAGCTAAACATCTCTTAGTTCCAGACAATGTGCAGTTTGTAGAATTCCCCACCTATGAGACCACACGCGAGACAACCGCAATTTCCTCTATTTTGTATCCGAGAATTGCGACGTATAAAAGGACTTTGGTTTTTTCAAGTGGTCTTAATGACACGTACGTCGATGACATCTTTTTCAAAAGAAACTCAAGGATAACTGTGGTTAGTGTACTTGCATGATTGCTGATTTCCAGTAGATAGCTAACTATTATCTCCTCAAGGATTATTACTTGTCACTAACTTAACGTTCATTTCTGTCTTCGGGCCATCTCCATTCTTATTTGTTTTGTATAAGTAGTGTATGTATTGTATACTTATTTTATATGTTTATTTTGGTATTGTATTTATTAATGTCGTTACTTGTTTTATTTTACTGTTATGTTAATTTTACGATTCTGTTTTTCTTCATTTCTGCCACCTTACTTACTCTACTTACCTTTTCATCTTAGTTTCTGTATTTTGGTTATCTGAAAAAAACCGCTTATAAGTCACAAGACTGTCTGTCAAGGTTGACACCTTACCCGTAAAACGGTACAGCATTTTTAGACTATATAAAGTACCTTTACTCAAATATACCGAGTAATTATCAACTTATTCGTACTCCGTAATTCCATTTATCATCATTAATAACCATTTTCTCCACTCGGCTATGTATAATCTGAACTAGTCGCTAGTTCCAATTGATTAACGTATTACATATTCCGTGCGCGTAAGTCGCGTTAATTCATGTGATATGTAACGGCGTAATGTATCTACATTACAAGTACGTACGTGTAATGTTTTCATCGATTAATCTTAATTCTGCCTTCGCGATTAAATTAGTAAATCGGATTAATCCTTTGACGTGGAGGTATGAAACGTGTGTGGAGTTTTGATGTTTGGCGGGAGTTAAATAAGTTAATTAATGAAGTGGTTTGTATCGTGGTTTTTACTCGTAAACACGGTATCAATATTTTCGAATCTAACGGAATTATTAGAAATGAAAATAAGATAACCATCCAGCTTAAATAAAGGCTACCAAGTAAACGCTTCTTTAATAACCTTTAATTGAGATTAACCCTAAATTGAGATTGAGAACCTCATCCGTTTACTAAATTATGACACTCGTCAAATTAATCTACAAGATCTTCAAAACAACTTCTTTTGACGGCCGAATAGCCTAGGGGTTAGAGACCCTGACTATGAAGCGAGGTCCCGGGTTCCCGGTCGGGGCAGATGTTTGTATGATGAATATGAATGTTTGTTCTCGGGTCTTGGATGTTTAATATGTATATAAGTATGTATTTATCTATATAAGTACGTTTATCCGTTGTCTAGTACCCATAGTACAGGCTTTGCCTAGTTCGGGACTAGGTCAATTGGTGTCAATTTGTCCCATGATATTTACTTACTTATTTATTTACAAGCACAAAATTCACGTGAACCTCAAAGAAATGAAACAGATTAAATTTTAAACAACAATAAAACACTTCGACACAAACATTGATACAGAACCTTGGAATAAACAATTTGAATATCCAAACACGCAAACAAAGTTAAACAAAACAAAACATGGGCAGCAAATAAACAAAACGAAGGGTTCTCGACGTTATCACGACAGGACTCTTGGTGATACGGACGAATATTCCGCGTTGTTTATTGGGAAACAACACATACATTGAGACCAGGCCTAAGAAATGGATTCTGTTGTAAAATCGAGTTATCTCTCTTGACTGGTAAGATGCCATGTTTCAAGTACACAAAGCAAAAACGTTTCACCATTTTCTCGTTTCACCTTTTTTTCTGTAAATCAAACTGTAAATATTTCAGGATTTTTATAAAACAAAGCTAGCCTAAAGGGTTCTACACGATGGTTCTGAAAGAAATCCTGAATTATTGACATTTAAAAAAAAAGAATGCATTCATATCGGAATAACGAAAAAAAGGTGAAACGAAGCGAAGGTGAAACGTTTTTTCGGAGTTGTGATAGTTTACCGTCGTCAACGTATCCAAGCGTTATTGTTTTCTTTTAAAGGATAGGACTAACAAATAAGTACGAGTACATCATGGTATTTAATAAAGTGATTAGAGTGATCTTAGATACAACTCCAACATAGTGTTTAGACGAAATGCCGCTGTCTTTTATGTTTTCATAACCTAAAGAAAGGATAATAGTCTGAGTTATTCTGCCAGGTCAATGACATGGGACCTTTTATCTCAAGTGTCCATCGTGATACGGACCTTTTTTCCATATTGGGTTGGGCTACTATGTTATCGAGGTCCCCGGGACTGCGTAGCGATATTATCGGAATAGTATATTTTGAAAAGTCTTCGGTTCGGGCAAATGGAACTATACGAATGTTTTGATGTAGGTACGTTACATTTAAAAATCGTTCGTAAAAATAAGACTTCGGATAGGTACTTAATAAGATTTTAAAACAAAAAACGTCAGCCCCAAGTTTAAAGTACTTACCTAATAAAAAACATGTATAAAAACCGCGACTTAACAGTTTTCAAGTTGACTTGCACGCTCATTCTGCTTAGCTAATGTAATAAAAACATTTCAAGTTATTAATAGCATTCGCGAATAAAAACTTTTAAAACTAAAATAACTTTTATAACAGAACTTTCACCCCTTAAAAAACTTTGCCTTACCCAAAATCGCGTAAAATTTCATTAAATTCCCCAGCTTGGTAATGAAATTTGACATAAGTAAATCCTTTTAAGCAGAAGGGTTTATGAAATTCGTTTATAAACCCTTTCAGCTTTATTTGCTTTGACGTCTTCGCGTCTCGGATCTCTGTTAATTCTTATCACTGTCGGTTAAGACAAACGATAGTAGTTTAAATTAAATGTTTGTAATTGGAGACGATTCTGTTTCAATTTAAGTGAAATTTAAATACAGTTGTCAAACTTTAATGCACCTGAAGTGAAGTTAGCCACCAAAATGTGGGAGCGCCGTTCCGCGTCTTGTATAAGTCTTGTACCTTACAGTGTAATTACTAATTTAACGACGACCAGATAGCCTAGTGGTTTGAGACCCTGCTTATAAAACTTGAGGTTTCAGGTTCGATCCCCGGTCGGTGCAGATGTTTGTGTGATGGTACCGGTTCGATCCCCGGGGTTAGTTATATTTTTCTAGTTTTTTCTGTGCATTCATGTTTCAGTGAGCATTTCAAAAATAACATACAATGACAATGCAAAGAAAAATTCGTTAAGCAGCTGGACTTGAACCAGCAACCTCGGTAATCCGTACCACGCTCCACCAATTAAGCTATACTTAACGTTGGTGTACCTAACGAATTTTTCAATGCCTTGTGTCATATTTTATTTGGAAGATCTCTCCTCAGCGCCATCTATGAGTAGCTTAATCAAGCGGCTCACCCACTACGGAACTTCTACAGTTACGCATTAGTGGCAAGAGATGGAGCTATTTTCTGAATCAATGAAAATAATCGATTTATTGATTATTTTTGTTTTTATTTTTATGAAACATTCATAGAATGAAATTCAACATACAATGACAATGCAAAGAAAAATTCGTTAAGCAGCTGGACTTGAACCAGCAACCTCGGTAATCCGTACCACGCTCCACCAATTAAGCTATACTTAACGTTGGTGTACCTAACGAATTTTTCAATGCCTTGTGTCATATTTTATTTGGAAGATCTCTCCTCAGCGCCATCTATGAGTAGCTTAATCAAGCGGCTCACCCACTACGGAACTTCTACAGTTACGCATTAGTGGCAAGAGATGGAGCTATTTTTTATTTTTTTTTCAAAAATATAAGAAAAATGAAAGTTATTTCAATAGAAACAAAATTACGATTCGACGACGCTTATAGTCATCGCCATAGTGCTCTGTCTTCAGCTTGCGCATCCAGCATCTGCCTGCAATCTTTCGCATCCAGCATCTGCCTGCAATCTTTCGCATCCAGCATCTGCCTGCAATCTTTCGCATCCAGCATCTGCCTGCAATCTTTCGCATCCAGCATCTGCCTGCAATCTTTCGCATCCAGCATCTGCCTGCAATCTTTCGCAAATCGTCATCCCACCTGGCCGGTGGCCGTCCAGCGCGTCATACACTACGTTTGCCGAGTTGCGGTCTCCACTCATTAGGGGAGGCCTATGTTCAGCAGTGGACTAGAATATGTTGATGATGATGATGATGATGATGATGAATAGTCATCGCAGTATTACAGGACGTGTCAAATATAAGACGACGTCGATAAAAAAGAAACTAATAGCTTAATAAAGGCAACGAAGGACACGCGCCCAAAGTAAACAGAGATCGGATTTCGCCCTTCATCATATTGTTTACTCGGCATTTTTTGTCCCCCTCCCACACCGCGGGCGGACAAAAACCTAAGGCCCGCAGACTTGGGTGACACAAAAAGCAGGACAGAATGATGTCTGGAAAGGTTTTTGCTTAAGGAAGCGTGCGAGTTTTGGTTTATTTTGAAAGTATAGAAAATGTGAACCAATTTTGACATTAGGAAATAACCAGTTAACAGTAGACATATTCAATACGGGATATTGACCGCGATACCTTCCTACACTTCATTTTTTTTGCATTAGAAAGAAAGTAAGCAGTCTCGACATGTCTTTTAGTATAGAAGTATAGATTTGAATGAGCTCCCGATATTTGGATGCAGTAACATAAAATATGTATCATGATCACGGGTAGACTGACGAAACGTGGATGCTGGTTCTGTCTTAGCCGCATTCTTGCGGGGCGACTGCGCGCGGACTCAAAAATCAAATCAAGATGTAGGTAGTGATAATGAAATAAACGGATCACTCACGTATGTCAGTCGAAATGTAGGTAATTGAATAAAATCTGCGCAAATTTAGTAAGGTAATCGCTGTCATATCCTGTAGAATATTATTTATTAGGCACTAATAAAAAAACGGCTAAGTACATCTTGTTAGTAAAATAACCATAACAATGTTTTTTTCTTTTAAAGATAGATTAAAATGGTAATGTAGTTTGAGCTTTAGTTTTGTTCCGCCGGCATTGCTCAAGCCCACAAAAACGGTTCGAAAGTTGAGCTAGAGTTCCGCCAACTTAATCCTACATTATAGTAATAAGAAATACATGCAAAGGGGACACATATTGTTAAGGAAGTAAAACGTGTTAATAAACAAAAAACTGCAGCAACATTGTCGCGCCGAAGCGTCGAGGAACTTTTTCTGTTTCAAGACACCCTGCGGGCTTCGCAGTTTGACAGCACCCTTTATAAATGAACTATAAGGGACTATAGGGGTCGATACACACAGCTCGTACATGTGGCAATTTAATGTGTAAGTACCACATTTTGATTTGGGCTTAAATGCCGTTGTTGAGCGCTTATTTTGAAAAGGGCTCGTCAATATGATGTAAGTAATACGCGGGCGAGCAAGCGGTTGGGGCTTTTTAAATTACATTTTATAAGTTTTTTTGCTAAATTTTGCGTTTAGGTCACTTTCCTTTTTTTATATTTAATTATAATCTGGTCATTGAGCACATTTTGTCAAATAATTACCGTGCTCTCTCACCAATAATTATGTTTCCCGTGAGGCTCAAATTTTACCCAATCGACTCGATCTCATGGTAGTGTTATGTTTAACAAATTTAAAATTGAAAACAAAAGACCCAGCTGCAATTCCAGGAAACAATAAACCTCAAATATGTCACTCTTACAACCGAGATGAATCTAATGACACCTCATATAATTATGTTGAAATCCGTCAAACGTTTTAGTACATACGCTAAGACATATCCTTACTCCGGCAGCCGGGTAAAAACCACAAATTCAGCCAACCGTCAATCTGTCAAAAACTGGCATTCGCGCATTTATCGACCGTCCCCATACAACTCACTAAACTTTATGAACTAAAAAACAATTACTTTGCTCACCCGCGACCACGCGCGGTGGTCGCGGGTGAGCAAAGTAATTGTTTTTTAGTTCATAAATATGGACCTCCGCAAAGTAACGCCTGATTCAATAAATTATTCACTAAACTTTGTCTTTAACAAAATCATTTTTCTGAATAAGCTGTTCGTTGCTTATTTATTTGTTTTGGGGCTATAATAGATTCCAGAGGTCGCAGCGAGCGGTCACCGCCGGTGGTCTGACGGCGGGGGGTGCGTCCGAAAACTTAGCTGACTCTTTTTTTTCTTAACTGCCTATTTATTGAGGTATTAGAATTTGCGTCACGGTATTTTGTCTATTTGATCAGTTTATGCGGGTGGTAGGACCTTGTGCGAGGTTCGTCCGGATCGCTACCTAACCACCAACTTGCACTGTTGTGTTCAGAGGGGCGAACACGACTTAACGAATGCTGCGTAACGTAAAATCGAATAGTAAACGTTGTCGAGTTTGTATGACGTTCGGAACAGCGCCCGCCCGTGAGCGTATTTGGAAGTAAAATTTAGTATGAGGTTTCTCGATCTCGATACGATAACCGTAACGTTACGCAGCATTCGTAAAGTCGTGCTCGACCCTCCGGTGTGGAGAGTAAGACAGCCGGGGTAATCACGGACACAAGAAGCGTTTCATTTTAGCTCTCTAAGTTGGCAACGCATCTGCGAATTCTCCGGAGTTGCGGGTGTATATGGGCAGTGGTGATCACTTACCATCAGGTGACGGTGTCGATACTAAGCTGTTATAAATATCTCGTTGATCGCTGATGCAAATTCATTGGCATCTTCTTTGGACACTTCACTATTTGGCTTCAAAGTAAGGTGTCAATTATTGGACTTAAGCTGTCAAATAAACGACGTTTACCATTTACGAAACAACAAAATATTGAATACGTATTGAATTAGATTGTGTACAACTGTCTTGTGTTTTTATCCTGTTTTTTTAAACGGCTTTAAACAAGGAGGAGGTTCTCAATTCGACTTACGCCATTCGATTTTTCGTTTTCTTTTTTGTTTGAAAGGGTATGCTTCAAAGGTGGTCTGACATCAATTGTATCAAAATCGCTACAGCAGTATTTAACATAAAATTGTGAAATAAAAAATCTTTTAAAAAAAAGTATACCTGCCTTAAAAAAAACATTTAAAAAATGTCTAAGCCACTAAGTTTTTTAACTTAGTTCAAATAATGAAGTCGGTACGTTGCGGTCGAATTATTTTCTGAATGAAGCACCGATTTTTTTTTCTGTTACGAGCAAGTACCTACCTATCAAAACTTCTATTAAAATCAAAACGTAAGATTGCAGTATATCCTTCCGTTATCAGCTGCCTCTAAAATAACTATTTCCCCCTTGGGATCAATATAATCCCTTTCTTTAGTTTATCTCAAGTTCCACCCCTCACAAACATTGCAACGCCCTTTCCAAAGATGATCCGAAAACTTTGGCAATACAGAGCACATAATGTTTCTCTTGGCGAGAAATAACTGTAGTCTGTATCGATGGTTACGTAAAACACTGTCAATGCTTTCAGTCATAAAATGGTTCATTACTGTATCTCTATTAGAGTCATGACGTCATCTACATTCCAATCTTTAGATGCAGTTACAACTTCATTAATTAAGAGCGTCCGGCTTAAAGGAATTTCTACTCTATTGACTGACTCGCTTAGTTCAGTATCTGATGTAGATGGAGTTGGAATTAATAGTTCTAATAGTTTAATGGTGACATAGTTTTCGAGTCACAGTTCAGGAAGTGTCAAGTGCAATTAAAATGCACTTTAATTCATTGGGTCTGCTCTGCTATTTATATAAAGGTCGTCTTTAATTAGTTCAGTAAAAGTTGAACAAAAAATCGATACTGTAAGCAGCTCAGGACCTAATCCGATTATTCTATTTTTGAAAGGATCGCGTTAAGTTTATTTTCAAGTTTGTTTTATTTTGGTCGGGTCGGACGAATTTCTTCTCGTTTCGGTTTCATTGGGCCCTCTGTTATATTTATATCTCAATTATTATCCCATTAATGCAGGTATGCGGTGGCAAGCTGTTTAAGTTTGTTTGTTTCTGTATTGCTTAAGGAATCAATAGGAACTTTTTCTTCAAGGAAATGTAGGTGCCTTCTGTTGTTGTTTTCATTGTTTTGAATTTTACAAGTCACCTTATGATTATGAGGCTCAACTTAGTAGGCTTCAGAGTCGTCTAGCAAAACGACGCTCTTATTCAGTAGCCCATCACACACCTCATTACCTTCTACCCCAATTGTGACAGTAAAATCATCAACATCTTCATTCCCGGGCATACTATCACCCACTCTATCCGCCATTCCTGCCACATGTCCACTATTCTTCCTTATGCAAGAGGACGTAACTCCCACGTATTCCCTGTGAGGATACGCCCTTTGTTTTCTAGGCAGTAGGTATTGTTCATAATAGAACAAATACTGCCAATTACTTAATTGCCTTCGCGTGTCACAGGTCTTCTGTTTTATATGTGATGTAATTGGATGGTATGTGACATAATTATTTGTACGATTGTCGGTTGTTTTTCTTTGGCCTGTTGCACGTTTGTGAGGTTAATTGGGTGATTGTGAGATCTATATTGTTTTTTTGTGTGGCCAGTTCCGCTAAATTGGTTCCAGAAAAGTTATATCTTGTAATGAATGGAACAAGTGCTGTCGTGTTTATGAAACATTTGAATGAAGCTGTTTTGATTTTCTTAATTAAGTTTTCCTTACCATTCCTTTACTTTAACACAGTGAATTTAATAAATATCCCTTGTCGTTTAATCGTGAAAATTATAAGTTAAATACCTATCCAGGTCTACGGTGACACAGAGTTTCAAGGATCTGGGTTCGATTCCCGGGGTTAGTCATATTTTTTTGTTTGAGTGAGTGTTTAAAGTAAAATTTTAGTTTTGGTTGCGAATAAACAAACCGACTGGATACCTACACAATTCGATATCAATTTCTGGGGTTGACACAAAGTTAGCGTTGACAACGGTATCTGACCTAAACAAAAGTTAAGATATTTCGGGTCTGAGTTGGGAAGTTAAAGAGTTATTTCGAGCGGACATGTCGAAGACCAGATTTGTACTTCGGGGATTTGAGTTATGAGCAAAGATTGTTTGGCTTGATGTTATGAGCGATTCACTTGTAAATTAACAGGATTAGTAACTGTTTTATTAGTACTTTTTGATATAAGTGCGGAAGGTACCTATGTCATTATGCACGAGTCCCGAGGTGTCTAGACCGGAGCCGCAAGGCCGAGGGTCGAGTCTCGGGACGAGTGAAAATGACATTTCCGCGCGTGTACCAAACGACGTTTTTTAATACATTTGCGAAACAATTACAATGAAAGGGTGGGCCGCCCCACCACCACCCGAATTGGAAAAGTAAAAAGCACTAGTACGAAAAATACAACTTTCAGCACGAAACATAGCTACAAAATGTAGCACTTTTTGAGCAACTGTATTAAAAATTATTTTATAACGTATCTACACGCCGCAATAGTGGCAGATGCAATACCTACTTTATTATTGTAAAATCTTATTATACCATGTTCTTTGTGAATAAAGATTAGATTAGATTTTGATTTAATTTGAATTCCATCATATCAAATAAATTGACGTGTTAGAAAGTTCATTCTTCTAATATCCAAATTCATGAATTCATCAGATCGAGACGCTTCTAAAAGCAGATGTGTATTAATCCAGCAGGAACATCTGTATATTTTGACTTATTTATCACCACGCTACCGAAACCAGGGATTTCATTACCGCCGCTAAAAGATTCCATTTATTTCCAGGTCAACGAAATTTAATTTCGCTTTGGGTGAAGACGAATTTTCAATATTTAATATTATTAAGTATCCAAAAAGGAATATGGAATTGTATGGTACGTTGGCTGTAAGATTAAATTTGTTGCAACTGATATAAATTGATGATGTCCCACTGATCAAAAGCCATATAAAAAAAAAGTGTGTGGCTCTAAAATTATCCCTGTAACACTTGCAATGACAGCCTTCTACGTGGTCTGAAATAAAGTAAAGTAAAACTTGGATTTTTAACAGTATTTTAATTCGTGATTATTTAAATCACTTTACATTTTTTTCCCAGATGTGTGCCAAAACTTGCAACCCTCACTTCAACAATAATTCAACAATAATACCTGTTTTTTCTGTCATCTCCTTGTACTGTTTTGTGGTTTTCAATAAAGAATATTTGTATTGTATTGTATTGGAATTCTTCTCAAAAATCCGTATGTGTTATTATTCCCGAAGCATGAATAATCTCGGACACGGTGACATCAACCTTGCTTTTAAAGACTATTTTCTGAGGTGAATTTAAGTACAGTTAAGTGTATTTTTAGGGAAAAGGTTCATTAAAAAACTGGCACTCATAACGTTGATTGAAATTGAGTCAAATTGCCTGTGCCCGAAAGATATGGAAATAGGTGTCAATGTCGTATTTTTGACTCCAAAAGCCGCTTTCCAATTATAATGTACCTAATATATTAGTTAGTACGTGATACGAGTATATTTTTAATTTAACTCAACCAGTCGAAGGTTTACGACCTTTGCTCTCCACACTTAAGGCAAATAATTAAACAGATTTCATTTCGATCAGATCTTTCAGCTTTGCAAAAACATTTCAGGTAAACATTTGTCTTCGGTTGTACAGTTCTAAAAATCACCCATACGCTTTTATCTTTATTAATAGTGTGCACCACCAATCGTCACTACCGTGCCGGCCGCGGCTACCGCTCCCGTGCCACGTGAATTATTCACGAAGTGTCGAGTGTCAATCTCGCGCGGAGTGTCTGACACTTAGTCCGAGTGTCTAAGTGCCTCGAGATGCGGTTTGTTTCTGAAGTTCTAAAGGGTCTGTAGACAGCTGGTGTTAAAGGACAGATTTTTGTTGAACACGGTTTTTAGTTAACGTTTGAAACTGCACGGCGGCTGTTGTCTGACCTCACTCAAATACCTATTTGTAAGGCTATATTTGGAGGCTCAATTGAAGGATACATGGAAAGAACATGTCTGGTCACCTTAGTAACTTTTTGAGTTATCGCAATTTGAAAGTTTGGGGCGATTTAACTATCCATGTAATTTTCGTATACTTACTTTTTTTTTGTATCTCGAACTGATTGGTAGTGGTAGGTAACTTATAGTCTATTGAGTGCTCTACATTTTGAGATTAGAATCTCGTTTAAAAAAAGTGATTAGACGTGTTCTTTACGTGTACCCTTCAATTAGTTTGCTTTGGAAAAAAAAAAGTTTCGCTGACTTGACGTACATGGGAGTATATCTATTTATTTTATACCTAAGTAGTCTCCGGTGTAAATTTCACGTCGCAACAAACGCCTATTGACGCGTTTGCGTTAAAGTGTCAAATATTATGAGAATTCGTTGCCGATACGTGCCGCTTATTAACAAATAGTAATTGAGACGTTAACGCGAACGCGATCGATACGTTTTCTTGTGTTAAAAATTTCATTAGAAGCTCACCCTGTTATTCATAAACCTGTTAGCTAAAATGCCGTTAAAGTTCGTTTGTCCTTTTTTATCACATTGACATTTTAGTTTGTAAGAAGAAGACAAAACCCATTTTAACTAATAGAGGCTTGAGTGACGTTTATGAATAAGGCCTTTAGTGTATAAGAATCATCATGATCATCATGTCAGCCGAAAGACGTCCACTGCTGGACATAGGCCTCCCCCACTCAGACCGGTCTGGTGCTTTCCGCATCCACCGCAATCCCGCGATCTTAAAAAAATAATCGTATAAGAATTATTAGGTAACTTATTTTATTTGTTTTCAAACCGTCTCGTTTTGTTAACTTTAAGTATTTGTGACATTCTTCGGCCTACGAAAGCGTTTTGACACTCGAGCGTTTTAAAAATGTATCTTTGTCCACAACATATTTTTTGTCGCTGCATGTCAATGAAGTCTTGTTTATCCCTTTTTATGTCGCCACTCACCATGTTTTTCTTGTTGCAGGTATGTGACAATGTCTACAACTTCATCCGAAGGTATTGTTAGAGAAAATTAGAAAACCTGTCAATATATTCTAACCAATGTTGTTCCCGGCAAACATGACAGTGACAGTGACAACATTGTTTTGCTTTCGCGCTGTTAAGTTTTAAACTTTATTACGGTCGTAATAAAACTGTGGAGTCTGAAATTAGGTTTGACAACATTGTTTTGAAGTTAAGCGCGAGAAGTCCTAGGTGTGCTACAAGGGTTCCGTGGCAGCTTAAACAAATCAAGTCAATATGAAAACCAATGAAAACTTAATTAAATGAAATGTTTTTATTCCGGAAATGGTTCAACAGATAATTAATTTAAAAAAAAATAGAACAACGAGTATTGGCTATCTCGGGCACCCTCTGGGCCGTGTTTCATAAAGCTACAAGTTACAATTTACAAGCGGAAGTCTCGTTCTATCACCTTATGTTAGAAAGAGACTTCCGCTTGTAAATTATAACTTGTAGCTTTATAAAACACGGCCCTGGCACTGGTGGTGCCTGGTGATGGTGGTGGTCGGTTAATAATAACGCAACAGCATGTAAGAAAGAACAACTGCGTCTCAAGCAGGGTTGTGGGTTCGAGCCCCGGCTCGCATCGCTGAGTTTTTCGGAATTTATGTGCGAAATAACATTTGTAATTTGTCACTAGCTTTTCAGTGAAACATTTCAATGGTGTGTGTGAAGTTCTGAGAGGAGGCCTGTGCCTAGCAGTGGGATGTAACAAAAGAATTATTGATTAAGAATATTGTTGTTTGGTGATGGAAAATGCATTAAGGCAAACGAAAATTTCGGACAAATGAAATTCGATCAATACTTTTTAGTGTTTGAGTTAGGTTACCGATTTTTATCCTTAGGTTATTTTTTGTACAGAACCCTAAAACTAGTGTCGTCAAGTCTGCTGCATTTGATTGCTTTTGTGTCCGACAAAAGGACCGGTCCGATGCGGCGTGTCGGTATGTTCCATTTATGTATGAGTAGGTGTATCAATTGGTGCTCAAATTGATTCTGTTATCGATATGGATATTAAAATCGATATTGTGGGTGTTTAAGGGTCCACACTAACCAAACAGGACGTTTTAGCAGGTGCGTTTATTCTACTTCCATTGAGCAAGTTAAAATGGCTTGTACCTACTTTGGTTGGTTTGAACCCGGTTTTATTAAATAGATGTGATATAGAATGAAATTTAAAGCTGAACTTTGTAGATAACTGATAAGCAAGTATAAAATTTCACTTTATCCCTTTTTTGTTCATCGAGTAGAATCTACTTACTTAGTAGATTAAATAAATAAATAAATAATTAAGATAAACGAACAAACGAATTGCGATTTTTTTTTTTACATACCTGGTACGTTATCATAAACAAAAAACGATTTCAGTGTGTAAAAACACTAGTGTGCACCTAACTAAGTGTGTAATAAATAAATAAATCATAAAACTAAGGCTGAAATATTGTATGTTTTATAATTATGAAAAATTTAAAAGCGATATGAAAGTTTTGTGAGTATGTCACACTTAGGGTAATTTTGGTATTAACTTTTTATTTGTATTCTGTTCCAATGATTTCAAACTTATTCTGAAGAGTATTATTGGTGATAAAGAAAAAATATTATAAATGTACTATTCCAAAGTTTTTAAATTAAGAACAAGAATATTTGGGAGTTCTCCTTTAATGTTGTGCTTGTTATTTATTGTATGTATTATATGTGTATATATATATATTTATTTATTTATATATTGGTATTTACTTCTACTTTGCATTTAGTAGTATATTGTAATATGGTAGGTTTTTGTATGTGTGTGTGTATTGTATTGTCTCTCGATATTTATAATTATGAACTCACTTTGTCTCGATCCCCAGTGAACTATTCCTCTCCACCACTCAAAGGTTGACTGGCAGAGATCCCTTAAAGGGATAAGTCCGCCTTTGTACTCAAATGTTATTGTTGTAACTTGTGTTTTATCCTATTTTTTGTACAATAAAGTGTTTACTTACTTACTTACTTACTTACTTACAAGTTCATCCCAGACAAAACCCGTGTCAAAAATCTCCAGTGATGTTAGTATCTTTCGCAACGTTATGGTACCACCCAATCAATAAACTTAACTGCGTATTATGTTCGTAGCACTGTCGGTTAGTTTAGTTAGAGAAGACCGCGAAGCTAACAAATAATATATCTTGTAACTCTGTGAGGTTTCCTGTGGCTTCCATTAGGTTTTCGGGTTTTTTTCTGCACCTTTTGGTAATCAAATTTCGTCGTGTCAGGTCATTAATGTCGGAACTAGTAAAGTCATTATCTAGTTAAAAAAACTGTTACCTGTTAAGCTAGAGTTTTATTTTACACACTGCAATACTATTTATAATTTTTCAGTCTTTTGCAACCCTGGCAAAATAAAATATCAAAAAACTTTATACACATAAAAACTTAATAATATTATCTTTCGATTTATTTCAGACATGACACTTTTTCCCTTACTCAAGATACGTAAGTTGAATTGCAAAAAATAGCACCACGTTTCCATTACGCTATTTCGACGACGCTCCGATTCGTGTCTTCATTGACAGCCGGCCATGTACCGTCTACATCGTTATTCTGTCGTTCTTGAATATTTTCAGTGGTACAGGACTCTTTACGATCCATAAACTCGCCGCTGGAGTTGTATCTTGTTCCGTATTTCTGCATAGAGGCATGTTTTTGTTGTTTACTTTGTGGTACTGCATTGTATAGAGACATTGTCTAGTGTGATATTGAATATATTATTATTGTATTGGTAGACTGAAAAGAACGCTGGCAAGTAGAAAAGCAGTTAAAGTACGAAGATACTACCCAAAATCCATCTCCTCCACGTCAGGGTTCTCAAAGACGAATGTTCGCCCGTTCAAGAGTGAATTTAGCACCATCTTCCTAGGGCTCACTCCGTGCTTGGTTTACGTATACTTTATTGTGTATTCCGGGAACAAACATCTGATGAAGACTCAAATAGAGAGATCTATCTCCATGCAGGTGCTATGCCTCGGACTGCAGTCCGAAGGATATTATATTTCTGCATTCGAATTGAGGAATTTCAAATTCAAGGCGTTTATTATCAAGTGACACGACTCGTTCTGTTAGTGGACACACTTATTTATAGTTTTAGTTGATCATCATCATCATCATCGTGTCCTGTTATCCCTAATCAGGGACATAGGGCTCTGAGCATTTTCCTCAATTTAGAACGATCCTGCTCTGCGACCAGCTCTCTCCCTTTCAACGAAACGCTGCCATATTATTTTGGGCCGACCACATGTTCTCACTCCAGGCAGACGCCATTGCAAAACCTTAGTTGATGCTCTAGTAGATAATATAAAAAAAGTTTAAAGTATTCGACCATCAATGCTCCCCTGCCAGAGACATAATTTTAACTTCAGTCCTGGACAGTTTCACAAATAAAACTTCAAGTCAGGGAAGTAAAAGTTATACCCGCTGTTACTTAGCTGATGAATTACGTACTTTTTATCGCAAACGTCCCCTGTATACTTATACAGCGTGCGTAAAACTTTAACTCTCAACTTGGTTCTGGCGGCAAATATCAAGGATTCCCAGCAAGCCAGTTTCAATCTTAACACGGAAGTTGAAAGTCGACATTCGAGTGAAAGCAACAGGTAATTTCATACACAAATTTCGCTGCTGTAATTCTATTTACAATGGTATTGTAGACAATTTCTTTCTCGAGTCGCGAAGTTTTGTAAGTGAGCGATGTTCGAGACGGCTGCTCGGGATTATGGAAATTACACGGGAATTACGGGTTGTTGCGAGTTCATTGCGTGCCCGCCTTGGGAATACTAAGTTTGTCTCAACAAGAGTGAGCAGTGAACGGCGTGGTGGATTATAAAGCCGGTAGGCAAATGTATTAGCATATGGCGCGTTTTATTGTATCTTGTATCTATTGGTAGAGCTTATTTCGAAGTAGTAGGAGCTAAATTTGAAGGAAATTATATCCTTTGTGTATGGAAGCGTATTGCATTGTCTCCGAAGCATAATATTCAGTTTGCGAATTGAATTACGTTTGTGCTGTTTCTAGGATGCCGGCGAAGCATTTTGTTATATCGATATACCGTATATATTGTTACAAATAAAATAAAAACAAATATAAATTATAATAAATATCATGGGACAATTAACATCAATAAAATTGACCTAGTCGCAGACTAGGTCATCCTGTACTATGGGTGCTATAGACAACGGATAAAGAGACTTATGCTAAAAAATACATAGGTAAGTACTTATATTTATGCATATCAAACATCCAAGACCCAAAATCAAGACTCATCAAACAAAAAGTAGCCCAACCGGGGATCGAACCCGGGACCTCAAGCTTCATAGTCAGGTTTTCTACTACTAGGCTACTCGGCGTCTTGCGTAACAGTTCTACAGAAAACGAGCTATCAAGACACTCACAAGTCTGTGGCATCGTAGCTCCTAAACGGATGAACTGATTTGGAGGCCGCATTTTTAATCCAAAGCTAGTTCAATCGAAATAGTACTTACATAAATTTCATTAAAGTCGAACTTTGAACGATATTGAACTTTGAAATGAAAGTATCCGGGGTTTTCCAACTTTTCTAAGTTGTTTAGGTTATTAATAATAACGTCATGACCCCTTTCCGTGAGAGCTCGCGTGCTAGACACCGGAAGCGTCGCGTGCGCGGAACAAATTGGATTAATCGGGCAGCAAGTACTTACTTAAGGTGATGTGACGGCAGCTAATAAAACAAGGTAGGGATTACAAGGTCGCGGGGTTGTAAGCCATGGTACAACAGTCAGCAGCAGTAGTAGCTAAGCAACCGAAGCGGTCACAATGATGCAAGCACAGCTCTATTGTAATAGACACAAGAGCTTCTGTAGAGCTGTTGCTGACTGTAGGTACGGTCTCTGTGCCCGACACTGGTCTATAATGGTTGGCACCTTCAACCTTTTATCAGAGCGACAGAGGTGACAGACGGGTGTGAACTATTGGGCGTTACGGTGCCGAACATCGGGACGTTTACTAAATGGTGTTTTTGGTATCCTGAGGGTAGGCTTATGGCTAGAGAGATCTCCACCAGGAAGGACAACAAAAAACATGGACCTTTGTTTTCAAATTCAAATTAATTTATTAGCAATAATACGGTTGTAAGATCTTAAGCCTAGGTAGTGTAAAGTGCATGCGTATTAAACCTGCATGCAGGTGTGCAAATATATATATCACATCGTGAATTCATAATTATTCCGTTCAAGATAATGCATTTAGGTACATTGAATTAAAATACATCACATTATATTCCATTCAGCCATTATATAAATCTTACATTAATTACACAAAAAAAAATCATTATAATAAATCATTTATACTACTAAAAATAGATTATATTTTAAGATGTCAAATATTCTTTTACACTATAAAAACATTAAATTTATCCCGTAGCCAATCGATCAACTTGGACTTGAAACTTTCGATGTAAGTCTTAAATTTAAAGTTAGAGTCTGGCAAACGAAAGCCGAACCTCGTAGTTATTTCATTGGCAACACTTTGTCTCTATGTGTGTCTATCAAAGGCGTCATGTCGTATGTCAAACTGAAATTTATCTAAGACAATTGCGGCTGTGTGAGTGACCCTGTGTTACCCTCTCATGATTTTTTGAAATTGCCGCGTTTTTCCTGGTTCAGCTTTTATTGGCCAGACTCTACAGCTGTTTAATCGCAGCCGATGTTCCCCATCACCTAGCGTGGTATAGAACAGAAGAGAAATGCACTTTTAACATGAAACTATCGTGAGATTCAATCATAGTACAATAAACGCATCACTCACGTATATCAGTCAAGTATAAACCGACATGTATTGTTATGGAATAAAGAACTAAGCCGTAGTCCATCCTCTCGGAACTTGCGTTTCACTACCGCCAAAGCGTGTGCTCCCGGAGAAAGGACTACGAATTAGTCCGAAACCTGCTGACCGGAATACCCGGCTGACACACGCGAGTAATTCGTTTATTACCCTATCCTCTGGCGCATTCAATTTCCCCAGTTTGTTTGCCAAAGCTTCCAAACACACAACCGACGTTTTAATTCCCACACAACACACAAAGTATTGTGACAACAATCGCTGCACTTGCGTTCTTTTTGTGTCGTGCAAATAGTTTTGTGTGTATTCGGTAGGTGCTCGTTTGGTCGCCCATAATATTGTTTTAATACCTTTTGTTAGCGCTTTTATTTTATGCAGCTGTGAATAAATAACAGATTTATACCTTGCGGATCGCTACCACCATCTTACTCCCTAATCGCAATATGGACCTGGTCTGAAATAAAGAATTATTATTATTAATCCTGCCGCTAAGCAGTGCTTGCATTGTTGTGTTCCGGTGTGAAGAGTATAAGACAGCCGGTGTAATGACGGGCATAAGAGGCATTTCAACACCTAAGAAGTTGTCTTGGTTGGCAACGCATCTGCAAACCCCTCGGGGTTTCGAGTGTCTGTGTGCAGTGGTGATCACTTGCCATCAGGTGACCCACTAAACTTGCTCGTTCGAATTCCTCGTAGTATAAAAAAAAATGAAGATCATCGTCTCCAGCCTATTTACGTTCTGCAGCGCACAGGCCTCCTCTCAGCATGAGAGAACTTGGGCACTTCACACACGACACATACAAGTGTATTGCTTCGCAGGAGTGTGCAGATTTCTTCAAGAAATCTTCCATAGCCGAAAAGCTAATAATAAAAATTTAAATTGTAAGAACTGGATTCACGAGTTTAAGTAACGTTTAAACAAAATCCACTTGGACGCAGTCGCGAGCAAAATCAGATGGCATTACGCCGAATCTACCAAAAGAAATCACAATCACTATATTTCACCAAAAAGTATGAATGAACTCTTTTTTATCCATGTGTTTTAATCAAATCGGCATACGAGTTTAATTACTTATATACTGCCAACAAAAAAGCTCATTCAGATTTAAATGGCTACTGAGTGCATAAAGTTTTATCAGCCTATATAATTTAATACAACAAGCTCGAATTAAAAAGTTATCAGAATTATTCTTTGATCACTCTGTTTTGCTAATTAATTGATTGCTCGCTAATTATGAATGGGTGGGAACGACAGTGCTTAATCATTTTTATTTAAATTAATAGTGTAATGACAAATCGGCAAGTAACGTACTGAGAGTAAAACGTCGGTTATGTTTGGTCAAAGAATAACTTTGTGACAGCGCCTCACAAACCACGAGACGGCTCGTTGTCTCATCGGTGCTGTACAAAATTAGACTCTATTCCAACTGCATTGAGTCGTAGAGAAATACTGTAGACAGAGGTTCAAATCAATATTTGCAGATACACAGTTTTTTGTTGACCCCCCGTGCTTACAGTGGAAAAACAGGTGCATCACTGTTTTGCATTTTAGGACTAATGTTATGAAATTTGTACTAGTCGAGCAGCTGTTTTATTTGAGCTCTAGCATCCAAAATGTTTACGGACTGCAGATTGAACAAAAAAAAACAATGTACCTTTTACATCTATAAACGTTTTATAGTTCGTGTGTGATCGAAAACGTAAATAATTCAAATCAAATACAATCCCTTTCAGTCAATTTCATAAAGTATCGTACTAAAATTGCTTTTAATTTTGAAACGTTGTTTATGGAGAACTTTATTACAAGACTGTGCTATGCAGGTATTTTTGACGAGAACAATTGGACTGCTCAGAATATTGAAAACTTATTTTATCTTTAAATATTGTCCAATCACACTAAAGAGAACCAGCTATTAAGATGATACTTGCCACCACTAAACTTTCGCAGCCATATTACACTGCTTTGTCTGTCCATCAGCCTGCGGCCAACAAAACATTTCTTTCTTCGACAAAGTTTGAAGACGGAGAGCTTTTACGACCACCATAAAATCACTGTGCTAACTTCATTACCTACCCTATATAAGGCTGCGGAGTGTACGCTAGCGGCAGGCGGGGCGATGAGCGGGGCGGCGAGTGATTTTTCTGCTCATTGCACAGTCGCAACGCGCGCCCCACAGCGGTTATGACAACACAACGCATTTGAAAACCGCTCGCCGCCCGCTGGCCGGACAGTCAACAGAAGTCAAAAAAATCTTTTTTTTTTAACCCACGACTCAAAAAGATGGATGTTTAAGTTTGACACGTGTATCTGTGTATCTGTTTACGGCATCGTAGCTTCCAAACGGACGATTTGGATGCGGTTCTTTTAATCAAAAGTTTAATTTTACTGGTTTAAGTCATGTTTATGTCATCATGCTATTTTTACTTTTTTGGCTCTGTGAGGTTGTAGACCTGACGAGCTTATTTTTAATTTTTTGTTTAAAACAAACAATCGACAAAAATATCTAAGTAGGTATAATATAACATAACTGACGAACGAACGAACGCAAGAAGAAATGAGAGCTCTAAATGAGAACAACCGAACAGACGGACATAGGAAAGCATTTTTGCCCAGGTTAAACGTAGCCGCTTTGAGCTATAACTACAAAACAATCCCGCTATAGTCCAAGAAACAACACCGACCTGGTTTTCCGAAATCTCGAATCATTTCCCCTCTCCATCCCAACGCACTATATTTCACCACAAACTCACTCAAATTGCAACGAGTAACACTCCTATCAACTACTAGGCAAGTAACTAAAGTAACTCGCGTAATATAATTTGATACAAAACTCCATCTGGCGCGGAAAGTTATGAAACTCTTCCCTCAGTTAATCACACCGTTTACTGGCAGTTGTGTCTGTAACTATGTATGTAGGTATGGCGTCTGGATTAGCAGATTCCATAAAGCAGACAGACGGGAGGCGCCTTTGGCTTGTCTAAGCACTACATTTTTGTGCCACTTTCTGAGGGGGACGAGGAACATACACGTACAGCACACGTCTGCGCTCATGTCAAAATTTGTTATGTTCCTACAAACTCACACTAAAACAAAACTGTCACACAAATGTCAAAAACACGCACACAATCACAGACCTTGATCATTTTGATCAGACTTAATGTTAGAGTTTTGGCAGAGGGGAAATCGCGCGTTAACATCTCCATTCCTTTCCTGCTCTGAGGCAGATTCAGGGTTATTTACTTGAGCGTTCTCTTTAATAAAGGTAATGTACCTATTTTTATTAACAAAAGATGGTAGTGGCTTTTGCATGTTTATTAGGACTTGGTAGATTAGGTACTGTGGTGATTTCAGGTATAAATTCCATTAGTGCGCTGTTTTCGTATACGTTCTTATATCTAGAGTTCGATGCTAAGAAGTAGGATGTCAATATTCAAGCACACACCACACATACAGTCAAGGAATTTAATTCCCTACCCATTTCGTTGAAATGTTGTTAGACATTCGCTATGCATTAAGGTCGAAAATGTCAACGTAAACGCGACATGTCAAAGCAACGTCTAGCTCTTATGGTGACAGATTGCTATACGATATTAAACCTTAGGTGGGTTGGAAATTTAATTCCTTGTAATTATGTACCGACAAAATATGACTAACATCCATTAATACTTAAAAACGTATGTTGTAAAATATTTCTGAATAGTTATAAATATTCCTGGTGATGTTATAGAAATAAATTTAAAGTACTTAGTGCACTTTAGGTAACGAGATAATATGGCTAACAATAATTACTACTTTAAGATATATGCCTTAAAATATTTCTGAATAAGCATCAATATTCCGTTTTATATTATCGATATCAATATTATAACTTTTTAAAGTTATGGTCAATAGCATTATGAATTATTGAAGTTAGAAATATTAAGCGATATGCTTTAAAATAATTATGCCAATCGATATTTATGAGCATGAATAATATGGAAATCAATTTCTGACTTTGATGATTCGGACCAACAAGATTATGGGAGAAAAAGGGACCCCATATTTTTGTCCCTTAACCTCTGCTTTTAGTAGGTAGTACTGAATAGTAATGTTAAACATTATTTTAGTTACTTAAAGGCATAAGTTATGATGAGTTACCTAGTTCTTAAGTTGACTGATTCGTCATGACATTAACATAAAATTCAAGAGCATTTTTCTTTACAGTTGATGTCCTATCTTATTATAGTTTGACACTTACAACCACAGATTCCCATTTTAGTAACAAGCATTCAGGTAATAATTGACATAATTTATAGCGCTTAAATTATCTAGTAAATGTCATACTTGATAGTTTTGGAAAGTGCTGGCTCGTTATTTGTTTTAACACTAACAAGAGTTTTAGAGGCCATTAAATCCGTTTATAAGTTTGATGGGTTATAAAATAAGCTGTTATTACGGAGATAATGAAACTTTGTTCAGTTTTAGTATAATCAACACTTAAGTTTAGTCAGTATGAAAGTGTTGGTGTATCATTATTATGAAAGGATTTTAAGTAAGGGTTTTGAGTAAGACTTAATGTTTACAATTCATAAAAGATTTTTATAGTAGCTACGGATATTTTTTGAGAACAAAACACCTGTTTTTAAACCTAGGAGAAATAAATGAAAAAGTAAGTGTCGCGTCATACCAGGTAGTGAAATTCCGAAAGCCGAAGACCAAATCAGTGCTTCCACTGACAAGAGCAGTGCCCTAAGCACGACTTGTCGAATACTGCGTTACGTAAAATCGAATAGTAAACTATAACGAGTTGTATGACGTTTGGAACAGCGCCCGCCCGTGAGCGTATTTGGAACTAAAATTTAATATGAGATTTCTCGATCTCGATAAGATAACCGTAACGTAACGCAGGATTCGACAATTCGTGCTTAGGGCACTGCTGTTGAGTTGAAGACTGTGACGGATCAGGGCAGGAGCAAGGCGAAAATAAGGGAGAATGCTAAAGTTTAAAGAATAATTATTGTCTATTATGGAAGGAAGACGTGTGTGTGTGTGTGTAACGGAACTGGTGATGCAAGACTATTTAAGCTTTGGTCAAGACTATTTTACTTAGCTCTAATAAATCTAGACTATATATCGTCAATTGTTAGCTTTTATTATAATATGTTTAGGAGATATGTGTAGACTACTAAGTCAGGTAAGTTTTCCTTAAGTTCAGTGTAAAGTTTTCTCATTGAATATAACTCGTTCAAATAAAACTTTACAGAGCAACACATCGTTTAATTCATTGAAAATGAGAAAAATAACGTTAAATAATGAAAAAGATGTAACACTTTTTTCAATTCACCATTTCACGAAGTTGTTTATGTGTTTTTGTTATAATGTTTTTGGACTTTTCCAGCAACACATTTTCCGTCACTGTTTACGCCATTATTTTAATTTCTTCGGTATTACACAGTACCTATCTCATTTTCATCGCTCATTTAGAATTTCTTTTACTGAACCGAAACCAATCCGATAACTAATTAAGTGCAATTTTTGCATCAAAGAGAATTTATTTACTACGTTTTGCATTATCAGTAAAACTCGCCAGCTGACTCTTTTTTTTTAATTTGCACCCGTACCACAGACCACAGCAGAGCTAGGATATTAGCGTGTTCTCGGTTACGGAATTTTGCTTAAAAAATACTCCTTAATTATGATTGGCTTACAGCTGTTCTTATTCATGTTTAAGCAACCAATCACGATGCACATGCATGTTTAAAAAAACTCGATATCAGAATCGAACTTAGTATTCTTTTTTCAAATGCTATTACTTTACTCAATAAGTGTAACTTAATGAAATTTGTATGGGTTATGTTACTGTTTTTTTTACCACAGAGCATAAAACTTGAAACAGACTTTATAACATTAGTTATTATTGTATACTTTTTTACCATTTCATTGACAAATTATAATATAGGAGTAGAAAAAAATAGAAAAAATATGATTTAAGCCTACCTGTTGAAATTATTGTCTATCTCCTATACAACTTAACAAAAAAAATTAAATGCTCGTCGTAACTTTTTATAGGCTATAACCGCAGCAGTTTGGAACGACACAATCTCGTTACTTAGAATCGTTCGCGATTGTATCGATGAAAAAAGTATGCGATAATTTATCGAGGGACACGGAATTGCGTTGAGACGAGTCGAGTGCCTGGACAGCCATGAGGGCATAATATTCATAGTAATTTTATTTATGGAAGTTAAATTTATAGCAAAATATCGTGACGCAAAATAGAAAATTACTGTTAAATGTATTCATTTACGTTACGTTGTAGAAGTAGTAGAAAACCAGCAGTGGTATGTGCACATTCACAGGCTAACTAAAATAAAAATGGAAGAATATTCATTTACTTTATGGGATGGTGACGACTTCTCGTACCAACCGATTTTTTTTAACTTTTAATCCCATTATGAAATCGCAATGCCTGACAAAATCATTTTGTATTAAACATAATGAAAACGGGATAGTGACCGCGATACTTATAGTTTTAATGAGCTCCCGAAATTTCGACGCAGTTACATGCATGAGTTTGCCCGTGATTATGATGCATGGCGTCGAAATATCGGGAGCTCATCAAAGCTATACGGCAATCGCGGTCAATATCCCGTTTTCATTATGTCTAATGTAAATTAACCACGAATCATTTAAAACTATCAAAATAATTCTGACTAATAATGCTTATTGAAGGGGCCTTACCAGGTCAACTTTCTTCGTATTGTGATGTGAATCAACCTCGCTTGTGTTGTGGATGACACTCGCGTTCGTTTCCGTTCGGGCCCAATCGGGATCGATCGGGCATTTCCGCCAAGGGGAGCCAGACCATAGGGGCTAGCTTTATGCGCCGATAATTAGCACAGATTTAGGGTAATAAGGGGAACATTGGCTGCAAGGAAAGCATCAAGTGAATAGGTTGTTTAATAAAAGTGGACTATTGGTTTTCCCCATCCGGAGCAAGATTTTTCACACTTCAGTTGTAGCCATAAGAGCCCGGTCACACAACACTACCATCCACCCACGTTTCTTCAGTCTGCCCGTGATCATGATGCGCGTAACTGCGTCCAAATATCGGGAGCTCAACCAAACTTAAAGTGACACTCCGCTTCATAGCGGAACAGAAACTGACAGGCTGACTTCATAGTCATCCCGCCACATTGCAAAACTATGAAGTTTCTGTTCAGTGACAATGTTAACCATAGGAGAAAAATGTTGGACTTGCTTGATGCATGTTGCAAACAAGCAAGTCCCGCATTTTTCTCCTGTACATTTTGTCAGTTTTTGTATGGGTAAACAATTGGTATCGGAAACAGATAGCTGTCACAGTCATACAACTTGAGACCCGAGTATGAATATTCGAAACCTGCGTCACGTAAAGTCGAATAGTAAGTTTGGAACAGCGCCCGCCCGTGAGCGTATTTGGAACTAAAATTTAGTATGAGGTTTCTCGATCTCGATACGATAACCGTAACGTTACGCAGGATTTGAAAACTCGTGCTCGACCCTCTGTCATTTCAATCCGTGTCAGTGTCAAAATAGTTACGCAATCACCCTGCAGAATAGTTTCCCAAATGTCTTAACATTAACCAAATCGTATACGTCGAAAATATCCTCCCATTTACGCCCAAATCACTTCACATTATTACTATAACAGTTGAACACGAAATTACGAAGAGTTCAACAAAACGCTAAGCTCCCCCGCTAACGGAAGACAGTTAAAATCGCAGTAACCCTTACGCTATCAATTTTCTAATGCAGTTAACGTCAGGGCCCGCTGTCTCGCGGTTTGAAGTACAGTTGCCATTGGTTTCGAAGTGGTTTGAAGGCATACTCCGGTATCAATACGGATAATCATTCAACTTAATTAAAAATATGAAAAAAATATCATGGGACAATTATTGAGGCCAATTTTATTGACCTAGTCCCAAACTAGGCAAAGCCTGTATTATGGGTACTAGATAACGGATAAATAATTATGCTTATATAGATAAATACATATTAAACATCCAAGACCCGAGCTCAAACATTCGTATTCATCATACAAACATCTGCCCCGACCGGGTATCGAATCCGGGACCTCAAGCTTCATAGTTTACCACCACCTAGGTATCCGGCCGTCGAATTATTTCGAATCAATCTGAGATTTGAAATTCGGCATCCGTGATCCGCCATCGCGGTTATTAAAATTTTGGCCCCATAAACGACAAGAATGGTGGTTTGACCTATTTAGAAAAGGCAGAATTTCATTTCCTAGTTTGCTCTATCTCCCAACAATCGTAAATGAGTACCTAAAGGCATCTATTCCTTTTTTAGAATAATCATCGTAAACTTCTATGTTCCTAATCAATTCAAGATTCACACCAGTTAAGTATACGATTATCACTGGAAAATTAAAACTAAAATATTTGACATTACCATTATTAATCGGTTATAAAGAAATCACTTAGAAATTGCGTCAGACTGTACACCGTCGCATTTCTATAAATAAGGTAGTAAAGCCGCGTATTGTGCGACGGACAGACAGACAGACAGACTCATTTCCCGCCGCGGCACGAAACACCCAATCATAATCTATTAATACGGGAACTCGACAGCACGAACACAATACGTGATGCAAATCGTGAAATTACTAATGGATTTTATAGGTTTTCGTGACAATTTACCACTGCAAAAATAATAATAATAAAAATAAACATCATGGGACAATTGACACCAATTGACCTAGTCCCAAACTAGGCAAAGCCTGTACTATGGGTAAGGCAACGGATAAACATACTTATATACATAGATAAATACATATTAAACATCCAAGACCCGAGAACAAACATTCCTATTCATCATACAAACATCTGCCCCAACCGGGATCGAACCCGGGACCTCAAGCTTCATAGTTAGGGTCTCTAAACACTAAGCTATCCGTTCGTCGGTAAATAATGATGTAATGTTTAACATCTAATCGCAATAATAAAATTGACACTCTGAATCTGGACGATGGAGCGACGACCTAGTAAGGATTGCGGGACCGCGGTGGATGCGGAAAGCACAAGATCGGTCTGAGTGGAGAGCCGCGGGGGAGGCCAATGTCCAGCAGTGGACGTCTTTTGGCTGACATGATGATGATGATGATGATGATGATGATGATGATGATGAATCTGGACGTGTTCAAGAAGCTATTGGCCTGACTTACGAGTAGTGCTATTAGGGAGAGTTCGAAGTCCAACAAGGTAGAGGCCTTTACCTAGTTCTGGGAGTATTCATCACCAGCCTATTTTACGTCCCACTGTTGGGCATAGGCCTCCTCTCAGAATGAGAGAGCTTGGGCTATGGTTCCCACGCGGGCCCAGTGCGGATTGGGAATTTTTATTATTGCTCTTGGGAAGCATCATTAGTAACACTTAAAAACTTAGTGATTTAGTACTTCGCGGCGTACCTGCGACTGAAGACCTGTTGAACCTCGTTGAAATTTACTGTAGCGACGCGCGTCAGGATGCGTATGTCAAATCGAACGTTTGTATGGACTTGTGTGACTGGTTTAAGCTATATTTCATATAAATATACTGTGATGCAGTGTAAATAAAACAGTATAAAATGCCCGATCGCATGTGTTATTGTCCATAACACACATGAGGGCTATCGGAAAACCATTTGGGCGCAGACGGCCGGCTAAAACAAAAGAAAAGTTTTTATATCGCTCCCTATTGCCGTTATTCGGAGTACAATGAGGGAAACAAGTGAAGGAAGTATTGAAATTGGTATTAGTTTTACAGCTTGGGAACATCTGCTGTGGCCTAATGCGTGCGACTGACCAGCGGGTCTCCGAATTAATAAAACCGACGGTTCCAAAGCATTGTCTAATAACGCTTGTGATACTTTATTTGTATTATGTTATTTATCGTAAATTGTATATTTGTAAGAATGCTTTAAATATGTAAGGTGCTACTCTATCGTATTGGGTAACTGTAATGATAGATGTAATGTTATTAATAAATAAATAAATAAATAAAACTTTACGTTCCGGTGAGCTAGGACAGACGGACAGGCTGACAGCGCTATCTCTTGTCATATGGTGGAACTAATGTAATTCTCGATGATTTTTGAAGAGCTGTGATGTTTAGAGACATCGGCTTATTTTTCCTGACATTTCTACATAAACGTCTCTTCGTCAGCATCAGTGGATATACTATCCTTACGATTAGACAGTAAAATATTTAGGAATTTTGTTAAGGTTAGAGACACTGACTATGAAGCTTGAGGTCCCGGGTTGGATCCCCGGTCGGGGCAGATGTTTGTATGATGAATACGAATGTTTATTCTCGGGTGTTGGATGTTTAATATGTATATGTATTTAAGTAAGTATAAGTATGTTTATCTGTTGTTTAGTATCCATAGTACAGGCTTTGTCTAGTTTGGGACTAGGTTGATTGGTGTAATTATCCCATGATTTTTTTTTCGACATTATTCAATAAAACTCAATGAAATGGCCCAAAATGTATTATATGCACAAAATTGCCAAGTTGCAATGCCAAATTATTACATTCAAACTGTCAAAGGATTTAGAATGATGGCAATCAGGCGTCACCATCCCTACCCTACGGAAGATGCACGTATTAATGTGTATATTTATTACCGTATTGTGATGCAACAACCCGTTACAGCCGACACCCGAAGCGGATCGTGTTTCATAAATCAAAAACACTTAAACACAAGCTTCCGTCGCTTTAATAACATCGTCACGTTTTATTTTTATCCGCACTTTTATCTGTCATCTCGTTGGGGATAAAAAATGGGCCCTGAATGGCGAATGTGTGAACAAAATAGACGATGAAGAATGAAACTTCAAACGTGGACGAAAATAATTATTACAATATTAATTTTCCGTTTCAAATATTTCCGTTTGTAATTTATTTGGGTGAACGACTCCGTTGTTGGTTACGTCGCCTAAATTGGGTAAATTGGGTTTTTTATTTAGCTAATGAAAAACATACGGAATTATGGAAACGGTTGGTTATTGCACGCTTGCACGCCACTGTGCTTAGCGCACTTTTAATGAATAAATATTTGGCAAACGAAGCAGTTTCTATATTTTGACGTGAAAAATAGCCGAGTAAATACTAGGACCGCAACTTGTTTCGTGGGGAATGTTGTAAACGGTGATGGTATGGTATCACCTATACTATATCTCTCTTCACTTCATCTAACACATTTTTTGAGCTTTTAGATTACCATTACGAGTGACACTTACATACAGTGACAGCTCTTACGGAGTTTTAAGTGACTTTATTTTTACTAATAATTATAAGAGCCTGTCATTGCATGTGTGATGTGCATAAAATGGTAAAGCGAAGCGAGTATAAATATCACTTCTTCACTAGAACTTAAGCGCGCGGTTGTTTTATGTGCGATAAACGCTATATTAAACGCGATGCGTTTGACGCGGATCATTTTACATCAAATAATCTAATTACCAAACTTTGTTTTACGCGGTGAACGCAACATTGAACGAACAAGGCAAAAGTTGATCGCATGCGTCTAACGCTGCGATTTGCGCACAAAACAACCGCGCGATTTAGTACCTAAACGAAACAAAATCATAATCGACTTTCTTTCCGAACTGTACTTCAACTGGCGAGTCAAAACGGAGTTGTAGAATTTTGGTCACGACTCTGCCCCGTTGCGTCCCGTGGCGAGGGCCCTCGGGGCCCACGGAGGGGCTTGGAGCCGAGACAAGCCCCCGGGCCCCCGGGACTTGTAGACTGCGGGACACGTCGCTTGATTGCACACTTCATTACTGCACTGGCTCAAATATTCATTAATGCGTCTAAGCGTCTCTTTATCTTGAGGGCCTGCTGTTTTCTTGTATTTAACGTCTTTTGACCGTTATTATTATTGTAAGGGGACAAACTAAGTTTAATTCGATGGGGGTCCATTTTAAAATTACATTATTGAGCTCTATTGGTGTCTTTTCTAGTATGTCTAGAGGTATGCCTCATACCCACGGTGTTGATAATTTTGTAATGTACGTTTTTTGTTGCAGGTATGTCATCAATGTTATTTAAAGTCCACTGTAAATATGGTACGTTCATCAATCATTATAATTATGTCATCACAAAAATGCGAGTAGGTTGGTACTCTAGTTGGTACGCACTGGCACGTTTCTCGAGACAAGGACCTCGCTGTCATGTGGCAAAAAGTCTTTCATACTTGGTTCCAAGGTCGGTAGTTGATACCAATTAATTGCTAAACATCTGTTATATAAATAGAGAGTAATCAATCTTCTTATTTTTGCTTTCATCGTTCCTTTTCCTATGCATCACAAATCATTTTCTGCGCAACTTTTACCATTACTTTTAAGTAAAAACAACGCAAAATAAACCCAACAATTAACAGTAGGTATAAATACAGAAAACCAAGAGTGTAACTATTAATACCGTTAATGTGGCTGAAAAAAGTGACTGTTCAAAACAGTCAAACCATAGCGAATCCCAGAGCTAACGAACATCCAGAGTCCAGACACAAGTTAAACATTTTGCAAGAAAACCGGAACCAGTAGGACATGAAAACATAAATAATAACTGCACCAAGCCAAAGAAATTAAAGGGCGGGGAATTATAGCCTAGCTGGACGAATGTGGTACTCAATTACAGTCTAGCTGGATGACTAGAGTGTAAGGTTGCAGATTCCTAATTAAAAACCATTGCAGTACTCCAGTCTGTAATTAGGAAACCTTTGACCGTGGAGGGTCGAGGTTGGAAAGTTCAAGGCATTGCTGTCGCGTTGACAATCTTTACAACATACAACCTTTCAATCTGTAAGCTTTAGACGGTAAAATAGAGGCAACGGACTTGGAGAAACAAGAAAACAAATAGTGTAAGTATTAAATTCGCGAAAACGGTCACGAGGGCGACACACCGACCGTTCGGATTGCCAATAATTTTGCAACTGCCCTCCGATTGGGCGCAAGTAATGACATACGTTATTCACATCTACAGATATACATAATATAGGCGTCCCTCGCGCTCGCTCCGTGCGATGCGTCTTTATTATATAAGTAAACTATAAAAACATAAACATTCAGTGTATCAGGTAAGTATTTTGTAAAGACCTTTTTAAAATATGTATTTATTAGACTTTAGTTTTAATCTCTTTTTAACCGACTTCAAAAAAAGGAGGAGGTTCTACGTTCCACTGTATGCTCCGTCTGTATGATTACTCCGTCAATTGTAGACCGATTTTAATTTTTTTTTTTATTTGAAAGAGTATACTCCTGAGGTGGTCCCATTGTCACCAAGTCATGATCTGATGATGGGATCCCAGGGAAATCGAGGGCAACCCTCAAATTTTATAGGCACGTATCATGTGTTTCATATATTTTCTAGGGCTATTCATTCAGGTAAGTCATCGAGGGGTCGCTACGCCGGCGCCCGCCGTTTACACAATCTTTCTAACATTATATGGATCTATGGTCTGAAATAAATGATTTTATTTTATTTATTTATTTACGTTTATTTTGAATAAATACCTAGTGAAGTAAACGTACCCTTTAATAATAGTTATTTGTGCAATAAGAGAGCAAAGTTGGTTATTGTTGCGAGTGTTGATTCAAAAACACGAGGTGCAAATAACTTAGGTGTCGTGTGACACACATACAACTTTCCACCTCAGCAGCGAGAACATGATTACCTAGTGCGACCGTGTAATATTTCAAAATGGGCTAGTTCCCTATCCTGTGGGAATTTCGAAAAATCATTTCTTAGTGCACCTAAGATACTCAAGTATGTAACTAACTAACTAGATTGGCTCAGTGACCCAAAAAGAATCTTGGCCTCCGAAACGAGAGCTCGCCACCTAACCCGATCCTGCGCAGTCGCACGCCAGTCACCGGCTTGAAGCTGACGCAAATCTGCATCCACAGCGTCAGCCCAGCGATAGCGGACGGTGTCCAGTCAGTCGCCCAGATACTCCCCCCTAACCCCTCGATCCCCATCCATTCTCAGCAAATGGCCGAGCCAACGAAGTCTGTGGGACTTAAATTCGCCTATTATATTAGGCTCAGCCACCAGCTCCTCAATCTCGACATTCTTGCGGATCCTCCAGGTGCCATCATCTCTTCTGACAGGTCCCAGGATCTTCCGAAACACCTTCCGTTCAGTCACCAGGAGCTGGCACTCTTCCTTTTGGGTTAACGTCCAAGCCTCGGACCCGTATATGAGGATGGGTCTTATGACCGTCTTATAGATACGGAGTTTTGTTCCTTTGCTAAGGAGCTTGGACACTAGTACCTTGTGGAGAGCTGCACTATACCGCAGAGTATTTTGTACTCGTGTTTTTATTTCCTCCTCTCTCGTGTGTGTGTCGGTAATAGTGCAACCGAGATACCTAAACTTCTGGACCCCCTGGTAAACTGTACCCCCGAAACGAAGACACTCGCGTTGGCCACGCGAGTATGTGTTTGCCAAATTTCAAGTGTCTAGGTCCAGTGGTTTAGGCTGTGCGTTGTTTGTCAGTCAGTGAGTCAGTCACGGCACTATTTTATAGGTAATAGATGAATACCTAGTAAAGTAGTACCCTTTAATAAAGTTGTTCTTCAATGTTTAGCAGTGGGATGGAAATAGGCAGGAGATGATTTAGTGGTGGTTGTGAATATAGTGTAGCGGTCCTTTTCCTTTTTCATGATAAAACAAAGGACAACAAGCTAATGAAAATTAAAGCAATAGTTGGATTTAGTGCAGAAGATATGAACAATAACCTAACCAACTTAGAAAAGTTGAAAACCAGCTTTCGATTAAAAATAGGCAGACACAGTTAAACATATAATATGTCAAATATATAACATCCTTGTTTTTTGGGTCGTGAATTACTAATGTAGACGAAAGTGAGAAAACGTTACTTATAAATAGGCAAGTCAAGTTCTTAATGAACTTATAAAATTTGAAGATTTTTGGCCCAACTTTAAGGAACTTCATCAAGTATTCCAATTAATTAAGGTCTTATTTTGTAAAAATTCGTTGAAGGCGGAAAGTTCCGTTGAGTTAGAAGCCAGTTTTGAAGGTTGTCTCTAGAGTTTTCTTGTAAAGTTACGTAATCAAGGATTCATACAAACTTGTATAGCCAGACTACCTAATAGGAATAGTTGAAAAATTACCTCCTTGACAATCTGCAACGCAAACTATACTTTGTGTTGTTTTATGTCCTTGTTCTGTTTCAGTCCTTCCTCTGGGAGCAGTCGCTCGATCCACGACAGTCAATTTATTTCACTACGACTAAATGTCACGGTAGTGTCTCTCTCTCCCTTTCTCAATGTTCCCGAAACTCTCCACATAATGCTTAGGACCGTGAATCTCAATAGGCTACTTGCCTTCATCATAAATCTGACAGACGAGAGGCGCCTTTGGCTTGTCTAAGCACTAAAGTTCTTCTGCCACTTTGCAGAGGGACGAGGTGCGCACGTACAGCACACGTGTATGCTCATCTCAAAACTTATTACGTTGCTATAGTCGTTAGGTTTTGGTTGTGTCCAATCTACTTAAACGAACAATAGCTTTGTTTACTAATAGCGCAAAAATTGCCAAAATGACCATATTGTAAAAAGTCGTTACAACCATCTAGAAAGTTCAATTGTAAATCGACTCTATGTCCCTAAGCAATAGGTTAAGAGTGTACTAATTGAATAATGGCGGTCCAGGTGCCTTTATACTTGTGACATTGTTCGGTGCTCAGATAAATGAGAGGGATGTATTGAAACAAAACAAGATGCAGTTTTTTTTTATCTACGAAGTATGCCTTTTATGACGGACGATAATGAGTTAATGAGGTAACAAAACCGCACAATAGGACAATGAATTGTACACAACCAAAAACGAACGATTATACAAAATTTTGTCAAATGCCAAAAACACGCACACAATCAACAGACCCTGTGCATGTATGTTGACATGATTTAATATCAAAACTTTGGCAGACGGGAAATCGCACGTTAACATCTCCGTTCCTTTCCTGCTCTAAGGCCTTGACACACAACCGTCCTTCCCTGACCCATTTGAATAGTCTGTCCAGCAGCTAATGCACTCCGAACAGCTAACACAATTACTTCTGCCAGCTCGCATATCTGACCAGACTGGCTTCATAATGGACTGAGCAAGCTGTCCAAGTTATGGAATTGGTTATAAGGGGGGAATTTCAAACTGCAGTAATTTTCTGTTGATTTAATTATGATACACAAGCTTTTCTTTGGAACATATTGCAGCGAAATCTTTCTGAGGACGGTCGATATAAATCTACTAGCTAGCCCCCATTTCACCAACTTTACAATTGTCGGTTTTCAATGCCAATTGGAACTACATTTCTTTGCCAATATGAAGCGCGCTAAAACAAAAGCTCTTCAAGTCAGCAATTGACTCCAAATTGTCATTGGCAAGTTACATTTGTAAAGTTGGTGAAATAGGGGCCTGGTGTTCATTTAGCTAATCAAAAATACGCTAGTTCCTTATCCCATGGGAACTTCGAGAAGTCCCTTCTTAACGCACAAAGTAGTCAAGGTATAGGTACATAAACTGTTTCTCGCTGGCGTTCGTGTCGTCACAGTTTTTGTTTGTGTATGTTTGTGTATGTACTTTGTGTCTAGTTTTAGGTTAAAATGGGCCCTGCAGAAAAACAGCGTTGCGGCGCCGCAACAATAGGCTGAGTGGGGCCCATTTCACATCGTTCGGTGCAAACATATTGTATTGTTAAATAATATAGCTATATCAGTGAACGCATATAAGACATAGAAGCATTCCTGTCACTTTAAAATGACCCCACGAAAACTATACCGCGGTGGGTGGGGCTTGAAAACTGTACCTGCGCGCCGATCGGTTAGGTTGCGCGAGTCCGCAATGGCGGACGCTGTTTTGACAGTTTATTTTAATCATCAAAAATAAGATTTATGTTTTAAAATACCTTCATGTGAGGTGAAGTTGTGCAAAAATCACACGGATCACTGTCCCAAGGCACACAAGGGTAGTGGAATCACTTTTCACATGTAAGTACACCATTACCTGAAAATTCAAACATCTTCTTGCTTACCACAGGGATGTCATTATGCATAATGTAGCAGCTCATTTTACTAATTATTAATTGCCTGTTGGACTATTATATTTATTAAAATACAGATTTGGATTCCAAGCTAATCCAAGCGAGTGGAAATTCGGAACGTTGTCCAAACCCAGGCTCGCGGGAAACTAAGTAATTCAAATGCCCGCCAAGGCATTTGAATTTGCCCGCCAACGCGTTAATTAGCCAGCCAGCCAATAGCGCGACGCGGCGATGGTCGGCCACACTGTTTCCACCTCCAAAAAGTAGTGGACTTAAAAAATTTGGCCCAGCTAGAAAATATATTGCCAGCCTTGTTTTATATCGTTGTGGGCCTGAGGCGAGGGTTGACTACCTATGTTATCATATTTAACCATATTGAAAATGTTAGCTTAGCTTAGCTGTTAGCTTTCTTAAAATTAATATGATAATTGTATAACAGTTTATATTCAATTTAATGTAAGTACTCATTTGTTATTAATAAATAAATGCGACGTGTTGTCTTCGCTTCGTGCTGCCCGCCGTATTTGAATGCAGAAAGAGAGGGGGAGGCAGAGAGGGAGACTGGGTCGGGAAAACGAAGAGGAGCGAGAAAGAAGGAAGCCGGCACGGTTTTTTGGAGGGAAACGTTATATAGAAGCTTAAGGATTTTTCAGGGTGATAAAAACTTGTAATGCAATATTAGAAGGACGACAAATAAACAAATTATAATAGCAATACATGGTTCTATTGGATTTACGTAAGTAAAAGTAAAATCTTACAATGCTCTAAATTTGCTAAATATAATATATTATAATTATTAAGATAGTGCAAGAATATTTTTTTTATGACTGGTCCTCTCATGCATAACGTTGTCCACGCATCTGACCACATCTGACAGACATTGACATCGCAGCAGACGCGCGAACCAATAATGGCCGTAATCTGTCATGCCGAGAACCAATCACATTGGGCCAGTGCGCATTGCCGGGCGCTGACAAACGCTACTGGCCTTCTAGTCAAATCTTTGAGTACTTATAAAATGGCGTAGCAAAGCACATCCTAATAGCAACCTAGATTGGTGCGTATTAACGTAATTTTTGAATGCATGGATAGTTTAGTGTATGGTTACTTTGCTGCTGTGTGTGTACTTCATCTTTGTGCGAGTTTTGGCTCTGCTAGTGAACGATACGTTGTATGGAAAGACTACTTCCATGTTTTATATGCGTTCACTGAGCTATATGTTCCATTGTATTCTATTCTTTTAAATGTACTGTTTCATCTTTCTGTATGTGTCGAATGTATGTGAATAAATGTTTCTCTCTCTCTCTCTCTCTCATAATAATATAAGATTATTTGCTAAGGATAGTGAAATAAAAACGGATCACTCACGTATATAAGTCGAGTTTAGCCCAACATGTTTCGGACTAATTCGTAGTCCTTCCTCTGGGAGCGCACGACCCAGCGGCGGCGAGACGCACACATGTCGGGCTAAACTCGACTTATATACGTGAGTGATCCGTTTTTATTTCACTCTGATTGAGTCTTACAGTAGTTTCATGTTAAAAATTATTTGCCAAATTTCAAGTCTCTAGCTTCAGTGGTTTAGGCTGTGCGTTATCCGTCTGTCAGTCAGTCGTCAGCAGTGAGATACAAAAGACATGATAACTTGGCTTCCTAAGGCTGACATGATAGCAATAAATGATATGAATATGAAGGCACGGCATTTTTGCCAAAGAATAAATTTGTGAACATCTCGAATCATAATAAGATAATAAAATTCCTGACTGGCTGACTTATTAACGGCCTAGAAGCCATACGCCATACGTCATAAAATAGCGAAATATTACTTAGAATTTTCCCTGTATGACAAAGACAGGAATATTTTAAGAAATGTCTACCCATTGGAAAATTACTACGGGATATTAAATATAGGGAATTTCGCAACGGAGCTATAAGTGTAAAACACCTTTACATAAAAATTCAACTTTTCCCATAGCGCGCTTAACAAAGACGTATAAATCTTCATGCAGAGCAAAACAGATACCTGGGGAGACATCTAAATCCGATGATCTTAGAATTTGATCTCAGCACCTTTACGGGGATTATTTGAAACTCGAACTCAAAGGCGGATCGGAAAGGATCCGAGGGACATTGTCTGCGTTTTCGAAGGCGACGTGGAACCGTTTCGCAGTGAATTTCGTAAATTTAAGATAATAATTCTTGGTAATACCTTTGTGAAAAGGTATAGAGTAGGCCATAATTCGAATGAGGTCCATATTTGTAAACAAAAAAAAATGTTTTTCTCATCCTCGACCACATGTGTAAGACAGCAGAGTTACGTCTATGTGACAACTGTACCACCTCCACTGCCACACGAATGTACACACAAAACACGAACACGTTTTTATGACATACAGACTCAACAATCACCACTACCTAATCTTGACGAGTTGAGAGCTCTCTACGAGCCTATTCTCAAAGCTCCAAAACAGCCGGTCAACATGCTACCAGTTAAACTAACCAGAGTAACTAGTAGAAATTAATTAACGTTTCTAGATCTTACGTTATACAGACGGTTTGACAAAATTGACTGTATTAGTCATAATGAAAACGGGATATGACCGCGATTACCTTATAGGTTTGATGAGCTCCCGATATTTCGATGCAGTTGCCTACCTAAACTTATCTATAAGGTAATCGCGGTCAATATCCCGTTTTCGTTATGTCTAATGCAATTAACCGCGAATCATTTAAAACTGTTAAAATTGACTGTCTAAAATTACAGCAATGATAGTAAAAAAAAACCATTACATGAAAATTTAAGGCAGCATCATCCGGTGAAATTATTAGATTGTAATCAGCTATGTTAGGTAATATAATTATCATTAATTTTGAATTTAACTCAGCGTACGTATGAGCTTAAACTTCCAGTAACAGAAAATTTAAAATGTACACTCGAATACAAACCTTCCGTTTTAAGATTTTTACGTCTCCGTTTTAGTTTAGATTCTAAAGCAACAGAATAAAATAACATCACTTTGTATGCAAAATATTCATTTATTCGGAAAAACCCGCGAAACACAAAGGCTTTCAAACAGCTAAGGCTACGCCTGGGACGCAGCGGGTCTTAGAGTTTTTAATAATAATATTTAATATTTTTTAGGGCATTTAATTATAGGTATAACATTGCTTTTATTTCGTTTTTTTTGGAAAAAATATCTTGCACATAAATATTATAGGTTTGCTTAAACCATTAGCTTTGGCTGTATTGAACTCAAACCATTAAACCCACTCCATTAAAAGTAGGTAATACATAAGTAATATAAGAGTTCCCTAAGGTGGAACATCAGAATTTCACTACCAGATTATTTGTATTGTCACCGGACTTAAATAAGTATGCCAAATTTCAGCTCAGTCGGATACCAACAAGTACTCGAAATGTGGTTTGCTTATTTAGAAGCGGACAACATTATTTAGTTACACGAATACACACACACACACACACACACAGAACTAAAGAACACACCACAACGACGAAGATGTATCATCATCATCATCATGTCAGCCAAAAGACGTCCACTGCTGGACATATTAGGGCTCCCGATACCCATCGCCGTAGTCCCGATAGGACTACGATGTATACGAACATCTAAATAAAAGCTTGTAAAAAAATTGTTTCCCGCTTTCTCCAAAGCCTTCCTTAATATTCCTTCTTCTAAAGTAAGCTGAATAATTTATACTACTTAACATGGATTAATATGTCCCAGGGGCGCTAAAATATCATCCCCTGCTTAACTGATTCCGCCCGTATTGAATTAACTTACAAGGAATAGTTAATTTTGGGATGAGTTGGTTTAGGGAATTTGATATTTCGCCGTAGGTAACCGTATTATTATATGTTGGGACGAGAGCATGATCAATATTGTACGGGTGCGGAGAAGTTTGGATGATAAGTATTATATATTCGTCTACATATATCTGGGAAGTTATATGTCATGTAGGCACTTAAATAGGTTTGATGATCCAGTCAAATTTAAGTCTAAAAACACTGCATATTCTACTCGGGAATCAAAAATATTGATAAACTGTGTATCGCTGCAAAATTACCTATAATTAATTAATTTAACTATAAATGTATTAACTAGATCTCGATTCAGATCAAGGGTTTACAGCTCCACTTTCGAGTTGTATTTTCACAGGAACTATTTGTCAAATTGGCCCCTGTTTTAAAATATCGCCACAGAGTTTGAAGAGCCATTGTTTTAAACTCTAGACTTTAAAGGGTACCAAACCAGCTCGTTTAATTCTCAAGTAGGTAAAGTCTGCTAAGCAAATAGACTCATTTATTCGCGCTGACTAGGGGTGTTATTACAGAATATATCATCCCATAAATGCTTCAAAGACGCATGACACGTTTCAGAAAGGGTCCTGGAGTGACAATGAGCAACTAAGTATTTAAGCAAATAAGTATTTACAAGCTTAAAAGCGCTTGATCGATGCAACTTGTGACCAAAAGGCTGGCAGTTTTCTTTATTCAGCGAGGAAGCGCTGCCAGCCTTTTGGGCATGCCACGGGGGCCTTATTTTTATTTAGATTTAATTTAGTTTAAAATTTCAGTTGTTTGATTAGTTTTAGCTTGGATTTATTGCCATTCTAAATTGCTTCCGTTATGTAAAACAAATAAATGTGAAATTATATTAGCGCTGCTGGCATCGGCACCTGAGTGCGACCTACTTGCGTGGCGATGGGTGGCTAGGCATAGTGAATGTTTGCGATTTTGTGAGTCTGTGTACGAGAGGATGTCGAGTATTCCAATGTGAAAAATTACCGAGTATGTTGATTAGGATAAGTGTAGTTTAAGTTTAAGTAATATTTTGTCTTTTGTGGTGCAGTGGTGTAAACTGTAATGCCATGTCAATGTAATTTTCAATAAATTAAATCCCGCAGGAATTCCGCAGACTGGACACAATGCAGAAAATGTTATCAACAGTTAAAATTATATGTCAGAAAACCGACAGCCATCACACTTTCCGGAGCCTGACGGCAGGAAATAGACCTCGGCACCTCGCTTGCCGTGACATGGACTGGAAAATGACGGCAGAAATAAATGGTACAGAAAATTGTATTAACACTAAATGGAAAAGTGTGCTGATGAGAAAGACGAGCAAGGCGAGCTTGTTTATAATGAAGCACTAAATCAGTTTGGAACAAGATTCTGGCTATAGCCATATTAATTTTTGGCCCAATTTGTTCATTTGCTACACGCGGTTCTTGTTCTTTAAACGTATTGTAAACTGTCTTTGCGGACGTTCGTGTCGTCACAGCGTGTGTACATTTTTTGTTTAGTTTTAAAAAAGGTCCCACTTTTAAAACCAAGCATGACGCCCATTTTACACCATTCGGCACTACTTTTAATTTTTAAATTAGGTAGAAGTATTATAGTTTTATTGTTTTATATTTTATTCAAATCTCTCTCTCTCTCTTCGAACTGCATAACACGCAAGCACACTGTGTGACGAAAGATATGAAAATCTTTAAACAACAAAATTTACCTAAACATACATAGCAACTCCTTCGCCACTTTATTCTCTTTTTATAAGTGTTTATTATCTGAATCTATTACAGTATTGAGTACTTTTAACATGAAACTACCGTGAGACTCAATCATAGTGAAATAAACGGATCACTCACGTATGTCAGTCGAGTATAGCTCGACATGTTTCGGACTAATCCGTAGTCCTTCCTCTGGGAGCACACGCCACGCCGGTAAACGGATTAGTCCGAAACATGTCCAGCTATACTCGACTGACATACGTGAGTGATCCGTTTATTTCACTATAGTATTGAGTACCTTTTTTGAAGCAGCTAAGCGTCTATAAGTAAAATAAACATATACTTTGTATCTTACAAAGACTCATATCGTTATAACGCTAATATTTATCCTAAGAAATTCTTCAACACTCCCAAGTATGTGATAAGCTAACTCAACTAAACAAAAGGGTGTCACGTTACGAGAGCTGAAGACAACCCACAATAGACAAGCAGACAGACAGACAGACACTTGAGACCTGTTCACATCTAAGTACGTGAAGACAAAGTCAGAGAATTCAGAACTCTAATCAATGAAGTTACAGATGAAGTTGGGGCGGTGGTGAGTTCAATAGAAAAAAGCAACAAAGGTTCGGTGGATGAATGGGATGTTTTTTGGTTTGTTGTCACAACCAGTATTGGTCGGCCACATTGTCACAACTAGTTCGAGAGTTATGGCCCCCTATTGTGATTCTACGAGCATTTAGTTGCTATGGAACATGATTTATTGAATGTTTGGAATAAACATTTTATGCATGACGTTATAAAGTACCTAAGTACCGAGTCACTGATTTATTTGGATTCATGCAAGCAATTGTGAGAAATGACTGGCTTTGTAAATACGCAAAACATGTGAACCAAAAAAGTAACCTCAAGTCGCAGCATTTTTAGAACATCAAGCCCTGTAAGCGATCCCAACCAAAGATAAAATCTATGAATAAAAGAAAAGGCGGCAGTTTGTTTCAACGACCGCACTAAAGAACTAACGCCAGCATCTATCCATCTGACAACGCACATTCACATTCAAACGAATCAGATGGCGCGAGATGTGTCGATCGGCACAAGACGTGTTGAGCACGTGTCAGAGACGGTAAAACTTTACGATTCCAACGACGTGATTACAGCCAAGTGCTGACATACGGGGCCTTTCATCCTGACGTTTATGATCCGGTTCGGGGAAAATTGAAACGGGCAAAAGGTCGCCGTAAGCAGCGGTTGTGTTAGAAGCTAACGGGACCTAACGCTTGCTTGCTGCAGTTGTTTGGCTGCACGAATGCAAGGCCAAATCACTGTCATGCATGAAGCAGTCGTTAAACAATTTTTCCAGCATTGGTAGGTATCACGAGTGAAAATTTTTGAGACGAATTTTAGATTTATTGAATCAGGCGTTACATTGCGGAGGTCCATATTTATGAACTAAAAACAATTACTTAGCTCACCCGCGACCATTGTATTTTAAAACTAACAAGAAGGAATCACTTTAAATCAGCATAGAGCCCTATAACAAGTAAGTTTAATATCGAAGCGGAATATAGATTTCTCGAAGCAAATATTTTCATTATCATCATCACCTGCCTTTTTTTACGTCCCACCAATGGACACAGTCCTCCTCTCAGAGTGATCAGTTATGATTCCCAAAAAAAATCGTAAAACTCTGAGATGCGAGCTGGAACCCACGACCCTCAACTTGAGAGGCCATAGGTCAAACCACTAGGCTATCACGACTCAATCTTTTGCTATTGTCAATTATTTAATCGCCACTAAATCGTAATACTACTACTGAAATCTATAAATGCAAAACCCTACCTTTAGAGCAAAAGCCACTGTATTATGAAACAAGTCGACAGCGGTTGATCTGGTGAAAGTGGCAGTAAAGTCCGTTAGATTTACGACCCAACTGTAGTCGACAATTAATTTATGCTTCTGATCTCAGGGATACGAATGCCGTCGAGATAACACGGGCTACCAATTAATCGGAGAAATCAAGTTGTACGTAGCTTGAATCTTCGTGATAGACAAAATCTTCAGCGTAGACGATGGTTACGATTTAAGGATCATGTTGAAATATTTTTAGAGGATGCTCTTTAGAAAAAAGCTGTTCCTTAATTTAGTAAGATTAAATTACATTACTACTTCATTAATTATTACATTAATTAAAGGAAATATTTAATAACCTACCAACTTAGAAAAGTTGACAACCCACCGACACTGTCATTTCAAAGTTCAATATTTCAAAAACGTGTAAACCAATTTTGATGAAACTTAGCTAAGAACCATCTCGATTAAATTAGCCATGATGCCACAGACAGACACACAGATACACATAGATGACACAGGTCAAACTTAAAACACCTCTCTTTTTCGTCTCGGGTTAAAAATCAGAAAAAGTAAGAGTGACTAACATTTCACAACAAACATAAATTTTGACAAACAAGAAAAAAATCTTTTATGAGGCCGAAGGAACTCCTCTATGGTTGGCTAAAAATTTTACCTATCAGTTATTTCGAAATGAGCTTTGGAGAAAATACTGAAGTGAAGTTAAGTGCTAAAGTAAAATAGCTCCTTACATTCGTATCGCGAGGTGCAGCTATTCTCAAACCCAATCCGAATAAAGCGGGTATTACCAAAGCAGATAGAGAAATGTGTGAAAATCGCTTGCTTCGATATGCATCCAGGCGTGTGACCAAACTAAGCAGGGCAGAAAATTGTGCGGCTACTTATTGCGCCCCAGAGACATGACAATTGGATATCTGGCGTTTTGATTAAGTCGATGAGGACTTCTGAGTTGGTTTTGTTATTACACAACGTAGATAAATAAATAAATATCATATTGACACCAATTGACCTAGTACCAAACTAGGCACAGCTTGTACTATGGGTCGAATTATTAGACAACGAAAACATTTTAGGCATTATAGATAAATACGTATTAAGCATCCAAGTTCCGAGAGCAAACATTCGTATCCATCATACAAATATCTGTCTCACCGAACTTGAGACTTTAAGCTTCATAGTCAGGTTCTCTGACCACTTGGGTTACCCGGTTGTCAAAATTTCGATAAATTTTACCAATGGGTATAATAGTAAGATTTTAATTTCAGACAATAATGAAATCAGGGAAAAGTAGGCTAAAGGAGGCGTGATCTTTTTGTGCAATTGGTGAACATAAGACCAAGCAACAGCGTAAGTTGAAGTAAGGAAACTTTTTACGAAATACTACAAACGAGAGGGTGAATACGCTCAAATACATACCTAAACATAACATCTTCAAAATAGGGTTTAAACTAATTATGTCAGTACCTTTACGTAATTGGTTAATAAATATTGAGTGTTTAACTCATGCTTGAACAAAGGCAAACGCTAAACCAATTTGGGCGGAAACATTTCGCAATCCGCAGACCTTGAAAACTTTCTCATTGGCTCAATCATTCAAACGTTGGCTCCAACGTTCGCTGTCCTAAAATACGCGATGTCGAGCGCTCGTAAATTGTCGCGTGATTGACGCGACGCGCCGGTGTCACGCCGGCGCAGCACCATAAATGCGTGTAAATAGGGCTGGCTTCGCCTTATTGTGTCGACCGCTGTTTATGGTCATAATGTATAAGGCTACTAACACCAAGAACCACGCACCGAAGGTGGTGAAAATCTATAATTTTTTACAGAAATTAGACTTTTGTTCAAGTTGTTTCTGATCCTCAAAACATGCTCAATACAATTTTATACAGAGATTTTAGTTTTTTTTACTTGATGTAAATGCCTGTTAATAAATGATTATTTGTTTTTTTTTGTCAATAACAAAAATTAGTGGTCAAATATTTAAATCGATCGACATTTTTATTTTTACGGCTTTCCGGTTAAAATCTACTTGATTTCATATTTTAAATGCTCACTGAAACACGGAAAACCTGAATAATATTTCTAACATAACCAATGGAATGTCAAGGATCAAGGTTCGATTTCCGAGGTTAGTCATAATTAACATTGTTCTGTTTTTCTGTGTAAACTTGTTCCACTGACGCATTTACCAATTAAATACTTGACGACATAATAAATATATAAAATTAATAATCTACAGTGAGAAATATCGACACGTAGGTACGTGAAATTATTTCGCATCAACCATTGCCTATCTACTCTGCTAAGATCGTACAGGATTAATAGCTTCTTACAAGCATACAAGCAAAAAAACCTGGCATTCTCAAGATCCCACAGCAATCCCTTTGACGTCGTAAGTGTCGTATTTTTTGCGTCGCATTCTCGCATCTGTCGAGTGGTCGGAAATAGCCGCCTTGTTATACCTTACGTGTCCACAGATCCGAACGTGTTTTGAGGGTTCTGCAAAGGTGCAAATGTTGGCAGTATTCCTGCTATTGTTAATTTTAGTTCAACAAGGCCGACTTACACCGAACAAGGTTAAATAAATAAGTAATTGTCGTAAGGCAAATGACGCCACAACATTTGTTTTGAGAAGGTGTTGGTACTGGCGAGAGAAAAGTCTTTCATTCCACGGAAAGTACGTGAAGCCTTTGTAATTAGTCGTCATCTCAATTTTAACAGTATTAGTGGATCGTCAGTGCATCGGGGGAGCTGGAAGAATTATATACGTGTTAAACATTCAAGACCAGTGAACAAGAAAAAAAATCTGACCGACTGGGGATCAAACTTAGGACGTTAAACTTCATAGTCACGTTCTCTGACGACTAGGCCATTCGGTCGTCGCTAGACTCAATGATAGCATCTCGTCAGACGACGCAAAATACGACAAGTTAGCCTGACCCCTATTTCACTCTACAATTGTCGGTTTACAGTAAAAAAAAAAACTTTAGAAAAAAACGTAACGTGCTGCATTCAAAGAATATTCCGCTCGCACCGCACCGACTTCATATTTCTGCTACTTAGTTCTAGGCCATAAAACTTTAGGCTTTATTTTATTTTATTAATTTATCATTATTTTAGAGGATTATTTTACGTTTTTTTTCTAAGGTTTTTTTAAGGCAATTTTACTTTTTTGATAAAAGATTTCTATTTCACAATTTTACGTTGATTTAACATTTTCAGAATTATCCTCCAACTCCTAACCGTTAAGGAGTTGTACCTTCCATCATCAGCTCATCATCATGAGATGATGACTACCAGACGCAAATACTTGAATAGCCTTAGAAAATATATGAAACACATAATACGTGCCCGTAAAATTTGAGGGTTGCCCTCGATTTCCCTGGGATCCCATCCTCAGATCATGACTTGGTGACAATGGGACCACCTCAGGAGTATACCCTTTCGAATAAAAAAAGAATTTTGAAAATCGGTACATTGTAAAATTGTAGACAATTGACGGAGTAATCGATGTACATAAAAAATAAAAATAAATACATGCAGTGGAACGTAGAACCTCCTCCTTTTTTTGAAATCGGTTAAAAATTCGAACTACGTTTCTTCGCCAATATGAAGCGCGCTAAAACAAAAGCTATTCAAGTCAGCAATTGACTCCAAATTGTCATTGGCAAGTGACATTTGTGAAGTTGGTGAAATAGGGGCCTTGAGGTAGTGTCTAGGCCAAGTTGACGCAAGTCTGCCTAACTTTTGCACTTTACATAGGACTAAATAGTCTGAGGTAAGTCACTGTATGTTTCGGGTGCGATGTGGCTAGGTTTATTAATTGTAGAGCTAGCAGTTCACAGCTTGCGGCAACGCAACATTATTCGCAACTCAAACCCATCGTGTTATGATTGATTGATAATGGCTCACCCACACTACCATCCTTAACTGCAGCCTTATTGTTTAACTCGCTAGGAATCACAATCGCGTTCATTTTGTATTGGCTGACAATTGGTATCGGAAACAGCTAGCTGTCACAGTCGTACAAAAACTGACGTTTCAATCCGTCTCCTCCATCATCATGATTATCAGCGGGATGCTGTCCACAACTGGCCTTCCCCAAGGATCTCCACGACGATCGGTCTCATTCAAGTACACGGATTTGTGAGGCATACTACATGTCACTTTCGTGCCCTAACCGTTAAGTTTCAACCATTGTCTTGGCTTCCTTTTATCGTTAAGCAATTCAAGGTTTCATGAACATTTAAGGGAAAGATGTTCTAAAGTGGATTCAAAATTCAACGTCTACAAGAACCGAGTACATAATTTATCTAACGTCATACACACCACACTGCTGCACTTTCTCACACGCTTCCAACGCTCCGTTTCAAGTAACTCGATCCGCAAACGCGACTGAAGCGACCTGCAATTTTACAATACATTGCGAGTGCTGTGTGCTAAATGATGTACAGAGAGTGCTTCGACCACGCAGTGAATAGACAAATCGCTGGCAGTCGCGGCCGAGCCGTAACGCGATCTTCACAAACGCGACGTCATCGAGTCAGCTTGTTTGCCTTTTGTGTGTTTTGAGTGAAAAGAAACTTAGGGGTGATGCTATCTTCGCCTTTGATAGTGTGAATGTGCATTACGCATTTAAAACTAGGGGTGGTTTCTATTGGGCGATTACAAAAATAACCGGTGTGAGAGCAGGCTTTAAATAACAATGTGTTTCTTGAAAGCAAATAAAGGGACAAATCTAGTTAAATTGTGTAGGTTTTGATTAAGTAAAATTCTGAACGCAAAATACAGTGTAGAAAAGTGTTGACACTAACATTATGTACGGTATCAATATTACCATAAACCCTGAAAGCAATACATTATTTTTCTTTGAGCAGTCGTGTAAGAACCTCCTCCTTTTTTTGAAGTCGGTTAAAAATGCAGCATAACTCTTTCAATTACCAATATTATGTTTTTCTCTCCCGCCCTCAGACATTCAAATCTACTTATGTAATTATGTACTTAAGAATAGAATAGATTAGAATCTTTATTTGCTTATAATGATTAGGTAGATTACAAAGGATAGTACAAATTACTTGGAAAGTTAATTCTACCATAATCATGTGTATTTGGTTTAACAACTACAATTGGTCATTTGCTAGTTATATGTTAGTGGCATGTAAATATTAATTAAGTGTAAATAGATGGTCCAACAAAAATGTTTTCATAATTATCATGCCTAATAAGTTCTTTTTGTTTTACCAGTAAGTACTTACACTTAACCTATTTCTGAATTTGACAAATGGCGGCTGTTACAGAATTGTATAATGGTAATTTATTAAAAAGTTTCATGCAGATCTATGAGTTTAATAAGTCAATTTACCGTTATGGCAATTTTAAATATAATTTTCCGGGTTATTCTGAATTTCTTAGCTGTGTTAGAGATTCTAATTTAGTTCACGTTCATATTCCCACGTCTCACTGTAGTCCAAATATCTCCCCGAACTCAACTTTCTTGCTTCAGCCGGCTATTAATATGATTGATTAGCCCGCAATCAATATCACAGCTAAAAATAGCCAAATGGCCCATCAACATTCAATCTCCGACGCCTCGTCGCTAATGCATTTAAACACTTTAATTTACCGGCTGCTGCTGAGCGGGCGCGCGTGTAATGAGACGCAGCTAGGCGCCAGTTAAGTTAGTAGCAACGTGCGCTGAGTACGAACATTCGAATCCTACGTAACGTAATCGATTAGTAATGGTAACGAGATATTCGAATAGTCGGGCTCATACAGGGCCACTAGTTAAAATTACACTTAATTTTATTGCAACACAGTCTGATAGAGGGTTTTATAATAAAGATTGACTTTGTTGGCAATATACTTTTACTCAAACATGCTCGGAAATTCTCGCTTTCCATTTGAAAATAGAACCCGGGAAGCACCAAATTTTTTCATTCAAAATTTTCAACGCAGAATCCGTCGAAGAAGGTGAATGGAAATGGCTTTATGAAATTTCATTTTTTGCCGCTTTATTAAATTTTTAAAAGTTTTAACATGTAAAATGGGGCCAAAGAATAATTGCATACAGCCAAGCCAGCCCGATTTACCGCAGTGCGTGTGTTAAGTTTTTTTTTTCAGTCATAAATTACGAATGACAGTTTGTATTTTTTGTAAATAAAATGATTAGCCGTGATAGCCTAGTGGTTTGACCTGTCGCCTCTGAAGCAGAGGGTCGAGGGTTCAAACCCCGGCTCGCACCTCTGAGTTTTTCGGAATTTATGTGCGAAATTACATTCGTAATTTATTATGACCTTTTCGGTGAAGGAAAACATCGTGAGGAAACCTGCACACTCCTGCGAAGCAATTCAATGGTGAGTGTGAAGTTCCCAATCCGCACTGGGCCCGCGTGGGAACTATAGCCCAAGCCCTCTCATTCTGAGAGGAGGCCTGTGCCCAGCAGTGGGACGTAAATGAGCTGATGATGAAAATGATCACAGAGGTGTCGATTTCGTGTAATTTTGCTACGGTGAGCTAGAATTTAACATTATTTTTTGGATTCAAGATGGCGGATGACAGTTTGACATTTGTTTTCACTGGAAACGGTCGTGGGTGTCGATTTCGTGTAATTTGGCTGCGATGAGCTCAAATTTGATGTTATTTTTTGGATCCAAGATGGCGGATGACAGTTAGACATTTTTTTTCTACTAAAAATCGTCATGGGTATCGATTTCGAGTAATTTGGCAGCGGTGAGCTTAAAATTGATGTTATTTCAGGATCCAAGATGGCGGATGACAGTTTGACATTTTTTCACTAAAAATCGTCATGGGTATCGATTTCGAGTAATTTGGCAGCGGTGAGTTCGAATTTGACATTATTTTTTGAATCCAAGATGGCGGATGACAGTTTGTAATTTTTTTCACAAAAAATCGTCATGAGTATCGACTTCGAGTAATTTGGCAGCGGTGAGATCAAATTTGACATATTTGTTGAACCCAAGATGGCGGATGACAGTTTGACATTTTTGTCACTAAAAATAGTCATGGGTGTTGATTTCGTGTAATTTTGCAGCGGTAAGCTCGAATTACCATAATTTTTAATCACATTTAACATCAAGTAATTGAACACTTGGTTTTTGTTAACGTATTTCGTGATTTAAATTACTTTTTTTTGCAAATGAGGTTTTTTAATTTCCTCACATTATTTGAGAAAAGCGCTATATATTCCTCGACGGAAACCGGAATTGCCTACTTTCCGGTCCTCGGCAATAATGTACTATTATCACTAAAATAGTTGGTTGCCAAATAGGCATGCATCGAGGAAGGTATCCATTATGTAAATGGGAACAATAAAAACAAACTAAGCTTTATACAAGCTTAAGAGAATAAGACATTTGGGGTTAATAGGGAAAATTTGTCCACTGCAGTTTGAGCAATCTCACTAATGGAGGGTGTCATAAAATTAGCCGGCCCGTGACGCCCAGAACAGCGGTGGGCCTCAACTATTCCCAAATAAGGAAGTAGTTCAGTTGTGGTTGGAAACTGAGCTTAAATTTGTAATGTGAAGGTTGAAGTGTGATGAGCGTTTTCCAGGTTTCGATGTTGAAATAATTTACTTCTCTTTACTGGCACGATTTAATTGACCAGGAGATGTATAGGGTCTTCAGGTCAAAGACCTCCATGTTTCACACCATCTTCAATACCTGTGCCTCATTTCCATCTATCTAAGTAAGTATAGTCGGGATTCATTCGTCGGTTTTCAAAATAATTCCTTTAACAAGTTGTAGAATCTTCCCTTTTCAAACAAATGCACTTACAAAGTTTGAATCTCAAAGGCATAGACAGAACTAAGTGATAATTGGAAACAGTGATTTGGCTAAGTATGATGTGCAAAACTTGAGAGATCATCATCATCATCATGTCAGCCAAAAGTCGTCCACTGCTGCACATAGGCCTGTCCCAAGGCTCTCCACTCAGACCGGTCTTGTGCTTTCCGCATCCACCGCGATCCCACGATCTTTACCAGATCGTCGCTCCATCTTGTTGGTGGCCTACCTACAACTCGTCTCAGCAACTTGATATAGTTTCTCTAATTTTAAGCAATAATTTACTAACAGTACACTCAAAACTGACAAGTTTTCAATAGTCAGAGAAGAACACATTAATGGAAATTGAGTACCCCTACGAAAATAGTCTAAAATTAAAAATTGGTAGCCGATCTTCACTTGTTGAAGAAGGAAAGGAAAAAGAAGACGTAAAACGTGACGGTTGTCTCAGGCTTACACCCATTCTGACTGGCATTTGGCGCCGGGATCACAATTTTGTCATCCATCATCATAAAACTTAAGAGTTACACTGTTGTCGCTGGAGTATCTTTCAATCTCTCCTATAAGCCAGCTCATTGACCTCCTGATAGGTATGACACGACACCGGCCTTCTCCTTTATCTGGTCCATGTAGCTTCGCCTAGGTCGGCCTTCCTCTCTTTCCTTAAATTTTCTTTAAAAAAATGGTCCAGAAATGTCACAAACAATAATTTGTATTATGAATCTGACTAAGATTTTCTACAAGATGAACATTGTATTAGACACTGAAAAAATTAAGACGTACGACAAGTTCAAGATACTACAAACCTATAAAAATGTCACGTCATGTGTGTGTTCATTTTCAAACCCCAACCAGCAAATTGATGGTAGAGCAAACCCGAACCGACACTCAACTCTAAGTCGGCCTCAACCGCTAAACCTCAGAATATTCCAAGACAATGGACCCGTCAGCATTAGCATGCTCACTTAGCACCCTTGCATATTCACGAGTCGTGCTAGGGCTAAGGCAATTGCGGGAGAAGTACCGGGTGCTATACTGGGAGGCGCCGAATGTTAGTGGGGAGAATTTTAAAGTAAACTTGTGGGCAGGGTTGCAATTGGAAGATTAGGCAAATTGGATTCGTCTTTCTAGATGTTGGAAACAAAATGCCATCGATGAAAACAAAAGAAGTATTTCTAATGAGGGCTATCGCTAGTCAAAAATCCGTTAGCGTCGCTAGTGTCGAGTGAGGTCTATCTGTCATTCTTTACCAATGAGAGACAAGCTACAGGCCCCTATGTCACCAACTATACAATAATTGTCAGTTTACGCTAAAACAAAGCTCTTCAAGTCAGCTTCTGACACCGAATTGTCATTGAAAGCTGATACTTGTAACGTTGGTGAAATAGAGGCCTGGTTTATGATTGGTGGAAATTGACAGATAGACTTCACTCGATGGTCCTCATTGTGATTGAACGACAAAAAAAGTAAACTCGTTACTGGTTCTTTTTTTTGTTAGACAAAAACCAAATCACTGCTTTAGTATCTTACCCAGAGCAACTTAGAACACTTTGGCGCTTATAGTACAGAATGTCATGGATTTGGTTTTCGGAATTCACGTGCAAAATTACATTAATTTATCATGAGCTTACCGGTGAAGGAAACCTGAAGCTGCACTGCACTGCGTGGGAATTCTAAAAGAAAACCTGTGTTCAGCAGTGAGACGTAGCCAAGCTAGTGATAAAACAACCAGCTTACTTATATTATTACCAGCAACACAAACATTTACTTCACCCAGAACTAAACTGTCACAACCTAACCCTCATGTCTCCATTAACTAAGCCACCGCAAGGTCGTTATTATAATACTCAGTCCTAAGAAACCGTTCTAAAACCCAAAGATTAACCCTTTGGGGCTAACTGCCCGCACTTGCCATTATAAATTCAATTACAGGCTTACACAAGATGGTAGCCTACCTGCTCAATTTGATTATGATTGTAAGTCATGGTTAGGTAGAGGTAATCCCGGAAGACGTTGGGAATCAGTTTAATGAAGACAATATTGTTAATGAACTAGTAAAGCATAATGCTCACAGAAGTCCTTCCATTTGACCTCATCCAACGGAGATCTGCTCGATTTGTAGATAACCAGGCACTCTCTGGGCGGCTCGATCCACTGGCTATACGGAGGGATATGGCATCTCTCTGCAGAGCCTGTCAAACCTTCCATCATCATCACCTTGACGGTTGGCATCTAGCACTGTCCTATTTAAACGGAACTTTTTCATTCGCAAGACGAAGATATGGAATCGGCTTCCTGAGGCAATGATCCTGGAGAGATATAGCTCAGGGATCTTTAAAAGTGACCCTACCTAGTAATTAAAGGGCTGGCAACGCACCTGTGATTCCCCTTGTGTAGGTGTCCATGGGTGGTTATTGCTTTTTAACAAGTAATATCACCCTTATTACAATCCCCAGAAAGGTACATCAGAATAGAAGGAAAGAACAATAAAGACCAAGAGACTTCATCAATGATGACCTAAAATATTGTATCCTTAGAGAGGAAATGTCCAACCCAATTTAAATTTGCGTTCGTTTGCGTAAAGTAATATAAAACCTCATCGCACCCTAAGACGGCTGTATCTTTATCTCCATCCGCACTTCCACATATGTATAATGTAGGTAATGTATGTGCCGCCAAAATGAATTCCGTTACTGCCTCCCTGGGTGTCCTTTTGTTGCACACAAAGCCTGAAATATTTTATGAAGGGCCGGTCGACATATTGCGACCACTCGAGTGTCCGTAACCCGACCCCGCTCTTAATAGCGGGTGATACGGTTGACAATCCGCCACTTAATGGGCTCCTTAAGTAGTAATTTTAAGACGGCTTTCACCGTACGCCAGAGGGGATGTGTGAGTTAATCTGCTAGTGTATTCATCTAAGATGTTTAAGAATCTCTTGATAGCTTATAGGGGACGATGAGACCGTTGAGAGTTTACCATCAAGGTCATTTTTGCCTTTATTTTTAACCCCCCAGGCAAAAAGGGGCATACCCCGAACTTAAGTGCGAGCAAGTACGCGTACTTAAAGCTCGACGATTTTTTTTCACTCGTATGCGTGTGTCACCTGTAGCTCTAGCACAACTCACAGTGCGACTTCTATCTCCCGCCAGCACAACTGCCCGTTCTTTTCTATCACTCAGAATGCAACGGAACGGGTAATATAATCTTGCGCGACGAACAAACAACAAACAAAGTCGCGGCCAGTTGTGCTAGCCCTACCGTGTACGTTAATACAAGTTCGCTTACTTGCTTGCACATCTATCTTGTACTTTGCACTACACTAACTACACACTAACTAAGAAAAATTCTGTACGGCATTACATTGCCGCGTTTGGTCGACTGCTTCTAACTCTTACGCTTCGTCGTCTCGCAATGTAATGCAACTTGCAAAACAAAACTCTTAATAGTGTTAATTTGGAGTTACGTTCGTTTTTGATGCCATAAGTTTTAGTGGTACCTACTTACTTAATAATACGAAAAACTTAATTTCGAAGTATCATTAGTCCGAATTTTCAGTATTCCATACGATAAGTTCCGCCGTAGTAGTTGTAAATTATTTTTGAATTAAAATAAAACAAACCTAACCTAACCTTTTCTAAATCATGCACACCAAAGTTTTCGTTCGGCAGAAAACAGGCTTCGGAATAAAATTATGAATATGCGGACAAATTCGATTCATTTGTCCGAATTTTCGGATGTTACAAAGTTTCAGATCTTCCCATATTTTTGCTCTAGCATTTTCTAAGAAAATTAGTTTTACGACTGTCTTAACAGTGTGCTAAATCTTTAATTACTTGCCAGAGTAGAAATACTACTCATCTGCAGTAATGCGCAATTTTAGTACCGTATGTAGTAATGCTTTCTGTTCAAGAGAATTGTATTTAGAATCCAGGAGAGTCTCGGGTATCATAAAAAGTAATACTTTAACTTATTTTATCTACACACATCATAAGTCCCCTATAATGCGTTCAGAAACCGTAGAAAATGACCAGCATTGCAGCACGACGACGCCTGCTCGCCGCCAGCGCCAGCCCCAGCACCACCACCACCACCTCCAGTAAAGTAATAGTCATTACGACATCGAATTCGATATCGTAATGACTTTTCGATATAGAATTCGATGTTTCAAATTTGAAAACCAACGTAATTTACAATCATAGTGAAATAAAACGGATCACTCACGTATATAAGTCGAGTTCAGTCCGACATGTATGATTAATAACGTGATATTTTTTTTTACAAAAATAAAAAACAGTTTACGAAACGTCCGCTCGGTATGTTTGTCTATGATTAAAAAAAAACAGTCAAATTCGTGACAGGTATGGGTATGATATATGGCTTCGGCTTCTGAACCCATCTTAGAGTACTTATAATATGTGTGTAGATAAAGTAATGTATGCAACTCCACATAATTAGGCCTTAAAACACTCGTGTGATCCTATTATGAAACTCAGCTTCGCCTCGTTTCATAAAAACACACTCGTGTTTCAAGGACTCTTTATGTATCAGTTGCATAAACTACTATTACAACTGAAAGCTATATTTTGCAATGTCGCATAATAATATTAGAAGACAAAGAAACCGACAAAGCTATAAAGAATTGCATATAATAGCTGATTAAAACGTCTAAAGTAGAATTTGATTTTAAATGCGGTGCAGTGGAAAATCACCCATAGTTCTTGTCTGGATTCCCGGCGCGTTTCACAGGGTTGCCAAGAGAAATAAATCAGATTAAAAATGCCAAGGTGCGAGTCGGACTCGCGCACCGAGCGCTTCGTACAAGTTCGTCTATCACGGAAATCGAGTCACGAAATTTTTCCCGCTTTGATGGACGTTTTAAAATGTCTAATGTTAGCAGAGTATGGAATGGATGGAGATTTAAGAGCCTACCAAATTTACATTCATCATCATCATCATCATCAGCCTATCTACGTCCCACTGCTGGGCACAGGCCTCCTCTCAGAATAAGAGGGCTTGGGCTATATAGTTTCCACGCGGGCCCAGTGCGGATTGGGAACTTCACACACACCATTGAATTGTTTCGCAGGAGTGTGAAGTTTTCTCACGATGTTTTTCCTTCACCGAAAAGCTCATGATAAAATTACAAATGTAATTTCGCATATAAATTCCGAAAAACTCAGAGGTGCGAGCCGGGATTTGAACCCACGACACTCTGCTTGAGAGACCATAGGTCAAACTACTAGGCTATCATGGCTAAATTTACATTACAATTTATTTATATATAAGAGCTTAACTTCTTACCAAATTTCAAGTTTCTAGGACAACTGGAAGTACCCTATAGGTTTTGATTCCACGGCCGGTTATTCTTGTATTTTTTTTACAAAAAAAAACTGACCAGCCATTGCCCCTAGGTATCCTACGTGATAAAAGTGCAGATGACGCCAATAGTAGTACTTCAGTAGTAACCAAAAGTAGGTTATACACTAACGGAAAAGGATTTTATAGAAGTTCAAGTTTCGACGAGTAAAATTTCCAGCTTCGCCCGACTGTTAGTCGCACACATTTCATGCAAACAATGTTGTGTGAGTGGCAGCCCTGGAGTCCAGACGTCAGCTCTCTTCGATCATAGCGGAGCACCTTATCGTAAAATTGCGACGAAATTTCACGAGTCGAGAGATTTTATCAGCATCCGCAGTTTTATTGCGGCATTGCCGGCCCTTGTTAATACGCTGAACTCAATGTTTTAGAGCTCTTCGCAACATTTCGTTTTAATTTTAGAACAGAGACTCCGAAGTTCGAAATTCGAAGTTCGTATCCAACCGTCCCTTTCGCTTTCGTGTTATCTATGTTGGCGTGAGCGCGGCGGACGGATCGGATCTCCTGTATTTGAAACCCCGACTCAAAAAAGACGGGTATTGTCATATAAGTTTGACCTGTATACGGGTGTATCTTGTATATCTCTCTGTGGCATCGTAGCTCCTGAACGGATTCGGACGCGGCTTTTTTAAAACGAAAGCCAGTTTAATCGAAATGGCTCTTAGCTAAGTTTCATAAATAAATGGTTTATGCGTTTTTGAGATATTGAACTTCCAAATTAACTTGTCTGGGAATCGAACCTACGCCAAAAAAAACGCAAAAAATCCTGTATTTCTATGACGGCAATCGAAAGACTATTACGAAAAAGAATAAATTCCCCTCAGATAACATACAACGTTTTACAACAATGGTATACCGTGAAATTTTACACTAAAGATATAACGTCGTCCACTGACAATATTATATTCATCCAATTTTTAAATATTAAAATAAAACTATGAATGCAGTATTACTTCATAGAGCTAAATATTCTATTTACAATATTTAAGGTACTTTCCCTTCAGCTGGTGTTAAACCGTCGCACAATACCAAATCCCAGCAAATTATAATATAAGTTACCTACTTTGTTTACTCTGAAGTTGCATAAAACTTCTCAACAGATAGCGCTAGTGTGCACCGTTCAAGGTAAACGTTTATAAAACGTGATGGTTCAACAGCATTTTTAGTTCTATAGTTCGCCCCTAGATGTCACTATCAAACTCAGTCACCATCCTACATGGCGCTATTAAGATTTTTCCTAGTTTCATGGCATGACCGAAGACGGTCAACATTAATTATCCACCTTACATCAACTGTACTTACTTTATTCAGTAGTAAATTAAATTTAAGTGCATCAAGAATAGGTGTATTATTTCTTGGGACCTTGTGGCGTAAACATTGGTCCTTCGAACCGGATACGGGTTCGTGGATTGGTGCAGTGCGAGCACGAGTCAAAGCCGCTGTAGTGACCCGCGGCTGCTGGTGCAGCGCGGCATTCACGTCATCGTGAACAGTGACGTCGCCGGAGCATCGTGTGACGTCATCAGCGCGTAGAGGCTTAATTAGTGTTTGTGAGTGTGCAAGGACAACTGTGAGTACTCTTTAAATTTTAATTGTGGTTGTGGACTTAATCAGAAGATAGACTCGGGGACTTGTAAAATTTCATCAAAATTCTTGGACTTAGAAAAAATTCAATTCGTCTACCGGGACTTGTAGAATTTGCACTGTAGATTTGGACTTAGAATAAATCTCTTAAAAGTGCAACTACGGGGAATCCATGCCAAATTTCGGCTAGAGTTAAGGAAAAACACTTAGAAAAATCACGGCATGGTGGCACTTGGACTTTGAATATTTTGAAGAGTCCAATACTTGAATTAGTTTGCACTCATAACTTCAACTAGTTTAATCATAACGATGGAAGGTAAAACAAGGCTTCAAGCTAATCTGTTCACACGTCTTCAGAGAGCTAGAGACAATTTCAAGAAATCGCCTAAAGAGCGATTGAAATGCAGCGTTTACATGTGTGCTAGATTGCAAGTGTTAGAACAGTTATGGGCTGAGTTTAATCAAACACACAATGACATTGTAATGGGAACAGATGGCAAAATCTTTGACGAGAGTGCATATACTAAAGATAACGTGTACGCCGTAACAGAAGAGTTGTACATTGATTACAAATGCGAATTGACCTCTGCACTCAGCAAATTGAAGCCTACCGTTGGAGCAGCAAGTGTGACCGAAACTACAACTACAGCAGGAACAATGAAATCGAGAATAAGGCTGCCTGAGATTACTATTCCCAAGTTCTCTGGGAAGTATTCAGAATGGACAACGTTCCGCGATTTGTTTGTAGCACTGGTACATAAAAACCAGTCTTTAGACGACGTACAACGGTTACACTACCTCAAGAGTCATTTGTCTGGAGAAGCAGAACAACTTGTTCGACATGTAGATATAACTGAAGAGAATTATTCAAAATGTTGGGAACAACTCGAAAAAAGGTACAACAATAAGAAATATCTAGCCAACAACATACTGAAACGTCTGATGAGCCAAAGAAACTTAACAACAGAATCTGCAAACGGTATTAAAGAACTGCTGGACACGACAAACGAGTGCTTAAACGCTTTGAAGAATATTGGTGTCGATGTAACTAACTGGGATACTATTGTTATATACATTGTTTGTTTAAAGCTAGATCCTGAAACCAGAAAGCAGTGGGAACTGAAAGCCAGTGATGATTCAGATGATTTGCCTACCTTGGAAACGCTTGATGATTTTTTGGAAAAACGGTTTAGAGCATTGGAGTTTGCAGATCCCAGACCTTCAAAGCCTAGTAACTTTGCCAATAAGTATCCCATTGGTCAGACCAGCAGAATCTCAAATTCTCCTACCAATCCAAAGGTTCATCATGCAACTGCCTTGTCATGTTCCTATTGCTCTGAGGATCATAAGATTGGGAATTGTAAGAGTTTCGTAAAAATTGATATTGACGCTCGTCGGAGTTTCGTTCAGTCTAATCAGTTATGTTTCAATTGTTTGGGTCCCAATCACACTGTATTTGTTTGCCGCCAAACCACGCGATGCCGTATATGTAGAAAGAAACATCATTCGCTACTACATCCCAAGAATATTAATTCACAGACTGATTTTGGTGGATCAAATCAGTCAGCCGAGGCAAGTGTGGCTGTGCACGCAGCCGCAACAGGTTCATCATCGCATGATGAGCCCACTAATACCGAAGTGAAAAGCCATTTTTCGACCAGTCGTAATCAAGTATTGTTAGCAACGGCTTTAGTCAAGGCACAATCGAAATTTGGAACAGGAATCACTCTCAGGTGTTTAGTCGATCAGGGATCGCAGGCTTCCCTGATCACGGAGTCGGCAGTCCAGTTATTAGGATTAAAGAAAATTCAACACAAAAGCACAATTTCGGGTTTAGGAAGTGACGAGGGTGCAACATTAGCTTCCAAGTCAATAGTAGAGGTAAAGATACAATCACTTCATAATCCCAAATTTGAGTATGCGCTGAATGCTTTCGTGTTAAACAAACTTACATCAGCCCTGCCTGAAAGGAGGGTCGTCGTTGAACTGTGGTCTGAGTTTGGAGATATTGAGTTAGCAGACCCACTCTTCGACAAGCCTGACAAGATTGATCTACTCCTGGGGGCTGACGTCTACGGACAAATTCTAGAGGAAGGCATTCTAAAAAAACCACAAGGAGCCCTAATCGCCCAAAAGACTACTTTGGGATGGATCTTGTCGGGTCCAATCAACAATCAAACTGCGGCAGAAAACACTATCAGCGTTAACCACATTCACGTCGAAAACGAGTTACTCAAAAAATTCTGGGAACTTGAGGCTGATGGTTCGGTGAAGTCTAAGACCCACAGTTATACAGAAGAAGAAAGGCGATGTGAAGAAATATTTAAGGCCACAACAAAGAGAGACGACACCGGTCGATATATAGTCAAACTCCCGTTTCGAGATGAAGACCCCAGTTGCAAATATGGTGATTCCAAGCTTATAGCCACAAGACGCTTCATGCAGCTGGAAAAAAGATTCGCCAAGGATCCTCAGTTGAAGACTCGATATTCCGAGGTCATAAAAGAATATCTCGAACTTGGGCACATGGAAAGGGTACCTGAAAAGGACAGACTCAAATCTGATGCAGTCTACTTACCTCACCATGCAGTGATACGCGAAGATAGGACAACGTCAAAATTAAGAGTCGTTTTTGACGCATCGTGTCCTGGAAGTAATGGGGCGTCTCTCAACCAAGACTTATTAGTAGGACCAACTCTACAGCCTGATTTGCGTCATATCATCCTCAAGTGGCGGCTACATCCAATCTGTCTCGTGGCAGATATTATTAAAATGTATCGGCAAGTAAAAGTAGATGAAGGTGACGCTGATTTTCAGCGTATTGTATGGCGAAACAGTCCTGAGGATGAAATTGATCACTTTAGAATGATGAGAGTGACTTTCGGGACGGCATCTGCTCCATATCTTGCGGTACGCGCTTTACAACAAGTCGCTTATGACGAAGGGGATGAGTTTCCCTTGGCAGCAACAAGAGTTTTAAGCCAATTTTATATGGATGATTTGCTGACTGGTTGCGAATCTGTGGATGAAGGGAAGAAAATACATGAAGAGTTGAATAGTTTATTATCAAGAGGAGGATTCGAGTTACAAAAATGGACAACGAATTATGAAACACTTATGCGAGAAATAAATAACGGAAAGGGAAACGTTTCAGAGAACTTACCTCTTGAAATAGACACTACAACTAAGATTTTGGGACTCACTTGGAACAGAAACAATGATGAATTCGAATACACGGTTCAGTTGCCGCCTGTGAGCCTTCCCACAACTAAACGCAAAGTAATCTCGGACATCGCAAGATTATTCGACCCACTAGGGTGGTTAGCTCCGGTAGTTATATCAGCAAAGATATTTATACAAAAACTATGGCTATCGGGAATCGAATGGGATGATAAAGTTCCTGATCCATTGCTGAAAGAATGGTTAACTTACCGTGAAGGTTTAAGTCAAGTCACCGCGTTCAAATTGCCTCGATGGATTCATTCCAGCACTAGCGATGAACTCCTGGAACTGCAGGGATTTTGCGATGCCTCGTCTGACGCCTATGCTGCAGTAGTTTACACCCGTGTTATAGATAAAGATGGTATTGTTCACGTGTCTTTAATAACGTCGAAGACCAAAGTGGCACCCATTAAGCAGGTATCCATTCCAAGGCTTGAACTTTGTGGAGCAGTTCTGCTGTCAAGATTGTTGATTGAAGTCGCCGAAGTAATGGGCATCAACAAAATGAATATCCACGCCTGGACAGATTCATCAATAGTTCTGGCCTGGTTGAATGGTCGACCAAATAGATGGAAGACTTTTGTGGCAAACCGCGTTTCTGAAATAATTACCTCAATGGAACCACATCAATGGGCCCACGTCGCCTCCAAAGAAAATCCTGCTGACTGCGCGTCAAGGGGTACTTACCAATCCACAGATGGGCTACTCTGGAAAGAAGGTCCTGTTTGGCTGAAACAGAGAGATATAAATTATAAAACAAAAATAGTTAAAGAAACAATTTTAGAAGAGAAAAGCAATAAAATATGTTTGGTAAATACCGGCGGAGCAGTCAATGAGGTGGAATCAGCAGGAACAAATATCATGTCCAGGTTTTCAAATCTCAGGAGATTAATACGCGTGATAGCATTCTGTCTGCGATTGGCCAAGCTGTGTAAAGGAGAGTTGTGTAGCCAATGGCTGACGAGTCAAGAACTGCGGAAAAGCTTAACGTTGTGTGTAAAGTTAGTGCAACAGGAACAATTAAGAGCGGAAAAAGACAGTCTGAAAAGGAACGAGCAAATTAGTAAAAAAAGTAAACTTACCTCAGTAAATCCATTTCTCGATGAAGAAGGAGTGATGCGGGTAGGCGGAAGACTTCAGAATGCTCAAATCAGTGAAGAGATGAAGCACCCGATTATCTTGCCTCATAAATCACATTTTACGGATTTAGTTGTAGCCGATGCGCATCAAAGGACTTTGCACGGAGCTCCACAGCTGATGCTCAATTATTTACGGTCAAAGTACTGGATTGTGGGTGCCAAGACTTTGATTAATCTTTTCGTCCGTAAATGCGTAACTTGCTTTAGACACACCGCATCAAGCAAGCATCCTTTAATGGGACAGTTACCATCAGCAAGAGGGACAGTCGCTCGAGCATTTCTTCACAGTGGTGTGGACTATGCGGGGCCAATAAACATTAGGACCTCAAAGGGTCGAGGCCACCGTGCACATAAAGGATATATATGCCTTTTTATATGTATGGCCACCCGAGCTGTTCACCTCGAACCAGTAAGCGATCTGACGTCCCAAGGATTTTTGGCCGCCTTTAAAAGATTTGAGGCTCGCCGTGGTCACTGCAAGGAGATTTGGAGTGACAATGGCACTAATTTTGTAGGCGCAGCTAGGGAACTCAAGCATTTATTTGCCAATGAAAAGTCATCCATGCTCTCTGAAATAGCAAACAACTTAGCTACCAATGAAACAAGTTGGCATTTCATACCGCCTCATTCACCAAACTTCGGAGGCCTATGGGAAGCAGGCATAAAGTCAACGAAGTACCACCTTAAAAGGATAGTGGGAAACTCAACATTGACTTACGAAGAAATGGCAACAGTGTTGTGTCAGGTTGAGGCATGTCTTAACTCCAGGCCGATTTCACGGATAAATGACAACTGTAATGACCCAATGCCTCTAACTCCAGGGCATTTTTTAGTAGGAGGACCCTTAGTTTTGCCACCAGACTATAACTATGAGAATTATAACGTGAGCACTTTAAGAAGATGGCAGCTGACTCAGAGAATGGTCCAGGATTTCTGGCGTCGCTGGTCGCGTGAGTACCTGACTCAGTTCTATCATCGGTATAAGTGGGCTCATCACACACCCGAACCCGCTGTAGGCAACATAGTATTAGTAAAGGAAGATAATCTTCCTCCGGCTAAGTGGTTGTACGGCATCATTACTGATAAACATACTGGACTGGACGGAATTACGCGTGTCGTTAGCCTAAAATGTAATGGAAGTATTATCAAAAGGTCAGTAGGCAATCTATGTATCTTGCCTATTGAAAAATAATTGATATTGTTATTTAATTATTGCAGTTAAGTATATAGATGTATACTAAACTTTGTCTTATTTGTTTTACAAGCTGTGTCAAGTGCACCTTACGTTACGAGTTTTTTAGGTTAGGTATATCTTTTCATTTCTAATTTATTTTTGCATGTACCTCTTGGTGGGCGGAGCTATTTATTTCCTATCATCTTTAAGCTGAGATTGGGACTTAAGGACAATACTTGCAGTTTGTCCTTGGTGGGCGGAATGTTAAACCGTCGCACAATACCAAATCCCAGCAAATTATAATATAAGTTACCTACTTTGTTTACTCTGAAGTTGCATAAAACTTCTCAACAGATAGCGCTAGTGTGCACCGTTCAAGGTAAACGTTTATAAAACGTGATGGTTCAACAGCATTTTTAGTTCTATAGTTCGCCCCTAGATGTCACTATCAAACTCAGTCACCATCCTACATGGCGCTATTAAGATTTTTCCTAGTTTCATGGCATGACCGAAGACGGTCAACATTAATTATCCACCTTACATCAACTGTACTTACTTTATTCAGTAGTAAATTAAATTTAAGTGCATCAAGAATAGGTGTATTATTTCTTGGGACCTTGTGGCGTAAACAGCTGGCATGGCAGTGGGACACCCTGATATTTAAGATCAATATTTTGGACTAATCCGTAGTCCTATACTTCCAATATCTAACTTACATACTCCACCTATGTAAGAAACCATTGGCCTTAATGCCAACGTGAAGGGATTAGAACAGGTTAGCGATGTCAGCGCTTAAAGCGCACATGAATGCGGTGTAATTGGAGCCTCAGTAGGTTTAATCAGTAAGCGGATTAGCGCTGCGCTGTCTTTGCGGTCAAAGCTGTTAAGAGTCTTGCTTCTAAGGACGTGAGGATAGGTTTAAGAGGCGGTGGTGTATCTAATTGCAAAGAACTCACGTCACATGATAGTCAGCAGCTCAGGATTCACAGAAGTAAAAAACCCGTATTCAAATCGGTTCAACCATTTAAGAGCTACGGTGCCACAGACAGGCACACATAGCGGTCAAACTTATAACACACCTCTTTTTGCTTCTGGGGTTCAAATGTAATAATCTCAAAAACGGCTAAATCGTAGGGGAGTCCTATATCTAACAGCCAGGTGGACAGACGTGGACGACTACTCCTGGTTGCAACATCCGGCCCTCCGAAGTTGATTTCCTGTACCAGAAATTTACGTAATAAATAAAATTTTACGGAAAGTCCAACTTCCATGATGTGTGTATGTGAGTTTGGTACCGTATTGTATTAGACATTATTTAAAACGGCATATTAAATTGTTATTAATTAGTAAAAAAAGTGAAATATGTCTACTGTAATTAACCGCGAATCATTTAAAACTGTTACCTATTTTATTGTCATAATCATAAGGTTTCATAGGGATTTTGTAGATGAGCCAGGTAAGAATATGCAAATTTAATTATTTAGTGTTATGTACTTACTTAACACCAATAGATATTTGGTACTAACAGTCAATTTGTGAAGCACGCCATGTCTTTCAAATAAGTATGCATTGCAACCGTTTATTTATTTCTGAAACCGCTTATTCATTTCGCTACCACCATCTTACTCGCTAATCCTGCCGCTAAGCAGCAGTGCTTTCACTGTTGTGTTCCGGTGTGGTGAGTAAGACAGCCGGTGTAATTACGGGCACAAGAGGCATTTCATCTTAGCTCTCTAGGTTGCGGGTGTCTATGGGCAGTGGTGATCACTTACCATCAGGCACATATTTCACCAACTTTACAAATGTCAGTTTCCAATGACAATTCGGCGTCCATTGCTGACTTGAAGAGCTTTTGTTTCAGCGCGCTTCATATTGGCAAAGGTATGTAGTTCAAATTGTCATAGTAAGCTGACAATTGTAAAGTTGGTGAAATATGGGCCAGGTGACCCACTTGCTCGTTTGCCTTCCTTGTAGTATTATAAAGTATATAATAATTTAAAAAAAACATGTATGAGTATTAAAATTTTATTATACATATATATAAGACACAAGGACCTTTTTATAACAGCTACAGAACCATAAGAATAAATAATAACATAGTAGAACGGAAACTCCCGCTCCGGACGGGCTCAAAGTCACGATATTAGAGTATTCGTTAAACAAACTACTCAGTCAGGCTGTCACGGCCGGCGTCTCCGCACGCGCGTTTGGTTGTTTATAATTTGGTTGTAATAGTTTTACGTGAGCCTGTATGTATTTTAATTTGATATTTGTAGGTAAATAATACTTACTTAAATCACCTTAAATGGCTTCATTTGGTATGGTACTTATAATAACTTCTTATTTAGAAGTATCTATAATATGTAGACCTACGTAATGATTTATAAATCTCATATTTTGTAAAACTAAAATAAAAATAATGATTTCAAAGTAAAGAAAAACTTATATTTAAACGATGTTATCTTTAGACGTAAGTAACATTTATAGTAACATTTAACAGCAAGCAACCCTAGCAACACGCCTGGACGACAGAGGGGTGTAACGACGTGAAGGGGGAAGTAGGTATATAAATGGCGACGTTTTGGACTCGGTCAAAAGAGATTCCGTTCTACTATGTTATTATTTATTCTTATGACGGAACCTTACCGCGGCCGTGTCCAAATGCTCTTGGCGGGTTTTTTTTCTATTCAGACGCCTACGCGGTTTCCAGACAATGTGAGCAAGCATCAGTATCTTTTTAGCCGTAAGCTCCATTGTGCGAGTTTGCCCTTTAGTTATCATATGAAAGCTCCCGCGAGCTTTGTTCGCTCCCGATAAGGCTGAGGAGTTGGGGTTGAGGCCAGTGTCGGCGGGTTTGCGATTCAAAATATTACAGTGAAAAAGTCAACTGACAATTTATTGAATCAGGCGTTACTTTGCGGAGGTCCATATTTATGAACTAAAAACAATTACTTTGCTCACTCGCGACTACTAGTGAAAAATAGTTAATCTGTGCGGCAAATGTATGTTTCCATGCAGCACCTTCGCCTCCACCGCTACACTAATCTACACATACATAATGTACATACACTAATGGTCGCGGGTGAGCAAAGTAATTGTTTTTAGTTCATCAACTGTCAATCTTCTTTTTAGGGTTACGTACCTCAAAAGGAAAAAAACGGAACCCTTATAGGATCACTTTGTTGTCCGTCTGTCTGTCTGTCTGTCAAGACCCTTTTTCTATGGAATGCGTGGAGGTAGCATGCTAAAATTAATATCAAATACTCAAGCCTGCGGTCCCTTAAAGCCGTGAAAAAATCAACCTTCTAAGTCAACGCAAACAAAATATACAGTAATTAAAAAAGCCATTTTCATACAAATTGCCGATTTCCAAAAACGTAAAGGGTACTTCCAGATGTCTTAGAAACTTGAAATTTGGTATGAAGGTAGCTCTTATAGCACAACTACTCCGAAAAGTCTCAAAATCTTAATTTTTTATGTCTATCTGTAAATTTCACGATCAATATAAGTTGACCCCACACTACGTACATTTTGCTTAGGAGCAGGGCTCTGCTAACACTGGACTTCTTAAAACACTGGGGAAAAGCGTTAAAATCTTTCTACGGAACCCTCGTGCGCGAGTCCGACTCGCACTTGGCCGGTTTTTTTAAGACGTTTAAAAATTATTACAAGTTGTGCGATTCCCACACTGGTGCGATCAGCGGTAGCCATCACGAGGGCGGGCGGTCAGCTGTATACGATGGTAGTCTTCGGCATGATTCGTACTGAAGCGGCTTCGCAAAGTCAGATCAGAACACGGTACTCAGCAGTAGGCCACCACCGCTGATCGCGCCAGTCTGGGAAACGCTTTACGATGATAATACGGGTTCCGTTCAGGAGGTCATAGTGAATTTGTGTTTTGCCATGGTATGAAAACGTTTTAATTGTACAATGGCCAGATAAGCAAAATTGCTTTTTTTATAGGTACAATGCCATGTTTAAGTTAGGTTAGTCGCCTGGTTTCTTTTACTGAAAAGGGGCGGAAAACGAGTAAGCGGGTCACCTGGGCCGTGTTTTATAAAGCAACAAGTTACAATTTATAAGCGGAAGTCTCTTTCTAATAAAGGTGATAGAATGAGACTTCCGCTTGTAAATTGTATTTTGTAGCTTTATGAAACACGGCCCTGATGGTAAGCGATCACCGTCACCCATGAGAACCAGCAACCTCAAGAGAGTCACTACTACTACAGTGCGAGAATTTATTTTTCTGTTCTTTCTGTATTTTACGTTTCAGTTTGAAATTTGAGCCATGTGGAAACCGCTCCCACTGCGCCCGCGCCTCGCCGCTCACGTAACAGGATCCGTTGGAAATCCGGCGGCTGCGCAAACTACCCACTTATTGTCTTACTTATTTGTAGTGATGGGGTAGGGCCTTTACAACTGAATGATTAATGACACAATTAAGGTCGCATGTTATAGTACTTGGCTTCAAGGGGGATATTCTAAATTATCTAGTTTGCAAAACTGATAGCTCGGGTACAATGTCAAACGGGTGTCACAGACACACGTACGGGAATTATATTATGTTACAAACAACAACCAACGTTCTTTGTAAACCTATGGTTATAAATGATGGTTCAAAAATTATTCGCCTTTATTCATCTGACTAGCTGTTGCACGCGACTTCGTCCGCGTAGATTTCGGTTATCGCTATTCCGCGGGAACTATATAATTTTTCCGAATAAAAAGTAGCCTATGATATTCCTCAATATTCAAACTATCTTCTTACCAAGTTTCATCTAGATTGGTGCAGCGGTTTTCCCGTGAAGAGGTAACAAACAGACAGATAGAGAGACAGAGACACAGAAAGATACAGATACAGAGATACAGAGAGACAGAGTTACTCGTACTTTCGCATTTATAATATTAGTTAGGAAGTTAGGATATTGTATGTTCACGTACTATCCAGCCACCCATATGCTCGTTTGCCTACCTTTTCTTATAAAAAAATTAAATAGAAAATAAGTTGTTTGTTTTAATAAAAATTAACGTCACTTCATTGACGTTTTACTCACAATCATACTTCCTACAAGTGAAAGGATTTATTTACATAGAAAGGAATATGCAATGCCATTAAGTCCAACCTAAACTAAACTAAAACTGTAAACTAAATAAGGCCCCCGTGGCATGGTACCCAAAAGACTGGCAGCGTTTCCTCGCTGAATAGCGATGCTGATTCTTTGAGAGAGAAAAAGTGCTGCAATATTTATATAAATTCGTTCAAAAGCTTTCAGAAATATCCCACGTTAATTTTATAACACTCTGTTGAAACAATTTATAGTTTAGGCATTTTTTAATAGAAAAACCGGCCAAGAGAGCGTTTGATATGCCCAGGATAGTACAATTCGTAGATTATAGAAATCTGATTTTAATAAGATGATATTTTTACTATGTAAGTAATTTTTATAACTAACTATAACAAGCAGGAACGGACATGGCGAAACTGTTATTAGGGTTCCTTGCTGACTACAGAATCCTAAAAATACCCGTTCGGAATACAACAATTTCTGTTACTGGCAATAAACATTTAATTAAGACTTTGTTTCCGCTAAAAAGAAAACATTTCAGTGTACCGCATCCACCACATTGCCACCGAAGCCTGCTCTATCTGCCTTTATTACATTAATTAATTCCGTCTCCCTCCCTCCCAGCTGTTCGAGTGTCGGCGTCTCGCTCACATCGGTAATGAATGGGTATTAGTATCCCACATTATTGAGCGTCTTTTTGTTTCGTCTGTAATTGTTTTCAGGGGCTTTCGCTTTTTTATCGTCCGCCATTTTGTTTCGCTGGTCATATGGAATGGTCTTAATTTGCGTTTGTAGAGTAAGTTTAAGTTGGAGAGTTTTTGAGTGTTTTGAAGTTAAATGATTAATTAGGTACGTTTGTAGTGTTCGCGACGGTTAGTTCCAAACGTTAAAGTTATAGAAAAAGTCTTACAGATGTATTGATAAATATTGTATGATACTCGGTTGGCAAGGTTTTATATTATAATCTTGTGACGACGATAGCAAAAAAGTAAAACCGCCTTCAAAAAAAACCTTAGACTAAAACATAAAATATTCCTCTAAAGCCTAAAGTTTTATGGCCTAGCACTAAGCAGCAGAAATATGAAGTCGGTGCTTCATTCAAAGAATATTCCGCTCGCACCGCACCGACTTCATATTTCTGCTAGAGCTAGGCCATAAAATTTATGGCTTAAAAAAGAATTTTGAAAATCGGTCTACAATTGACGGAGTAATCGATGTACATACATTAAAAAAATACATACATGCAAACAGTGGAACGTAGAACCTGCTCCTTTTTTGAAGTCGGTTAAAAACCCTCGCCACGGTTCAGGTTTATCACTCGTCGTCTCATTTTAAACCTTCCTTGCCACCCTCGTATCACAAATAACCATTAACGTGAAACCCGTAAAAAATGTATAAATAGATAATACAAAAAGATTCTCCATTGAGATCATAAATATTGAATTGACTTCTTCCCTAGTAAACAGAATACTTATTCGGAAGTACTCTAATCAAGTTAATAACAGAATTAATCCGCAAACGAGAAGCATCTAGAAATATGATGTAAATAAAACAGCAGGATGCGAGCCGGGGACACCGCGGCGACAGGCAACTTACAAGAGGTAGACTTGTTGACAATTATTAGTGAGTAAGTAAGAAAGTAAACGCTTCATTGTACAGAAAATAAGGAAATAAACACAAGTTACAAACAATGAGATACAAGTACAAAGGCGGATTTATGCACTCGTTAAAATATCAGAAATATCTACATGTAAATACATATTTTCCTATAACAAATTACAATTAAGGACATGATGAATAAGGGTTACCTATTTAAAAGAAGTTATAAACTAACTAACTAATCATAAATATTAAACCGCTTCGCCAGTTTTAAATTAGACGTATTTATTTAAAATGGGAGGGCACATGACAGCGAACAGAAGTGCAGAAAATAATACGAGTACACATTTTGCTTAACAGATTTTACATAATATGCCATCCTCTGGTTACGGTACTTTATGCCATTAGCCATGGAGCCAAGTTTCCATCACCACGAGAACCACTGACTATAGTACTTGTCAATCATCATCATCATCATATCAGCCGAAAGACGTCCACTGCTGGCCGGCGGCCTCCCCCGCGGCTCTCCACTCAGACCGGTCTTGTGCTTTCCGCATCCACCGCGGTCCCGCGATCTTTACCTGGTACTTTTGTCAATGGGACCAATGAATTTACAATGTCCTATCTTAACACGTTCCCTAAGCTGTCCGGGTGCCCCCAATGTGGGGTCATAAAGCTTTTTTTCAGGAGTCCGTGCCGAATATTCGTACAATGGCCTCGGATCGTTTTGTAGGGGAACACTGATTGTGCTAAGACATAATAAAAACCGCTACAGTCCTATGCCTCGTACCTTGCAGCAGCGAGGCGTGGACAGTCTCTGGAACGTCTTCATGCCGACATCACCACGACTTTGCGAGGGCCTGCCAGCACTGGTATCTGTCTTTATTTGACGCAGGACAGAACAAAAACCCGACTGCAAAACAATTTACTACAATGATATTACAGAGTAAAGATAACTATCTTCCAAACGCTATTTACTAGGAACGTAACTACGTTCCTAGTAAATAGCGTTTGGAAATAGTCACGACTTTGCAAAACACCAATCAAGGTGATACTTCTTGATATTCCTCAACGAATAATAAAAACAAATGGACTACATTTCTGAGTTAGAATTATGATCAGTATATCTTCAAAGCCAATCGATTTTATTGATCTTATTAATTGCTGCCTTTGAATTGCGTTCGCAACTGCATATGAAATATTGATGTTTACGATATAAAGACAATAATTAATGTGCCGGTTAAAAACGTGTTATTAAGTTAATCAGATCGTGGTATCTGGATCAGAGTAACGACTTCATTTCAACAGCGCTATATCATTTGAAATGGCTTTCCTACGGACGATTATAATTATTAAAAGTGAGACAAAAAATAAGGGTGAAGATAGTTTTTTGCAGCGAACAATTACCTACACGTAGTTTATTTTTGTGCACGTCTAGAAAAAAAAAGCTGTTAAATTATTCATCATTATCATCATCATGTCAGCCGATTGACGTCCACTGCTGGACGGCGGCCTCCCCCAAGGCTCTCCCCTCTGACCGGTCTTATGCTTTCCGCATCCACCGCAGAATTATTAATCGGTACGAAGTCCACACAAGGGGTGTTATTAAATTTTCTAGTAGTAGTTTATGCAATTATTACATGAGGGTGTGCACAGTGGGCTATACTCGTGAGTGATCCGTTTATTTTACCCGTTTTGTTTTCTCTATAATATAGGCGAAAAGTTGAAAACCCCCTGACATTTTCATTTATAACTTCTCAAATTCATTTATAAATCTCAAAAACGGCAGAGATGATCTCGTAGAAACTTAGCTTAGAACTATCTCGATTAAACTAGCTTTCGATAGAATAAAGCCGCGGTCAAATCGGTCTGTTCCTTAACGAACAGCTACGATGCCACAGACGGATACAAGCATACTGAGGTTAAACTTATAAAACCTCTGTTTTTAAGTACCTATCTTCTTAAATACCATTAAAAATTAATTCATAAGGTCTCACCCAAAGCTCTTTAGTATTCCATTCGTACCTGCAGGAGTTAGTGAAACGTTCTTAATCGACATTTAACGACAGATGCTAATGCCCGATAGAGTTCCAATACAACGTTATTAAAGGAGCTATTTATTATAACAAAGTTCTATCTCAGTCTGTGATCTACGCGAGAGTACATTCGTGTAAAAAGCTGACACAAGTTAACTATCCACATTGTTGAACGCGTTTTCATAGTGTCAAAACAACATGACGCATCCTATAATTAAAAAAAGTTAGGACCTTTCATAATCAGTCTTTAAGAAACCTATGTCGGTAGGTTTTCTTCTTTATGTCGACTTTGAGCTCCTTTTATGACACTAATGCCCGTTTTCACCAACGACTCCTAAAATTTAAGGGATCCCTTAGCTCTTTTAGGTGACACCTAAGATCAATTTTCGTTTCACCAACGCTTAAGTAACACCTAACTGCTAAGGGGCCCCCCTAAGTTTAGGGGCTCGAATATTGACCCCCTAGCGCTAAGTGACAGTTCGCGCAGTCGCCGATGCGTTTTAATTTTTATTGGTTATTGTGCATTTGTTATGCAATAATTAACTTGATTGATAAGATTTATATAAAATGGAAGGCTATTGAAATGATTTTGTAGAGTTTGGAAGCTGTTGAATAATTGGATTTAATATTCTCATCAAACTTATTTCAGACTTAAATGATTAGATCAGACTGAAAATCAGATGATTTATATCAAAATATGATAGGTACTAAAGATTTGTCATAAGATATACCTACTCGTAGAATGTCGAAAGAAAGCGTGCTTTTCATACTTTCGTTCCGTTCTGTATAAAGGAAGACCTCATCGCAGTCGGACGAATGCCTAATACTTATTCATCATCAGTCTATTAATGACCCTCAGAATACAAAACAAACCAGAAGCCGCGTTCAATCATAACAGAACGCCGCGCACTGTGTCAATTTATTATTGATTTCGCTATCCGTTTACACTTAAAATATAATCCTATTTTGTGTTTTTTATATACCCAACGGCATTTTTGCATATAGGAAACACACGAGAAGCGATTAATTAACATACGCGCTCGCGGGTTCTGGTCAGTTCTGTATTATACGGGTTTCAAAGAAATCGAATACCACAATACTTTGAAAATATGTACAGTTCATGAATAAATTAATCAGATAACTAACTAATCATTCCAGTTTCAGTCAATGAATGCTAATAAATTTCAATCATCGCACCGAAAGTTCGGAAAAAAATAGATACTTAATTAAAAACTGTCCCCGTAAGTTCTTATTTTTCTGGATGGCAAAGATAATGCCATACAGCCTAGTTAACATTTAAAAATAAGAAATAAGACGTCAATTTAGTTTTAACAACATATTTGTCTAGTTTTTCTATGTTTTTCAAATGTTGTTTTAATTTGTTATAGACGATTTTTGAAGTTATTTCTCTTAAAAAAAATTATCGATACAAAACCGGTTTTAGAAATCACTACCTGAAACAAACCGTCACTTAGTTAGGTGACCCCTATTAAGGTGTTACCTAGTATGGTGAAAATGAAATTAGGTTAGGGAGAGATATAAGGGGCCACTTAGGATAGGGGTCCCCTGACGAGGTGATGACTTAGGTGTCGTTGGTGAAAACGGGCATAAGTATACCAAAAACAAAGTAGGTACCAGATAGTATCATATTTATGTATGCTGCTAAATTCAGCTAAAAAAATTGGCAAGTACGGCTTCTATCTCAACCTACAACGTTTTCAATCAGTGATCAAAGTACCTAAAGAAATAAAGATTAAAAAAAAACCTAAAACATTTCTAAAACCTCGTAAGCCAGCCACTCAACATCAGATCCGACTTTGACCAAATTATTCGACCTGTCACTCAATGGGCCAGCCGCCCTGTAGTGACAACCCTCCCGAAATATACTGTCAAATCTATAACCTCTAGCCCCCTTCACATAGCTACCCGACCACGACGAAGCGTAGACGGCGACACAACGCACGAGTTCTCTGTTCATTGCACGGTCAATACCCTCATCTCACAGCCGTTGACGGGCAATAGAAGCAATGTATTAGTAAGTTGCTTACTGCGTCGCCTGTCGAGCACGAGCCGTGATGGGGCCGTACCGTATACATCACAAGGCTGCCACCTGCCAGATATGATCAATCGGACTTTGAAAAATTAAATGGATGCTGCTTTAGTGGTAATTAGGATTGATTGATGTTAAAAATTGCTGTTTTTTTTTTCACTGTCTCTTTAATGCATGTTAAAATGATTAGGTGTGGTGAAGCGACATTCAAGTTTGATGCCGCATAACAACCAGAAATATATTACCTACTTACTTTATGTGTTGAAAAAGTGCAGTTAAATATTTAATAAACATTTAAATACCGAAGTGTTTTTTTTAAAAAGCATTTCCACTAATGAAATATGGCTTGAGACATTTACAAATTACTTAAATCGACAATGTTATTTCATAACCCAACAAAAAAAGGGAACTCATATCGTCCTTCAAACATTCACGATTTGAAAATTCTACTGGCAGATGTTACTTCGACAGCAAATAAAATTCCAGCCAATCACAGACCTCGTCGCGCCTCACCTCCGTGGACCACGCACTAGTAGCGAGCCCTTAGCTACCTTAATAGAGACGTTGGTGCAGGGAGCGGTGCGTGCAATACGCACTTAACTTAATTACCTAATAGTCTACTGTGAGTGGGATGACAGCTTGATTAAGGATGCCTTAAGAATAATGACTGTACAGTTGCTCTCGTGGTGTGCCTCCACGAAGTCAAACAGCACAGGATGTGTGTGTGCACAAGTTAATGTTTGTACGATAGTTTAATGAATGGGTTTGTGTAAGTACTGGTCTGGTGTTTTTATTGTTCATGTTTGTGTTTTGTGTTTGTTTGTATTTTGTGTTAGGCAATAATTAATAAATAATTATTTGGTTTCAGGTACGTTAAATAAAACAGCATTAAATCACAATCAGTAAGTATAAGAAGTTGAAATAGACGAGTAGAAAACCAAAATATTGATCAGTGGCTCCAGATCCTTAAAACTTATTGTTGGTTTTTGAAGACGAAAATTGATTGTCGTAATGATGGTCATTACCTACGATTTCTGAACGCATAATAGAGGACTTACGGTATATGTGTGGATAAAATATGTAACTCAGGGTTAGGGTTTGGTACCCAAAAGCTTTCAAAATATTTTCACGGGGTACACTTGAGATTTTTCCGAAATCTTTACTACCACGAACACTTTAACAAAAAAATTACTAGAATTTAAAATTAAAGGGGGTTTGCCATACCCAAAACTGTAAAAAAAAAAAGTATTACAAAAGTCTGACTCGCGCTCGGCTGGTATTTTACCTTTATTTATTTTTGATGTATCGCTTACACCATTAATTCGATATTCTAAATGCACTGCCCTCCCGCGACGCCGTCAAATATTTGTGCTTCAATTCAATTAGTGCACTCCGTCAATTGTTTGCTCCTGAGTCTATATTCGGCGGCGTACATACGATACCACTATATGACGACAACGTAACTTCATCTCACTCTTGCTCGCATTGCCCGTGAGTTGAAGTGAGATAGAGTCAGTACGAGATTTGCAGTGATACCGTACGTGGCGAGCAGAATAAGGGTGGTAAACTCACTTGAAGACAGGATTTTGGGGTGGGTAAGAATCATTTATGTTTCTATTCGGTGAGAGCGCTGACTCTTACTTACATTCACTATATGACTATTTAATCATCTTGTTTATTCTAATGTCAACGACGTTAGTATGATTGAATAATTCTTATCGCGAAACGTCCCCGTTTCATCGTGGGCAAAAATGTTTTCTTATGTCCGGCTGCTTCTCAACCGATTCACGTAAAATTTCATGAAAAGGTTTGATAATTATATTTTTTTTTATCGACATGGTTTTTGTAATTCTTTGAAAAAAAAGTTAAAATGTTCAGAAATGACCTCGTCAGGTCAACAGCTCCAGAGCCACTATTTCGTATTAATTGAAAACATAATGTTTAACAACAGCATGATAAAACGAAATAGTTCACAATGTCATTATATTTGCAAAAGCTACCAGCTGACGAGAGGATTGAAAAAAGTTATAATTAAAAATATTCCCCCAGTCTTAACTCATAAATCTACGTTCAATCCACAAAAAGAGGAAATCTTACGACTTTATTTTACCGCCGCTAAATTACGGAAACAAACACCGACTCCTCAAAGATACCTCAAAGCCTCTTAATCTGAAGTTATAAAAAATAAAAATAATCTCAACCCTAAAAAAGCGTGATTCTGCAGAACACCGAAGCTCAGGTACAATTTGCTTAACCCCGTATTTACCCTATAAGAAAATTTGTGTCAGTTATAATACATTGCGAAGTCGTGATGCGAACGAGTTAGAAGTCGTCGATCGAGAACCGCAATGTAAAGCAACTCACGCAATTTTTCTTACTAAAGTAATACCGGGCAAAGTTTGCACAGATTTTGTAATTTCAGCGGCTCCGGGATACATTAAAAATTTAGCGAAAAATCCCTTTGTGGAGCTCGGCGTCGACAAAATAGACCTGTGTTTAAAAGGGCTATTAATTAAATGCTATCGGAATAGAAATTCTCCACTTATTTTCTTTGTACGTTACCGTAGTAATTTTTGCTTTAGTGTAAGTTTTAAGTTAAAATTACCCTGCCCTAAACTAAAAATGCTACTGATACATACTCATAGATAGTGCCCCGCCGCCATAAAGTCTATTATGCACACATAATGTGCATTGCACAGCTATAAAGTTTCTGATTATCCACAATGTCAACTTATGGAGAAAAATACTACACTTGCCTATTGCGTGTGAGAAACAAGCAAGTCCGGCATTTTTCTCCTTATGGTTGACATTGTCAATAATCAGAAACTTCATAGCTGTGCAATGTGTCAGGCTTGACTTCATCATTCTCATTGTTGATGTCAGGAAGACATCACAGAAAAACACGAAATCAATCATCGAACAACAATTTTAAACTATTGGCCAAGCTTTGTATGCATGATTTTATTTGGCGCCTATAAGAACCTTGCCTCCAATAAGATGGAGCGACGACCTAGTAAAAATAGCGGGACCGCGGTGGATGCGGAAAGCACAGGACCGGTCAGAGTGGAGAGCCTTGGCTGTCCAGCAGTGGACGTCAATCGGCTAACATGATGATGATGGTGATGAAGAACCTTGAGGATTTCATCACCTCATGATAAAGGTACTTCCAAGCATCATGGCGTTAGAAGCTAATTGCCACTATCTGTCTCAATCAACGAAATCACCCGTCTCCCACAAAATTGATCCAATATTGTTAACTGGCAACAAAAATTCGATCTTTACCGTTCGTGTATTAGCCGGAGACACCCGATCGTCCAAATTATACTGATTACGGCCAATAGTGTTCTATTAGGGAACGGAAACGACAGAGCGAAGGAAAGTGTCAAGTTACCGGGCGTTAGTGGAGTCGGACTTAACTTACGTGAAAAACCCCAAAAACTTTTTTGACTTGGTATTGCAAAGAGACTAACAAATATTATGAATTCTGTTATCCTAACTAATATTATAAATGCGGAAGTAACTGTCTTTCTGTCTGTCTGTTTGTTACCTCTTCACGGGAAAACTGCTGCACCAATCTAGATTAAATTTGGTAAGAAGATAGTTCGAATATTGAGAATTAACAAAGGCTACTTTTTATTCGGGAAAATGATATAGTTCCCGCGGGATAGCGATTACCGAAATCTACGCGGACGAAAGTTTCTAGTTTCTTTATAAATGCTTGGTACCTCTTTACGCTGAAATGGCTGGACGGATATTTTTCACATTTGGAATGAAGATAGCTTACCTATTCAAAAATTACAGAGGTCGGCTACTAATTTTAAGTGGGGTCCGAATATTGATGAAAAATATTTTCGAGGTCCAGAAAGAAAACAATCTACTAGTTTTATTAGCAAGTACCTAGATTAATAGCGGAATCAAGGTAACGTTTACGATAACGATTTTTTAAAATGAATATAAATAAAGTGTGATGTGACCACGGCTAAAGATAAACCTCAATAAAAGTGTCCAGAAATCAAAACTTGAATAACCATTTTAACAGTCAACCGAGCCATTAAGCCCTTGTTAACTAGCTGGTTAACCGACACTGACGTTTATGACTAATCGTTAAAAAACCTCTCAATTTTAACGACCTTTCTCACGCATTTTGTTTTTTCTTTAAACCTGGCCACTTTAACATTAATGAATTCAATGTTAAGAACCTTCTGTTTAAAGTGGGCTGCGCTAACAAGCTAAATTTTGCGGACATCATGAAAATGTGCTGTCAACTTTATAAATTTTTTATATTGCGTTGGGTTAGCATACTTAATTTTTTAACTCCTGAAGAATGGTTTGGAAGTTTGGGAATTTCAAGAAAAATAGACAATGTTTCCAAACTTTAACACACAGCTCTGTTATGTCATCCATAAAGTACCCACTCACAAATATAGACAAAACGTGTACACACACACACACATAGCTTAGTTTTCAATATACATCCAGTTTTTTAAATAAATGAACTTACCTACCAACGTGATAACTGAAAAGGCTCCACATGACCGTCCTCGGAAAAGCTCGGAAGCGTTCGGAAGCATTCGCGTCTCGTAATTCCACATGTTAGCCAGCGTTCCGCTTATCGGGCCAGGATCACATTTCGCTAATTCGAGGCAGCGGCTGTGTCATTTTTTCCAAGATGGCGGATAAGGATAATTAGAACCGCTGCGATACCGGCGAGTTATGCTTCGCTATCACCTTAGTTTAGTGGTGTAAGGAAAGAACTTATTGGGTTGAAGAAAATTGGCTTACACTTTTTAGGACAATCGAGAGCAAAAAACAAGAGAGGAAAGAAGAACATCTATACCTATAAAACAGTACCGGGACTGACTGACTGACTGACTGACTGACACCGCAGAGCCTAAACCACTGAGCCTAGAGACTTGAAATTTGGCAAACGTATACCTTGAGTATCCTAGAGGTAAGAAGGGATTTTTCGAAATTCCCACGGGATAGGGAACTAGCTCATTTTGAAATATTTCACGGGGGCAAAGCCGCGGGGCATAAGCTAGTTGACGTATATTAGCCGAAGTTAGCTCGACATGTTAAGAATTAATTCGAAATCCTTCCTCTGGGAACGCACCACTCAGTCGCAGCGAAACGCACATACATTTAGGGCATGAAAGCAAAACTTGTCGGGCTAAACTCAGCTTACGCACACACAAAGAATTCCTAAACACTTCTCTTAATGAAACTATAGCAGACGTGCACTGAGCTTATTTAAATAGGTACTAACTCAGTGTTAACTTGAAGTATCGTCTGACGACATTGTCATGTCAATATGGAGTAAGTGTCTAACCTAGATCGACGCCCAGGTGAACCAACTAGCCATTGATAAAGCTCGATCCGAGAAAATCTTTTAGATACTGTATCGTGTAGAATTCTAGGCTCTTTGTGGCGTGTGATAGGTTTCCGCGATTAACTCATATCTTACACCTAGTCCGGCTTCCGGGCAGCTTTGATCAGGATAACACGCCGGATGCCAATTCCAACGGCTCCTCAAGCGAGCTGTGAGCTTCGCTAGAAAGAGCTACTGGTAACAGTAGAAAGGATTGAAAATGCTCTTCTTTAAATTGTGTTAAAACATCAAATTTGAATTAAGGGAATTATAATAAAGATATGTCTTCAGGCAGTATTAGGCCATTGGAGCAAAGTTCAAAGAAAGATAGTTGGGAAGTTATCTATGCGTCCGATTTTAAAAACAGGATTACGTTAGGGTTATTCATTTGCGCCTAAAATAAAACTTGGACAGTGGAGCAAAAAGATGAATCGAATAACGTTTGAAATTATCTGGATGATGCAGTGAGACTCTCGTAAGTAGGTAATTAAAGAAGTTCGAAAAATAAAACAGAAGATAGATTTCGTTTCAAAACGAATAAAGATTTTAAAGTTTTTACCAATTACTCTGAGCAAACGTAAATTCTTCGTGGTAATTGTTAGTTTGATGGCAGGAAGCAATCTTTTACGCCGGGGTTACGCCGGCGTAAGCTTCTAATGGGGGAGCGTAATTGTCAACTCTACCGCATTTTCTCTTCAGTTGTGAACCGGTTTCATATAAAATTTCGTATTGAAATTCGTAGACTTCGAAGTTAAAAAACTGTTTTTAATCTGGACTCCACTGAACCAACTCTTTAATTAATTAACTCAACTTTGGGGGCTTTGTCTGCGGCTCCATTATCTTCTGATCCTTTTGGAGATTAATTAATACAAATAATTAATGCGTTTTTATTCAGCTTTATTCCAGGTTTACTTTTAATGAAATCGCTCCAGTGTATTCGATATTAACTGCTTTGAACGTCTGGCGCCAACTTTATAGTTCCCTCGTTAAACTCTGGACCACGTATCTTCAATTTCACAGTGTTCATATTTCGTTATTCTGCTTATTCATTATTTGCAGCTGATTGTGTTTTATGTTACAAAACTCGGTCGAAGTCCGACGAAATCGCGCAACTCAATGGAACTTTATCACAATCAAGTAACCAACGACTCCTTTGGCAGACGTACGGTGTGTCAGTGTGACATTTGCAGTGTAAGGGGAACCCAAGTGATGCGGGTGGGATAGGTATGTAAATCATACCTTCGATTGTAGGTACGTTTTTACACAACATGACTTTTAGGCAAATGTTGGTGACGTTCCTTCCCGTCTCTTCCTATTAAATACAAAACACGATAAGAATGTAATCTTAATACGATCAAAGAAAGTAAATCAGCTTTACATGATCTTCAGTCTTCACTACTTGTCATCAAATGAAAGCAATATGCGATAAAAATACAGCATGTTCTCAAAAATGAATTTGCCAGTTATCCTGAAGATGGCCCCCGTGGTGATAAATCTTGTGTGCGTTGATGTGCGTTTACGCTGTACGCCATACATCAGCATCATGCAGAGAGAGATGGGTAGCCTGGGACATACTGAGAGGGAAGTATTCTAAAGAAAACTGTATATTTTCTCGTCTAATTACTGAGCCCTAATACTGATACTGTCTCTTTCGTACTGAACATCATCATCACCAGCCTATTTACATCCCACTGCTGGGGACTCAGAATGAGAGGACTTGAGCTATATTCTCACGCGGGTCCAGTGTGGATTAGGAACTGCACACACCTTATTGAATTGCTTCGCAGGAGTGTGCAGGTTTCCTCACGATGTTTTTCCTTCAGCGAAAAGCTCATGAAGCCGCGGTAGCCTAAGTGGTTTCACCTATGGTCTCTCAAGCAGAAGGTCATGGGTTCGAGCTCCGGCTAGCATCTCTTAGTTTTTGGAGTTTATGTGCGAAATAACATTTGTGATTTATCATGACAAATTTTTGCTCTGTCATAATTCTGTCAACACAATTTCAAACGTTTTAGCAATGTTGCTTCCAAAACTCAATTGCTTCAATTACAATTTTGCTGACGGACCTCTCCCAGTGTATCAATCAAAGCGTACAAATGAAAATATTTTACGGCCCGCTCCGTCCGGGTGCGTAAAACTTTATCGCCATTAAACCCTGATCCTCGACGCGACACTCCATCGCACAGAAACGCTAATAATATTGAGACTATAAAACTCAAGAAAATAAATATGAGGTTTATATTTTACGCTTTAAGACAGCAAGCGATTTTGACCGCTGGCTGCTGTGGAAGACTAAAATTTTGAAAAACGACAATGGATGAACTACAACACAGACGACATTGAAAATGGATGAGAATCCAACAATGAAAATTTAATAGAGATATAAAATTATATTATGACGTTGAATTTCTAGTGTAACAATCCTCACATTTCATAAGAAGAGCAAACTACGTTGAAGCTACAAATTGTTTATCAATTTCTCGATAGACTCGCCAGATCAGCATAATAAAATAAAGTACCGATAAAGGAGCAATACCAAGATATTAGAGACATGGTAGAAAAACCTTTCCCACGGGCCAGGCAAAAATCAATCTTAAGACAATGTCAAAAACCTTTTGACAGGGGAATGTTTTTCTCACTTTAACTATAATATTCCCTCAACCACCTTCAATTTTAATTCATAGCAATAATAGAGATTTATATGCAATTTGAAAACTTTAAGGCCTTACCCAACCCGCACAAAAATTCAAAAAGACTTCTTGCAGAAGAACCACTTCGCACAACAATTTTAAAGAATACTCATTTCTTTATTAAAAGTTCCAACATTAACCTAGTTATCCTAAGTACCTGCGAATTATAATTGGGATGAGTTAATACAGTCCACTCGGCGCCCCGGTCACGTTGAGGATTAATGGAGGGGGGGAGGATGATTTGTGACGAGAGATAACGGACTGCTTATGCTGGTGTAATTGTATAATAACCAGGGATAGTATACTGGGTAAGACCTATGGTGTGGGCGGTAATTTGGGACCGCATGAACTGGTTGATGGTTTTGAAGATCTTTACGAAGAAGGCAGAGATTATGTGTCTGTGTTCTCTGAGATGGTGAAAGGTGAAGGTAATTAATATCGGAATAGCGTTCGGCGCAAACTACGCTGAAAATAATCTTGTGGATGAAGTAATTGAGTGTTAAATTTTTTGAGATGTCCTCGTTAACCAAACGAAAGTAGGTTCTCTTTTTATACAATGTCAACACTACGAGGGACGTATTTTTTAATGATTGTAAGAAATAATGCTTCAAGTAAAATATATGTAAGCCTACTTGCTAACGTGAGTTTATATTCTTGAAGTTTTTGGTCGATAAGTTTTAGTCGCCGAGAAGCTAGAATTATCTACAAATTGTATCGTAATTATTCACTACTGTTGTTCCTATAATACCTAATACTTTTTTCGAATGTTGTATGTAATAGAGAAATGATAATTTGTTTAACAAGAAAAAACTTTGTGTCAGGTTTTTTGCGGCGTATTCTTCCTGTCAATCACGGTCTTTTCGAATGCGCTAGTAGACTAAAAATACTTTTTTTGATTTTGAAAGAGCACAACAAAATGAAACCACAAATACCAATCAGAGACGAACACAAAGAAAAATCCCAAAATGCTATCGTATCTCACATAAAACCGCATGTCGTCCCATCAAAAACCGCGGTCGTGAGAATATGCCGTATCCCTTAATCCTCTACTCCAGTAATTAACCACTGGAAGACTTACATTTTCTATTACTATCTTATAGTATTGTGCCGTATGTCCGACTATCTGTATCCGGTAATCCGAGGGACAAAAGGTCTGAACCCCTATTCGTAATCTTAAAAGAATCTTTGTAAAAAAAGATCAATATAGGCCAATGGTAAAATGCTACTTAGTTCAACTTTTAGCTAGGTATCTTTTTGTCTATCCTGCCTGTTTTTTAGAAATCTCATTGTACCTACCTACTCAACTATCAGTTGAAGGTCACACGTATTGGCGCTCAGTACGATTGCGCATGCACCATCTCCGTTATAATGTAGCTAAGTGGTAGACGAGGAGATAATATTCACCATAGTACCAATACATAATTTTCCTAGCTTCATTTAAAGCTGCCTTGTGTTTGGAAGTGTTCCTCACACACCGCTGGTAACATCACACAGTTGAGGTTTATACACCTGTATTTGTATCTGCGGATCTACTTATAATCCGCATCCGTATCCGAATCAGCAGATACGTTTTTAATTCTACACTGTACTGGCTCACATGTTGAAGGAGCTCATTGATCAAGATTACGTCGGCCAGTCGACTTCTGTCCTCAATGGCCGGTGCTAGCGGATTATCAACACCAAAAATACACCTTACCTAGCTACAGCAAGACTCGAATCAGCTTGCAACTTAAACCGTCTCTTTAAAACCATTCCTCATTTACGTGAAGCTTCTTTATTCAGATGTGATAAGACTGGTTTTTGGACAGTAAAATATACGTAGTATAAAATTTATCCTTACGTGTGGTTTGTAAATGGGGTTTCTTATAAGTAAGCGCCTTAGAAATTGGGCAGACTGTACTCGTATCTTGCGACATTTTGGTGTGGTTTGTCATGTAAATTTAGTTGGTGCAACTTATGAACACGGTTTTTTTTTAAATAGCCAAAAAATAATGGAAATGTTCACGTAACTTCAAACTGGCTAGGAGAGCATAAAGTTTAAGTTAATTTCTTCTTAGTTACGTCGCAATTTCTGTCATAGTTACTTCAGAGTAATCTCACGATTCACTGATTCCCTCAAAAAAAATTTACACGCCAAATCATTCATAAACTTCCTTCCACGGGAACCCACAAGCGTGTTTACAAAAAGAAACTTCCGCATACTTCAAAAACTCAACGCCGTCACGTTTTCCGATATAAAAAATACAATAAAACATGAGGGAGATAACGTTGAAATATTCAAATCGGAGGCGCGTTGACAAATTGGCGGTGATAAAAGTTTTTACAACTTTTCCTCGCGATGGCGTATAATTCGAATTCAGTCGGCGAACTATCGCGATAAATCGCGCTCCCACAACGAGGGACCAGCGGGGAGCTGCGGGGAGCTGCGGGTTTAAACCGTGCATAGGAGCCGAATTTACAAATCATGCTTTTTTTAAGGCGTGATAGCCTAGTGGTTTGACCTACGACCTCTGAAGCAGATGGTCGTGGATTTCGAGCCAGTGCCCATCAGTGGGACGTAAAAAGACTGGTAATGATGATGATGAGCATGTTAATAGAAGTAGGAAGGATAACGAATGGTAAGTGATCACCGCTGCCCATACACATCTGCAACACCAAAGGGATTGTAGATGCGTTGTCAACAGGACTAGGATAAAAAAATTCAAAATTCTAGAATTCTAAAATATCCCTTATGCCCGTACTTTTCCTTAGCCGTCTTACTTACTTAGTCTTCTCTTCTTGTCTTAGTTGTCTTACTTAGTTGGCTTACTCTCCACACCGAAATATGGTAACGCCATGGAACATGGTTACGGAGTGTAGCCATCCAGAAGTACCTTCCACGAGGTACTACCACTAGCAAAGTATACCTGTGAAAAGATACATCTGGAAAATGGAGAAAAACTTTGCCAGTGCCAACAATAATTTTCAGCTTAAATAAATATAGGGTTACACTACTCAAAATTTTCGAGGTGGCAATCCAAATCTTAAAATAGATACATGTTTTTCCATCCTCATTACGTTGTCCACGGACCGGGAGACGAGCTGTCGGTAGGCCTCCACAAGATGGAGCGACGACCTGGTAAAGATCGCGGGACCGCGGTGGATGCGGAAAGCACAAGACCGGTCTGAGGGAGAGCCTTGTGGGAGGCCTATGTCCAGCAGTGGACGTCTTTCGGCTGACATGATGATGATGACGTTTTCCATCGGGTTTGGTTGGCCACACTGTAATAGGGGTTGGAGGTGGTGGCCATTCATACCTCGTTGATCTACGGGCTGTCTGCGTTGGCGCGAAGTCTTTGGCAAAAGATACGGTTGCGAGGAGTCGGAGGGTTAACGTATCGCGTTAGAGATGACAGTTTTCGAGTAGAGATATTAGGGGTGATTTGTGAAGGCAGGTAAGAGAATCGTGGAAAGTTATGATTTCTTACTGTTGTTCCTCTGCTTGGTGAAAACTAAAGACAGAGATGTTTCGTGAAACGGCAGGACATAGTTTTAATCAAATTTGACTTGAACGTTTTGTCATTTATTCAAAAACGGATAAATAAAGAGAACACAGGTAGATGGAAGATAGAAGTTGTATCGAATCAGGAGGTGAAAGAAGTTGCATTGGAAAGAACGAACTGGAGACAGCTGCATCTTCAAGAGTATACTGATACTCTTATGTAAGATGATAATGACATAATCTGATAATTTCCTTCATATCTTACCATGCACTAGTTGAATTGAAAAAAAAAACTATATTTATGATCTAAATGCTACCAAAAATTTATAGCCACCGATATTCAAATCAGCCAAGAAATCTCTGGCACATTTAGCACTTCAAACTACCACGAAAACAACATAAATAACATAAAACTAGCTATAAAACAAGAAAACTACGCGAAATAGTCAAAGTTGTAGCGTTTGAAACAAATGACGCGAGTCGACCGGTCCCGACTACGGTAGTGCACTACCGGTGACACGGCGAAAGATTTCACTATTCATTGCACGGTAGACGCGCTTACTGCTCAGCCGTTAACTAGAAACACACGTAATGTATTAGAAAGCTGCTAGACGGTAGAGTCCGTCCTAGTCGTGGTAGAGTAGTAAGGGATGAATCACGCGGCGGGTGACGAAATCTTTTTCTAAGGGTTGTGACGCGCAGTTCCACTCACTGTGACAACCCTACGGAACAGATATAGTACATGTAACCCTAGGAAGCGTTATCACTGCTAGGGTCTCGAAATTGGTTTCCATTTTGGGGTGGCGAGATGAATTGTGTATCTGACGATTTATTTGTCAGTGCGTACGTTATGGCTTGATATTTTATGAACATATTTTTTGTGAGAGCTGTACGATTGCCCATCCTAAATCGGTTATAACTACAAGGCCACGAATCGTACTAACAATGGCCATAGTTAGTCCAAAACTTACTCCAGCCGCTGAAGGCAGCGAAACGCTCTCAGATGATTTATCAGTCGCTGGTATCCCGCAAAATCCCATAAGTCAGTCGCAATCTCATCTTTTGTCTGCTGATCAGTCGTCAGCAATTATGACTGATCAGACAAAAGAGGCTCTTACGTGCAGACGCGGATAAGGCGCAGAACACAACGGGGTAACACAAAGCGGGATATTGCGGGATATTGCGGGAAATTGCGGGATATTGCGCGCAATGTGTTAATTAAGCGCTGAGCATTGTTTATGTGTAATGGCAGCAATTTTAGGCGGCGTGTTGTTTGAAATCGTTACAGCGTATTCCGCGATGAAAAGAGCCTTACAAGGCAATTATGATCGAAGATAATTGAGTGCCTTTCATACAGTCTGTTTTGGTATCATTGAATTTATATCCTATTATTACGGTTTGAAAGAGGCGCGCCTGCTTTAATTAATTATAATTTTGTGCTTCAATTTTGATGATATATAATCTCACTGGTGCTTATTTGACAAAGAATATTTGGAAATAAAAGTCAGAATCATTTCATTTTAACCTTATTTGTTGAATAAAAAGGACCTACAGTTTTATTTAGCACCGGTTTTGAGTATCGATGCCAAACAAATTTATCATGATATTTCTAAAATATTCCTCACTGGTGTAGTCTAGCCTTTACTGTCCATTACCGCGCCATCTGTCTGTGTCTCGCGCACTGGACGACTTCAAGATTAAGGACCAGGCTTTTAAAAGACCAAATTTATATAGACATCAGCTCCATTTCATAGGAAATTGCTAAGGAATAGAGATTAACAGTTTTTAGTAACATTAACATAACAGCAGAAATATGAAGTCGGTGCTTCATTCAAAGAATATTCCGCTCGCACCGCACCGACTTCATATTTCTGCTGCTTAGTGCTAGGCCATAAAACTTTAGGCTGTAGTTTCTGTTGTCCGAAATAAACGCATTTTATTTTATTTTATTTATTTATCATTATTTTAGAGGATTATTTTACGTTTTTTTACTAAGGTTTTTCTCATCCATTTATGTACCAAGTTCTATGTTGTTTTTTTTTTTACTAAGTTAGTTATACTCGTAAAGTGGGGTTAAAGTTCTCGAATGGAGACCACCACGCGATGAAGGTCGGCAGCTTCCTAGATTGATCGAAGACCGTTTGTTGTTAGCGATCCAGACGGACCTCACACAAAATGCTACCACCCACATGTTTATATCTTCTATTGTCATTTCGTATTAAAAACTGTATCAACAAAGTAATAGTTAATTTGATAAATCTTTGATCAAATTTTTTTAAAAATAATTAAATACTTACCCTAGAAGAAGTAAAGGTCATATAAGTAACTAAATAAATAAATATTCTGGGACGATTGACACCAAACTGATCAAGTCCTAAACTAAGCAGACCTTGTGTTATGGGTACTAGACTACAGATACATAATATAGTAGTTTATGCAACTGCTACATAATGAGGGTCCTTAAAACACGAGTGTGTTTTTATGAAACGAGGCGAAGCTGAGTTTCATAATAGGATCACACGAGTGTTTTAAGGCCTAATTATGTGGAGTTGCATACATTACTTTATCTACACACATATTATAAGTTACTCTAAGATGGGTTCAGAAGCCGAAGGCATCATACCCATACCTGTCACGAATTTGACTGTTTTTTTTTAAATCATAGATAAACATACCGAGCTGACGTTTCGCAAACTGTTTTTTTTTTTGTAAAAAAAATTATCACGTTATTAATTATACATGTCGGACTGAACTCGACTTATATACGTGAGTGATCCGTTTTATTTCACTATGATTGTAAATTACGTTGGTTGTCAAATTCGATACATCGAATTCGATATCGAAAAGTAATTACGACATCGGACGACATCGAATCCGATGTCGTAATGACTATTACTTTACTGCTGGGGTGGTGGTTGGGGGGCGCTGGCGGCGAAGTCGTCGTCGTGCTGCAATGCTGGTAATTTTCTACGGTTTTTGAACACATTATAGAGGACTTATAATATGTGTGTAGATAAAATACATTATTAAACATCCAAGACTCGAGAGCAAAATATTCGTATTCATAGTCAGGCTCAAGCTTCTAGTCAAGTTCTCCAACCACTAGGCCATCCGATTTTCAAAAGTCAAAAGTGAGGATGGTAAACTCCTACACAATATCTACAGCTCTGACTCGCTCACTCCTCAATCTTCTCATCACGTAGGTCAGTCCCGTTAATCAGTTCCACTTATCATCCCCGCAATTAGCGATAATAACCGGAGAATGCCTAATTGATTGACAAGTGACATTCGACGACGGTAATTGTGACTTTCCGCCCTCGTGTAGAAATGTTAACGAGGAATTCTTACTCTTAGTTTAAAAGATCAGTTTTTTTTACGTGACCTGTGGCGTGTTTCTTTTGTATTTATATGAAGAAGTTTGCGTTGTGACGGTTCTGACGGAAAATCAGCGCTGCAGGCGTCTAATGCCTCAGCATAATGCTGAGTCAGCGACCGTTTCACTTTTGCGAATACACACTCCCTTGAGAAGAAATGTGTGAAATTGTGTGTATTTTCTTGTATTTCTGTGTCTTTTTGTGAAAGTGAATAAATGTCTTCTTTCTTTCTTTCTTGTGGATGTTTAGCGGATGTTAGCTGCGGGTCCAATTTTTTTTTACTAATATTGATCTCCTCGAACGATATTGATCTTAATATTGATCTTAACGTCCCCTCGAGTGGAAACCATGGGGGGAAAGCGTCCTCAAGGAAAACCACACATGAATGCAAAGAGCTCAATGCCGCAAGGAATACAAATACAAATAAATTATTTGCAAATAACACAAAAACCAAAAACCAAATGGTAATTGTTGAAGGAGGTCAAAACACAAAGGATGAAAGAGACGGAAGAAGAAGATTGATCTCAGAGGAAACTTGAGGAAGTAAAGATGACAGTTTGGTTTCTTCTGCTTCAGCAAGAATGTGATCATGGGAACGTTGAGAAGGTAACAGTAACTTCTTGACGGCAGGTGACAAAGTTCCTTAAACATAAGTATTGTACCTAATACAAAAAAAAAACATTTCTATTCTTGAGCGGGCGCACAAATACACTGACGAGTAAAAATAATAAGTCAATCTTCGTACAAAGTTATGTTTTGTAATAGTTTCCGTTGGGCTTCAAAAGTTATTTTAGTGGCCGCTACCCTTACGTACAAACGAAATGACTCCTCTTGTATCCTTAATTCCTACATACACTCCTGTTTCCCGGGGGGGCAGGCAGAGACCACGGACTTCCACTTGCTACGATCCTGACATACAACCTTTGCTTAATTCATCTCATAAACAAACACAATGATATCACAAATCATCGAGTTAACAAGCGTGTCCAAAGCTAGTATCATTCATTAGTTAATTAAAGGTTTGATGGCTCCAATTATACAAGAACTGCTTCATAAGAGGGCTAATTATAAGATGCGGAGGACGTGTTGACCCCCCGTGCCATTTAGAAGGGACGACTACGATTCGACCAGAAAACCGAACAAGCTATGAAAAGGGTTCCGGTTGTTGGTTATCTGAAACGGTCTAGTATATTTGAAGCGAATTGGTTGCAACATTACAACTGCAAATGAAGTTTATGCGCACAAATATTGAAAAATTTCCTACTTATGTTACTTTTCTAGGTTTTCCTGTCAACTGTAATCTATGTGACGCGAATATACTTCGGAGATCGTTTTGAAATGGCACTTCCAATAATCTATTTTTATAGAAATATAACAACAAACAAACATCAAATCATCCAGTGAACTATTCCTCTCCACCACTCAAAGGTTGACTGGCAGAGATCCCTTAAAGGGATAAGTCCGCCTTTGTACTCAAATGTTATTGTTGTAACTTGTGTTTTATCCTATTTTTGTACAATAAAGTGTTTACTTACTTACTTACTTACATCTCTCACACACTGACATCATCTTTTGAGATGTGTGTTGTGTCTTTGGCCTAAAAATTCTAATCGGACATTTGGACTTTGTAGTTGGGTAGTTATTTCTACAGCAAGCTGCTGTCGTTTACATTTATTATTTTGTACAACCTAGTCTGTTCCAAAGATCATCTTCACATATCCGTGTCGGATGCTGTAATGTCCTAAAAGTCGCCTAATCTCTCCTTAAAATACTCACATTGTGGCAACGACAAGCGACGCTAACTAGCCGACTGGCATAAATAACGGTAATCCCGGATTATGAGCAGAGCCGCGTGAAATCGACTAGCTAGAGGGCGCTGACCTGGCGGGGTTTACAAGGAATTAGGGGTCTGTACTGATTAATCTATGACTTGGAGCAGACAACACAGGTGAAGGATTTAACTACGTCCTTAGTTTAGGGACAAATAGAAGAAACTCTAAAGAATAGATGATTGTAAGGACTCAATGCCTAGGTTTTTCTTTCGCTTTTAATGTCAAACTACCGTGAGACTCAATCATAGTGAAGTAAACGGATCACTCACGAATAGAAGTCGAGTTTATCCCGACGTGTTCGGACTAATTCGTAGTTCTTAATCTGGGAGCACGCGCAGTGTACGTCTCGCTGCCGCTGAGTCGTGTATTGCCAGAGGAAGAACTACGTACTCCGAAAGATATCGGGCTAAGCTCAACTAACTTTACGTGAGTATTCCTTTTATTTCACTACTGGTTTTTTACGGTTTAATTTTTAATCATTTGATTATGATTGGATTAAACATTTAAATAAACATTGAAGTACAGGTCGATTAACAAGAGCTGACATGATTGGAGAGAACGAAACGAATGTTACTTAGACATTTTTATAGGGAAACTGGCTGTTGCTCGCGATTTCGTCCGCGTAGATCTCGGTTATCGCTATCCCGCGGGAACTATAAAATTTTCCCGAATAAAAAGTAGCCTATGTTATTCCTCAATATTGAAACTAAAAAATCAATTTGTATATTGTGCAATGGTGTAGGACAACGATAAAATGTATCTTGAACATTCACTTTCTGATGTGTCTAATTTTCTAAAGTAATTTGGCGAAGTAATAGTTAACCGACTTCCAAAAAGGAGGAGGTTCTACGTTCCACTGTATGTATTTTTTTTATATATTTTTTTTTATGTATGTACATCGATTACTCCGTCAATTGTAGACCGATTTTCAAAATTCTTATTTTATTTGAAAGGATATACTCCTAAGGTGATCCCACTGTCACCAAGTCACGAACTGATGATCGGATCCTAGGGAAATCGAGGGCAACCCTCAAATTTTACAGGCACGTACTATGTGTTTCATATATTTTCTAAGGTTATTCAAGTATTTGGGTCTAGTAATCATCATCTCGTGATGATGAGCTGATGATGGAAGGTTCAACTCCTTAGCAGTTAGGAGTTGGAGGATATTTCTGAAAATGTTAAATCATTATTCAAAAGGGTATACTCCTGAGGCGGTCCCACTGTCACCAAGTCATTATCTGATGAAATATATATCATATATCAAAATATATGTCATATCTCAGGGAAATCGAGGGCAACCCTCAAATTTTATAGGCACGTATCGTGTTTCATATATTTTCTAAGGTTATTCATGTATTTCAGTCCGGTAGTTATCATCTTATGTTGATGAGCTGATGATGGAAGGTACAACTCTTTAACGGTTAGGAGTTGGAGGATAATTCTGAAAACGTTAAATCAAAGTAAAATTGTGAAATAAAAATCTTTTAACAAAAAAGTAAAACCGCTTTCAAAAAAAAACTTAGGAAAAAAACGTAAAATAATCCTCTAAAATAATGATAAATAAATAAAATAAAATAAAATGCGTTTATTTCAGACTACAGAAACTAAAACCTAAAGTTTTATGGCCTAGCACTAAGCAGCAGAAATATGAAGTCGGTGCTTCATTCAAAGAATATTCCGCTCGCACCGCACCGACTTCGTATTTCTGCTGCTTAGTGCTGGGCCATAAAACTTTAGGGTTTAGTTTCTGTTGTCCGAAATAAACGCATTTTATTTTATTTTATTTATTTATCATTTCCAGTAAGATTAGTGCACATTACATAAAAAAATTACATATAACAAACGTAGATCTAATAAATAATTATACAGTATGTCTAAACTAGGTAACAAACCTGTGTTTTAAACATAAAATAATAATACAAGGACACTACTATCTTTTTATTAAATTTCATCTAGATTGGTGCAACGGTTTTCCAGTGAAGAGGTAACAAACAGACATACAGAGAGGCAGAGAGACAGAAAAACAGAGTTACTTTCGCATTTATAATATTAGTTAGGATGACTGTGAAACCTGTCATTTCCATGCGTGTGCAGCGTACCCAAATAGGTGACACATATATAGTTTCATTCACTTATTCAATCCATTCGTGCCTGCTCTTGTGAGTCGACCTGTACAGAATTTTAAGAACTGAAAATCCTTAGTTACGGCAAACGCTGGCAAGATGACAAATCTTAGTTAAAAACGCGTTCGCAGTAAACCTCGACGTAATTCTACCCTATTAGGTAAAACCCGCAAATGACGATACTAAGTAATCTTATTGTCTGTGCTTTTGCGTCACTTATTTATCCCAAGTGGCTGTATCTCCCACTTACACCTATTTGGCCCTGGACACAGAGAAGCGTATCTACATGTAGAACTCACGGCAGTTACGCCCTTTTGTCTTAGGAGGGAAGTTTTAGTGTGACAGCGTATCCCCTGGATCAAGAGGATCATTATAATCATGCTTTACGAGCGGAGCGTGACGGTGTCGTATTTTTATTGGCGTCAAATTAGAAGACCTTCACGGGAGCAATTGTTAGTTCAGAGTTATGACAAGGGCCTATAGCTCAATAGTTTTTTTTTTTTTATTAAGGGTTAAATTGTTTTTAAATTAGTATAATATTATCTTGTCTCATTAAGTTTAGTGTCTATAATTTTGTTTACCTACTTGTTTACCATAAACAACTTTTTTTTTATTATAGTTTATCACTAACTAATTTTTAGTGTAGACAGTGTTGATAGATGTGAATAAAAGTTTTACAGCTACCTATTAAATCATTTCTACGTCATTTTATTACGAATCCGAATCTTAACTTGCTCAGAATTTTAGTTGTACAAAAATCCGAACGTCTCAATTTTTACCACCCATAAAACGCTATACCTTATTCATGGTGGCGCAATTCGCGGGGTGAGCAGCGAGCAGCCAGTGAGCAACCAATCGCTGGTCTCCGCTGCGGTGTACGGCGGAATACATTTCAACCGCCATTAAACTTTATGACGTCAACTTTCGACCTGCTATAAAGTCATTTTGCTTATTTATATGCATTGTGTGCAGGCGGATTCTTTGGGGGATAGATTTGGTACTCATAATGTCTTTGTTTTGCATATTTCTTATTATTTAGGGAGTTTATGGAGGGAGTGTTTCTGGTACTATCGTCGCATACAGAACATTGAACAGTTTCAACTTCAACGAATATTCTGTATTTGCCATACCTCCAAAAAATATCTACCCGATCAGGAATCGGACCCGCGGGACCGCCAACTTCGCAGTTAGGTTGTCTAACCACTATCCGATCTTCAACTTTATTGCTTTCAATAAGCTGAATCTAAAGTTGGAAAACATGTCGAGAAATAATCACTATTATGTCGTTGACTTATTAAATACCGTGGGCTTTGGGTCTAATACAAAATTCACGAATAATGTGTCCCAGTACAACGCGGTATTTTTCGATGACAGCCATACCTGCATTACCTACGTCATAGCGCTGTCGTCCTACCAAACTACGAGTAAGACTGACTGACACTCGATACGTGTTTTTTTTTCTTCAAATTAGTGGTATTTTGGTTCATACGTTTTCAAGCGCTAACCCCAAATCCATGGTGTTGGTAAGTCAATGTTATAGGTACTCAATATAATTAATTATTTTAAGTAAAGAAAACCGACAATTGGTTTGCAAAAGAAGTGACTATAGTAATATAACCATTGATAAAACTACCGTTAAATTACAAAAGCAGACGCGAACCACACAGACAGCTCATTTTCTATATTTTTAATACCCACTGAATATGACCTCTGCGTTTAATTGCTTCTCGTCTCTAAGAAGCCATCTTGGTTACGGACATAAACCTAAAATGCACCTTAAACTAAGAAGAGCAAGTTTTAATTTAGAAGGGCTGGTAAATAAATTTTAATTTGGATTGTGAATTGTGACGTAGTTTGCCTCTAGCTAGACGGCAAAGGATTAAACGTTTCTATTACGCTCTGTCAAAGAACTGAAATTAACGGACAATGGCGGTGTTTTTTAGATTTCCCGCCAAGTTTCCTGTTTGAATTTGTTTTAATCGGTTCAGCTGAGTTGGGAAAGCGCTCAGGGAAAGTTGTTGCTCTTTTGTAATCAGTTTAAAAATGAAAATTAACCTCTTTTTAAATTGTCTTTGTGGATTTTCGTAGTGATGTGATAACACCAAATGCAGTGGAATATGATATCGTATATTAATGTTTTCTTTCTTTGTTTCAGGTATGTCCAGATCAAAATAAATACATACATAATGTTAAAATACTGTTAAAATACATAAATACTACTGGCCGTTTACTGTATGTACTATAGCACAAATTTACGTACGAGTAACTTCCAGTAAGTACTCGTAGTTTGGTAGATGTATGCAATTATTTTTAGTAATTATACATACAGGGTGCGTTTTGATGAACAGTCAATAATTCAGCCAGGAGTTGAGTCAGTATAAGTGAGCACACCTCTGAAGTTAAAAAAAGAGCTACAAAAATATTCTCCCTTACATATTGTCAACCAGCAGAAGCAATGAACGTATGGGAGATTTTTTTTTTTTTCAATTAAAAACTTTACTCAACCCCTGGTTGAATTATTGACGGTTCATTAAAACGCAGCCTGTACAATAGTATTTTTTTAAATGGACTATCAGACAATTGCGAAAATCAATACGGGAAACTCTGTTATTCCTAAACTCACATTAAAATTGTACTCATTGATATGACTCGTGCCTTTAGCAAATTAAACACCGAACGTACCAGCATCACCATTAACAAGACGTAATTTCTAGCTTAACCTACAAGTAGTCTCATCAATAAGAACGGAATCAGTGTTAAGCCTGCGATCGAGACGGATGAGGCGAGGACCGTATACGACGTATACAGCATGTACGTGACGTATACGACAAAGGTCGTTATTGATGACGTAAGCAAGGACGTAGCGTATGTCGTGAAGGTATTGATGGAGTTGAGCCCTTAGTGTAAATGTCACGTCGCAAGAAACGCTTCGATCGTACGCGTTACGTTCGTAATGCTATCCCTCCTATTCATAAACCTATTATAACTATAACGTAAGCAACTTAGAAAACTTGAAAAACCCCCGACATTTTCAAAAACGGGTGAACCGATTTTAATGAAACTTAGCTAAGAACCATCTCTATTAAACTAGCTTTCGATTAAAAAAAACCGAATCGAAATCGGTCCATCTGTTTGAGAGCTATGATGCCACAGACCAGACAGATACACAGATACACAGGTCAAACTTATAACACTCCTCTTTTTCGTCGGGGGTTTGTTAGCAAATTATAACAATAAGGACTAGAAATAGGAACCAACATGAAATTTAAATGATTTTTATTAAACTTGGTTACTCAATATAATCAACAAGCAAAAATAGCACAGGGTAAGCGACAAGCGACGTAAAAATAACCTACTAATCTTTTGCAAATTTTAGAGCAGAAAAAGCCCCGTTGCGATGTTACAGCGGTTTTTATAATCTCGGTTGTTTTCTCAAATCAACCGCGCAGTGGTGGGGAATCTATCTTGGATCGACGCTAGATGGCGTTATTCGTCGCTGCTGTTGTAAACGTCGCTTGTAACGCCGGCTTTACTTCACAGATGGCACTCTTGTCGATTGCCAACACGGCCATTCTACCAGGGGCCTGCCTCAGGCACCCCACGAGTCTAGATAAAATGCTGCGAACATAAAGACTTTTATTTCACTATCACTATAAAGTTCATAATTATGTATTTTTCCCGTTACGGATGCCTAGCAAGTATTCCTTTGCACATATTATAAGTACTTGAATATCAGAGTTTTAGCCTAAAACCAGGACGCTAAGTAAAGGCCGCTTACACTTAAAGGGATTCTACCACACTTAAGCTTGCTCCTTTAATTAAGAACCACTTGCACTCGAAGGGCGTTTCGCCGCACTTAAGCGTACCAAGTTCGTTCTTAAACGTCTTTTAATTACTAAAACTCTGTTTCTCCCTTAACTTTATTGTGCCCAAAGAAAAGGAATATTTACTGAAAACAAATAAAGCATTTTATTTTGACTCGCATTTGGATACCAAAAACAAAATATTTATAAGTAAATCGCATAAACTTTAACAGCTTTTAAATGATCCTCAGTGATCTACATTGCTTATATTTAAATTTTGATATTTTGTAAAGCAACAATACCTAAATTACATGTAACTTGCCAACACGGTATCACATAGGTAAAAATAAAAAGAATAAACAAAAAAAAAAAAATTATCGTCACAAATTGCTAAGCATATCAAAATTTAAATAGCAAATTGTAAATAGCTGATATGTATAAGTAGTAAAAGTAAACTAAAAATACATACATTTAATCTAATTCCCAGTTATCTATTCTTATCCACGGCTTCATATTTTCGGCAGCCGTAACGCCAGTGTACTTTTTATGACTTCTATTACTTCCCTTGACGTCCGTCACCTCATACCTATCATTCTCTAGAACCCTACTAACTTGAAAAGGCCCTTTAAAAACTGGTAATAGTTTTCGGCTCTTTCCATCATTGCTTTGGCTTTGTATTGTGATCAACACTAAATCTCCCTTGTAATATTTTCGGGCTTTCATTCGAGAGCGACCGAATCTTTCATTTTGTGATTTTGCATTGGACTTAATATTTACATCTACACTTTCACGTAACCTTGTGACGTCTACCACCTGACCATCGTCATTTTCCGGTGCAAGGCTGTCACCATCAGTGCGTAATCTATACCCGAAAAAAATCTCGCTGGGCACGGCTTTCGTGGTCTTATGGATCGTACTGTTTAAACCTAACTGTAAAGTTTTTATATACTGATCCCAAGTGTCGTCAGTTGTATTAGCTCCTAGAGCTTTTAACGCATCTAAAATCGATTTATTAAAACGTTCCACCTGTCCGTTAGAGCGTGGCATTCCGGTTGCCACCGTATGTAAACGTATGTTTTTATTTGAGCAATACTGAGTAAAGTCTTTTGAGGTGAAGCATGCCCCGGCGTCAGTTATTATTCTCTTAGGATTGCCAAAAGTTTTAGAGATACCGTCCAATTCCCTAATAACACAAGAAGACTTTGTTGATCGAACAGCCGTTATGAAAACGAATTTCGTAAACGCGTCTACCGCGACCAATAAATATTGATTTTTATTTTTCGTCCTAACGAAAGGACCCAGATGATCGAGATGAAGAGTGTGAAAGGGTTGAGCATACTTTGGCAATGAATATAGCTCTCCCTCCTTAGGCCCGCTTTTTTTTTTGAAATATATACAGTTAATGCAATTATTTATATATTTTTTAACTATTCGTCTCATTTTAGCAAACCAGTACTGGCAGCTTATTCGTTCGACTGTTTTATCAAGCGCAAAATGACCCAGGTCATCGTGGTTACATTTGATAATTTGCCAAATGCAGTTTTTTGGAACCACCCAACGACGTCCATGGGTCGTTCTTCTATAAACCTTGCCTCCTAATACCTCATAGTTAGCAAAAACATTTTGGTCACTGTCAGTTTCCCCAGATTCCAAAATGGCCCTGATCCGCTGCAACTCAGGGTCTTGTAACTGTACAGACAGCAACCAATCTGCTTCAGTTATTGATAATATGACCTCGGTTTCGGATTTTTCCCCGGATGGCACGGGGTTGCGACTCAAGGCGTCCACGTGTTGCATTCGTGAACCCTCTCGATGCACAATGTCGAATGAAAATTCCTGAGTCGACAATACCCATCGTGCGATTCGGGGAACGATCTCTTTCTTTGTCAAAGCGTACCTAACTGCACTACAATCGGTCACGATCTTAAAATGCGCTCCTAATAAGTATAATCTGAACTTCTGGAGAGAACAAATAATAGCTAGCAGCTCTAACTCAAAAGAGTGATATTTTTTTTCGTCATTTGTCGTTTGCCTACTATAATAGTGCACTGGTTTTTCGCCCTCAGTGGTAACCTGCATTAAAATGCCTGCAATACCCTCTCTACTAGCGTCAGTATAAAGTACATTTTCTTTATTTGGGTCAAAGATGGATAGAATACTGTCGGACGTAAGCTTATGCTTTAATAACTGAAACGCCTGTTCGTGAACTGAATCCCATCCCCAAACAGAATCCTTTTTCAACAGTTTTGTAAGTGGGGCGGAAATCATGGCACAGTTTTTTATGAACTTCCTAAAATAGCTTATAAGGCCCAAAAACTGACGCAGTTGGTGAACTGTTTTGGGGGTAGGAAAGTTCGCAACAGCTTCTAATTTGGCTTCATTTGGCATGACAGAATTTCGTCTAACTTTGTAGCCCAGAAATTCTATTTCGGATTTTAAAAAATGACATTTCTTTAGGTTAAGTGTCAATCCGTTCTCACGAAATATATTCAAGACCCGTTCTAACAACTGTAAGTTTTCCTCGACCGTTTCCGTGACTAAATAGACGTCATCCAAGTAAAGTATGACATTTTCGAATCGAAGATTACCTAAGACTGTGTTCATCATCTGTTGGAACACTGACGGCGCGTTCGCCAAGCCGAATGGGAGTCTGAGAAACTCGTAATGCCCGTCTTCAGTTATAAAAGCGGTTTTTTCGATCGAATTAGGATGCATTATTATTTGGTAATACCCGCTTTTGAGGTCTAAACTTGTGAAGCACTTGTGACCCTGAAGCCTATCTACCAGGTCTTCGATGCGCGGCATAGGGTATTTGTTTTTAATTGTTACTTTATTTAAAGCCCTATAGTCTATGCAGAGCCTTTTCTCGCCATTCTTTTTACTAACTAGCAGCGCGGGACTAGCATATGGTGAGCGACTTTCTCGTATGATATTATTGGCCTGAAGCTCAGTCACCATATCTCTAATGACTTTCCTATCGGCATGAGAAGCTCTGAAGGGCCTACATTGAATAGGCTGAGAGTTAGTTACTTCAATTATCATCTCGTGATTGCTAACCTTGCCTAATTCCTTAATATTAGATGCAACGCAATCCTTATACTTTCTAAAAAGTGCCGCTAATTCGTTTTGATGTGAATCAGCATCTATTGGCATGTCATTGACGTTATGACAAAATTCCGTGAAAGAATCAGCGTAGTCGAATTTAAGTACGTCTCCCACTCGCGAGTACATCAGGTCAGGCCGCTCAGTCACGTTTCTTCCGATTAACATATCACAATCAGCTAAATCATCCATTACGTAAAATTCTACATTTGTTAAACATACCGAATCCATTTTCAAATTAAGTGTTACTTTGTTGTTAACGGATTTCAAGTTTTGTTTTGAAAACCCTTGCAGTAACATAGGGGATGGTAACAATGTGACGTTAAGCAGTCGTTTTTGGACCAATGTTTGGGATATCAGTGAACAACTACTACCTGTATCTATGAAGGCGTCACAGTAAAAATCATTGATGTTTACCTTCTTAACAAATTTATCGCGTGGATCGGGGGTAGAAATGAATTTAGTTTCCTGCTTCTCTGGCTTAACGGAATTCTTTTTATGGTAGCAGGTAGATTCTAAATGGCCACGCTTGCCACAAAAGTCACATTTATTTGTGTCACATTGATTTTTTTTATGAGCACCACCGCAAAGATAACACTTAATCTGTTTTCGTTGTGTTTGGTTTGCATTATGGTTATTATTATTACTGTTACTGGAAGAAACAGACGGACCCAACCCACTAGTAGGAGGTGACGTTGTTGTTATTGACGCGGACGTTTGACCAGCGGCAGGTGGACTGACGAATTTCGGGTTGCTATCACGTAAGTTATTGTTTACTTGTTTCGAACTTTTTGATTTGTACGTACGTCCGTGGAGAAAACTAGCTAGACTGTCGGACGTTACAAAGTTGTTCGATTCAATTGACGCGCCTATTCCGCAGTCTCCTATATTTCCGACTATAATTGACACGATATCTTGCTCAGCAAAATTTAAAGATAAACGGTTAATTTTGCTCTTTTGTTCAAAATAGAAGTCGTAAAGCGACTGGTTTTCTGTCGGTTTTTTTTCAATTATCTCCTTTAACAAATCAAACATGTTTCGTCTAATTTGAAAACTGGAAGCCAATTTTTGCCTCCAGTCGGCCCATTTCCACGATGGCCATTGGTTTTCGGTACGTAACACTGAGTCATACCAAACTTTGGCAGAACCTTTTAATTTATTCAAAGCTTGATATCGTGTTATTTCGTCAGACCATGAAAACGTTTGCGAGTAGGAAAGAATTATGTTAAGCCAAGCATTTACATCATCCTTTAGTGGGTCAAATTCCGGTATGATATTGTTCACAATAGAATTATTGCCTGTACTCACAGTTGGGGTATCAGCTTTACGTGATACCTTGGTTTTGTTATCTCCTCCCTTTTTCCGTTTCGGTGGAGGTGACGGCGTCCTTGCGCTGGAGCTACTGGACGAGCTGGATGAGCTGGAGCTCGAGCGAGCTCTTTTTCGCTTTGTACTTTTATTTCGCTTTCCTCGCTTACCCATTTTGCGTGGGTTTATAATTATTATAATCCACTTTCTGATGTTAGCAAATTATAACAATAAGGACTAGAAATAGGAACCAACATGAAATTTAAATGATTTTTATTAAACTTGGTTACTCAATATAATCAACAAGCAAAAATAGCACAGGGTAAGCGACAAGCGACGTAAAAATAACCTACTAATCTTTTGCAAATTTTAGAGCAGAAAAAGCCCCGTTGCGATGTTACAGCGGTTTTTATAATCTCGGTTGTTTTCTCAAATCAACCGCGCAGTGGTGGGGCATCTATCTTGGATCGACGCTAGATGGCGTTATTCGTCGCTGCTGTTGTAAACGTCGCTTGTAACGCCGGCTTTACTTCACAGATGGCACTCTTGTCGATTGCCAACAGGTTAAAAATTCCGATAAACTTCGTTTGTCTTTTTTGTCACATTGACATTTCCCTTAGTAAGAAGAAGACAAAACATAATTTATTTTTTAACTAATGGAAGCTTGAGCTTTGCTCGCATTCTCTCTTTTAATGGCAGCGGGGTCCCTTTGCCATTTGTGTCGGAGGCTCTCGCGGGCTAAGCACCTTAAATACTCGGCCTTGGAACCGACGTACGACTTCGTGCCGTTTGCGGTCGAGACGGATGGCCCCTGGGGCATGAAGGTCAAGTCTTTGGTTTAGGAGTTGGGCCGTAGGCTGCGGGATAGGGGCTGCGACCCTCGCTCCGGGTCGTACCTGGTTCAGCAGATAGCGCTAGCCATACAGCGGGGCAATGCTGCTGGCGCGATGGGCACGTTTGAGCCGGGTGCGGTGCGGGGTGGTGGTTCTTAGGTTTTAATGTTTTAGGTTCTTTTGTGTGTCGCTTTGTGGTAGTTATTTATATGTGTGTATGTGTAACTAACATAGTTATAGGTTTATTTTTGCTAACCATCTATTGTAATTTAATGTGTAACAATTCTGATTTGATTAGTACTAGGTTTTGTTAGTTTTAGCGTGGATTTAAGGACATTGTAAATTGCTTTTGTTATTACAATAAATATTAGTTTACCAAAACAAGAAAAGCTTGAGTGACGTTTATGAATAATGGCATATGAGAATAGTCCGCAATACGTGCTGCTAGAGGCGCTGCGCTACCGATTTGCCCGTAGTCATTTAGACTTAGCGCAGCGCTTAGATTTAACGCGAACGTGACGGAGACGTTTTCTTTTGTCAAAAATTACGCTAGAGGCTCTGGCTTGATGATAAAGCGGAGTCAACACAGTTCTTTACTAGTATTTGAAAAAGAGTTTCCTCAAAATCAGGGACACATGGTCCGAAAGATTGAAAAACACCCTTCAAGTCTTACATAACTTTAGTAAAGAATCAAAAAGTGCGACACAAAAATATCTACTGCCTAAACAATCAGGCAAAGCGTAGTCCGAAAGCTTGAAAAACAGACCGTGATTTGACCAGCCACATTGCTCGAGTGGACCCGAAGTGGCGAATGCACCCTTCAAGTCTTCCATTACTTTAGTGAGGAATCAAAAAGTGCGACACAAAAATGTTTACTGCCTAAATTCTAAACAACTATGGCTCCTGATGACATCCGCCACTTATTCTCATTTCGAAAACCAACTAAAACCTTTTTAAGTAAGAAAAGCTTATATCAAACATTTCTGAGTTCAAAAATCGAACCGATTTCCTTACCCAGTCTCTCTTAAACTACTTCTCTGACGCAATTTGGAACGAAACCGAACCTCATCTGGCTTGATCACGGCGGCGATATGTTTGCCTTTTAATAAAGAACGCTCACACGGCACGTATGTACTCACTCGCTTCGAATCCTGCGCTATTTGATTTTGTGGAATCAGGACCATTTTAAATCCACCGGTGGAAACTGTTCAATATTAAATTTGGTCGGTATTTCTGAAGCAATCAGACGCCGTATTTCATTTTTATTATTCGCGTCACTAACGTCGAATTCATCATTCGTCATCCCTGTCGTATTTTGGATTAAATTAACACCAGACCATCATTAGCCTATTCTGAAATGTTGATCTCTATTGAGGCTTCCATTAGCCTCAAGCGCTAGTGACAGTTTTCAGCACTAAATGACAACTAATTTGACATTGCACGCTGTAACAGCCATGAATAAACTTAAAGAAAGAAATTTCAAAATTGTCATTGACAGGAGATTGCACCGCAATAAATTTTCTTATAGAGATAGCAATAAAATTCTTAGATCTACGCCAATAAACTGTTCTGTTGCTGTTTTAAAAGAGCCTGACTTTCTTTTCTTTTAAGATAAGCGTTTTATTAACTCAATTAGCAACTTTTTTCTCAATGACTCTGAAGTAATCAGGGCCACAAAACGCCTGACCGTTTTCAGACAAAACCTCTTCGCAGATAGGGTGTAATCTAACATCGTCATCAAATTAATGACTCTCGTAATCCCCCCAAAACAAGTAGGTACGACACAAAGTCGTATAGACTCTAATACGACAAGTCGTAGAGCCAATTATGGCAGCCGTAACTTTGCTGTTCGGTGGCGCACGCTAGTACATAGATGAAGTTACCTCACTTGATTAATTTATCATGGTTTATAGGGTAAAGGCCTTTTTCATATATTCTTTACATGGTATCGATAGTTTCAGGTCATTCTTGGGAATCCTCAACCCCTGGCGCCACTTATTTCAACACAATTTCGACATAAATACGTTCAAAGAATTCTAAATTTGTTAAGATGAGATTTTTTCATTATTAAGACTGTAAGAGTGACATACCGCCCACTCACTCCCTCAGTCCGGTCTTGTGCTTTCCGCATCCACCGTGATCCCGCGATCTTTACCAGATCGTTGCTCCATCTTGTCATTCCTTTCACGATTGAAAAAGAACTCCCTTCTCACCCATTTTGATGAACTTAACTACCTATAGACGTAGTTAAGTTCATAACCCGACCTTCGCTATTCTCATTCAGCGCCGATATCTTTACCGATCCAAATCATTACTGTCAGTTCACCACCTGCATACGTAACCCTCTTGGTCTTTAGAGGGCCCGCACGGAGGCCCCAGGGGGCTGTGAGGAGGCCTGCGATGGGGACGTGCGAATTGGCTAATCTTTGTGTGCTTGTGAGGGGGCTCGTGCGCCGGTGGCCATACAAACGGTTGTGATTCATTGTAATCCTATGTTGATTTTTGATTGTGTAACTAAAGTTGGTACGACGAGTGAGTAAAAGTATTTGCACCTGTCTTGAGCTGACATATCGCAGAGAGAAACATGTAGAACGACATTCAAGATGCACATAAAAATAATCTAATATAATCTTCCCAATGATCCAATAATTGACACCCTACTTCTCACCTTTATTGCTACGTATTAAGATTGAAGGTGCCATCTACTGGGACAGGTGTTGGGCACAGGGACATGCCTTATCACCTTGACAACCGCACTAGTAAGCGGGCGGGTCACCTGATAGAAAGCAATCGCCTTCACCCATGGAACCACAGGTGCGTTGCCAGTCCTTTAAAAAATAGCTAGGATCATTTCATAAAGATCCTTAAATAAGTTGTATTACTCCGGAAATGTTTCCGTAGGAAACTGATTCCATATCTTCGTCGTGGGAGGGAAATAGTTCCGCTTAAAGCGCCAGTGCTAGACTGCCAACTGTCAAGGTGGTGAGGATGGAAGAATAGACGGTTTCGCGAAGTACCCACATCAGAACACTCCCCATGATTAATGCTGTACAAAATGCAGAGAGATGCTACAACCCTCCGCTTAGCCAGTGGATCGAGAAGGCCAGAGAGTGCCTGGTTATCGACAAATCGAGCATTATTTAAGATTTTTTTTTATTGTTAGGTCTTTCACAACACCCATGAGCCAGTTCTTCTGGCCTATCGCTAATTCTACGTCCATCTATCTTCGCCGAGAACTGCTTAAACGATACACGGTTTAATTTACTGCTAGCATTAATCTGCATAATATTAAAAGCCCTTATAAGGAATATTAATTTAATCTGAAATTAAATCAATTTAACGCCACATGAACACCTATTAACATTCAATATCTTTGAAAGTTATGCGACGCTGGAAAACCGAGTATCGTGTGTCGCTTCATATCATGCTGCGGCCTTTTATCCTTGTATCTCGTTATGGAAAGGGAGTTGAGCGGCAATTTGCGTAGATGATTTTGTTAATTGCGAACGGAAAAACTAGAAGGATTAAACGCGAACAAAATAAAATATATAGGTAAATATCATGGGACAATTGACACCGATTGATCTAGTCCCAAACTAGGCAAAGCCTGTGCTATGGGTACTAGACAACGGACAAACATAATACAAGATAAACACATACTTAAATACGTATTAGGTAAACATCCAAGACCCGAGAACAAACATTCGTATTCATCATACAAATATCTGCCCCGACCGGGGATCGAACCCGGGACCTCAAGCTTCATAGTCAGGGTCTCTAACCACTAAGCTATCCGGTCATCAACACACAAAACAAACAAACAAACAAAACGAAACTAGTCAACATTAACCTTATTTATTTCTACTACAAAATTTACCTACCCTAGTAATGACATTTTTGATTTAAATCCAAATGTAAATCCTTAGGTACTTACTTCTTTTGCTCAGGGTAAATAAGCCAACCAACCACACTACCAACCCCTACCCATTTCAATATATCTTGCCGTATCGTCAGTTATTTATCTTCTATCACGCAAATAATTGACTTGAATTCTAAGACGCTAGCTCCCAGTCCAACATAAGTTATATCGTCAGGCTGTTAATTACATCGTGTGATGCGCAGGTTTTGTCGACTTCGTAATTAATTTGTAATTAATTGCTCAACGGTTTTGTTTAAGACAAAATTACGAGCGTTTAGATTTCAATTCGAGATACTCGTAAGCCTGTTTAATTATCATTTTGTGTGACACTAAAATTTTAATTAATTTTATAACGATGTTATGGATGACAATAATTGAATTGTCAAAATAAGTACCCATGTAAGGTATCAATGTTTGACAGCTTAATTCCAATCTCTCTCATAACCTATTTTATTATGAATAAAGATTGACTGTGTCAACTATTGGGACAGTGTCAGACACTGGAATATGAACCTTAAGGGTTTGTGACGTTGCGCCTTTGTTCGAGGTCAGTATCCTTGTTTTCATAGAATTTCGGTTAGAAACTTGGTTGCTACCAAAATTCGCTAAGGAGTGAAATTACAAAATGAGTCATTGAGCCTCGGCCTTCCAAGCAGAGGGTCGTGGGTTTGAGCCCCAACCCGCACTTCTGTGTTTTTCGGAATTATTTATGTGCGAAATTGCATTTGTTATACTTATCATGACCTTCTCGGTGAAAGAAAACACCTGCACACTCCTGCGAAGCAATTCAAGGGTGCTTGCAAAGTTCCCAATCCGTAGGTCAAACTCGGCTGTCATCGAAGTACAAAAAAATCACGATTGAATCCTCACAAGAACGTTATATTGACCGCGTGACGTTAGCAATTTTCCAGACATCTTTATCAGACCAAGTTCAGTTGCGTGAGCAGACAAAAGCAAGCAATTAGGAGTCGCCCGCGGCTACCCCCCCCCCCCTCACCCCTTCGGACAACATTAGCTTAGTTGGGAAAAAATGGGGTCCTCGTTAATGACGACTTTATTACCGACTGCGTCTGTCCCGTGGCTGCTCGTGCTTAAATACTTTTGTTGATGATAAAATAAAATTCAATTTTTATAAAATGTTTTGCCTACTGTAATTTTACTTAATTATCATCATGTCAGCCGAAAGACGTCCACTGCTGCTATGTCCAGCAGGCTCCCCCAAGGCCCTCCACTCAGACCGGTCTTGTACTTTCCGCATCCACCGCGATCCCGCCATCTTTATCAGGTCGTCGCTCCATCTTGTTGGAGGCCTACTTACAGCTCATCTCCCGGTCCGAGGACGCCATTCAAGAACCTTCTGGCCCCTTCGATCATCAGTCCTGCGAGCAATTTTTGCTTAAATTTTAAGTCGATACCGTTAACCGTTAAAGAGTTGCCTCCTGCAGAGATGATCTTGGCTGAACCACCAGAACCTTACTACTTATTGTATTGTCACAAATTATTGTATTGTCAAACTTACAGTACCTCTGCTAAATTTCAGCTCAATCGGTTGAGGACAACCGGTTTAAAATTCAGTTTCAAGATTTGACCCGAAAATTACATACATATACATAGATTGTAAGTTTAATCAACCTTCAGACGTCCACTGCGGGACATAGGTCTTCCCCAAGGATCTCCACGGTGATCGATCTTGTGCTACCGGCAGCCAATGGCTTCCCGCGATCTTTACCAGATCGTCCAACCACCTCGCGGGAGGATCATCACAAGTTAAATATTATAAAAGCTTGTAAAGACCGGCTAGTTTGTATTTATTTCAGGTGGTATCTTTGTCCACCCAGTTCTTGTACAGTTGTGTTCCAGTGTGGGGAGTAGAATAATAGGAGAAATTACGGTCTCAACAGGCATTTCATCTTAACCCTATAGGTTGGTAACCTTGTAATCCCTCTGTTTTTTCGGGTGCCTATAGGTAGCGGTGATTACATATCCCATAAACCAAATGTAATAGTTTCAGGCAAATATTCCCTGCAATATACACGCGTAGATGAAACCTCCCAGCGCACTCGCCCGAATGTATTTAACTCACTAATCCTTCCTTATTCGCTAAATTATTTTTCCTACAAAAGAGCTCTCATGCGTTCGCAATTTTTTCTTTTTCTATGCCTAATGGATCGGCCACACTGGTGCAACGTTCGTCGCTGCAGAGAACATTTTACTTCAGTGCTCGCACAAACAGACCCGTATTATACTCGTACAGTGACAGGCGACAGACGACAGTGATAATTAAGTCTACATTTCATAGCCAATATGAAGCAAACTTAAACAAACTCTTCTAAAAACACCTCTTCTGGCTTTGGACAACTTTTTCAGATCATCAGCGTCTCTGTTAAAACCCCAGTTTCACTTAAAAGAATATCGCTGCACAATCAACAACAGAAGGAGCTAAGCAACCGAAGCGGTCAATGATCAAAGCATGGCTCTATTGTTATACACATAAGAGCTTGTGCAGATCATTGTGACCGCTTTGGTTACTTAGCTACTTATGCTGCTGACTGTACACAGAGCGAGCAAGATGACACTTCATCTTTGTCCACGATGCTTCTAAGGGCGGTGACCGCTATCAGGAGGTCATCAAAACCTCTAAGGTATTTCCCATTGCCCTAGAATCATGATATTTGGCGCAAAGCATACAACATAAATCAAGGAAAAAAGCGTTATGGTACTGTACCGTAATCTTGTAAGTATTGTTACTGAAAAAATTGTTAGTAAAATTGTTTCTTGGTTTTCCCAAAAGCGCTAATAGTACCTATTAAAGATCCAATAGTAACACAGCAGCGCCTTGTTGCACGTTAAGCAGTCGTGTGTCACATCAGTGTAGCCTCACCTTTATAGCAAAAGGGAGAGTTATATTAAAAGAGTTGCAAAGGAAAGCTTTTGAATGAAGGCGTTAACCCGGGTCTTTGGCTTAAAGCCGCTCCGAGCCGCCGTGCAATGTAGTTTAAGAAATTATTTAGCAAAGCCGCTCGAGCAAGTGACATTCATAATAATTTTATAAGACTCACTTTATGAGTGAAATGGAAGCGAATTAAAATCGTTTAGACAATTACTCATGTTTTTGCGGGTGGTAGGACCTTGTGCGAGGTCCGTCCTGATCGCTACCATAATCCTACTCGCTAATCCTGCCACTAAGCAGTAGTGCTAGCACTGGGTTCCGTTTCTCGAAGCTTATTAAACCAATAATATCTGTGTTTTGTTTAATTTTGTCGTAATTTAAGAGACAAAACACTAATGTCATTAGTCTTATAAGCTTCGAGAAACGGGGCCCTCTCTGTTGTCTTCCGATGTGGAGAGTAAGACAGCCGAGGAAATCACTGGCACAGGAGGCATTTCAACATAGCCCTCTAGGTTGGTAAATCATCTGCAAACACCCCGGGATTGCACGAGTCCATGAGCAGTGATGATCACCTAGGTGACCCACTTGGTTGTTTGCTTTCCTTATTGTATAAAAAAATGTATAAAAAGAAAATCGTATTTTTTGTCTCTCACAATTCTGAGTCATCGATCTTAAACTCCTATTAATCTAGATTCTAGACTAGACCTATATCCTTCCTAGCGTCAAAGATGTACCACTGTAGCCACGCTATCGTAATGAGCGCCGAATTGAATTTCCGTCGGCGCCGTCAATTGTTCCAATTACTAGCGACATCTAGTGAAACCCACGCATGCGCAGAGGGCTGGCACTAGCCATAATTATTGTATATTTATTTTTGTCCAACTGCTAGGAACAGATATTCGTCTCCTTGCGAAGCTATAATTAGTCAATAATTGAGTTCATGTCAAAAATATCATTTTACACTGCCACTTAATAAAGCTTTTGAAACTATCACCGACTATGACAGACAGACATGCAGACCTAGTCACACCATAAGGGTTCCTTTTTAAGATTTTGGTACGGAACACTAAAAAGTACAGTCAGTAGCAAAAGTAGTTAAGCAACCGAAGCGGCCACAATGATCAAAATTCAATTTAAAATTCAAAATTTTATTCAGCAAATAGGGAGTTGAATGCTCTTTTACACGTCATTTTTTTAAGTCTACCAGCGCTTTCGGAAAGACCATGATTGCCAAGAAGAATGCGCCGCAAGAAACTTGGCACAAAGTCATTTTTTCTAAAAACAAGTTACATTAGCTCTTACAATACGTAACCACAGACAAATTACACAAAGAAACCTCACTCTGTCATTAAAAGATTAAGAGAGAAAAAAAAAACCGCATTTTAGAAACAAGCCTCAAGCTCTTATGTCTATAACAACAGAGTCATGCTTAGATCATTGTGACCGCTTCGGTTGCTTAGCTACTTCTGCTGCTGACTGTATAATGATAGTTAATGTCACTGTATTCGATATATTTTATGTTTCAGTAATGATCACAGCCACTATAATAAAACTCTTCTTTATCCTAAACGTGTGACAATACCATTCAGAAAACTTATAATATTTTATGTTTCAGTAATGATCACAGCCACTATAATAAAACTCTTCTTTATCCTAAACGTGTGACAATACCATTCAGAAAACTTATAATTACACCATTTAGCGACAGCCCTATTCCCGTCATGTAGGTCACAAGATAGGTTCAAACCTAGGCACTAGGCATTGTTTAATAGAGATCTCGGCGAACGTGAACTGAAGTCCTCTGGGAAGCACTGCAGCGATGAGAGCCTCTCTAGGGTTTGGCTGTTAACTGGTTGGTTAGCCGTTAAAATGCAATTAAATTAAACCTTAATGGGGCTAAAAGATGTAAATTTCAACAATTGCCGAATTTTGTGGAAGTAGGAAGCCGGTGAAAACAAATTTACTTCAAGCTTTTTAGGTTCCGAAGCCAAAATGGCAAAAACGGAACCCTTATAGTTTCATCATGTCCGTCTGTCTAGCTGTCCGCAGCATAGCTCAGAGACTATTGGTACTATAAAGCTGAAATTTTACATAGAGATACTTATTAATTAGGCCAAATTTTTATTTCTCACTCACCCCGTAGTGTGGGGCAACGTTGGATATACTAGGTCTTTCAAAATATTGGGGGTGCCCGAAGATCGTTTTTCGAAAGAGCTATTCGTTTGCGCAATATTTAGCTTTGAAGCAACAAAAAATCACATCGTTAGGAACTACAGAAAGTATCGAAGTCAACAAGTTTGAGGGCACAAATAATTAAAAACCAAAGCCAAAGACTAACAGAATACTATTTAATCATTCAGAAGCTCTCTCGTTCATTAATTACATAACCTAGACCACTCTGGGTGCTTTGTTAGCTGAAGCTATCCTTGAGCGGTTCGTCTTATATGCGCGAACAGCTTATTCAGGGAAAGTGTACCCTTTGAGTCAAATAACTTTATTTGCACAAATGTAGGGCAAATTGCCACTTTAGAAAATGTCATCCAGTTACGGTTTAGTGCTTTCACAAAGCTCTTGGTAACTCGAACTGTTTAGTTTGGAGCTATACTTTCTAAATTATAATAATAACATGTAGGTAATATCAGTATTTCATTCTCCAGATATAGAGACTACCGGATAGCCTAGTGGTTAGAGGCCCTGACTATGAGGCTTGGTCCCGGGTTCGATCCCCGGTCGGGTCAGATGTTTGTGTGATGAATACGAATGTTTGTTCTCGGCTCTTTGATGATTAATATTTATTTGTAGGCTCACTCTTTTTTCTGACAACCGCCCGAAAGTTACTGAAATTACGAAGTTAAAGATTCTCTATCCCGTAGGAATTCCAACCAATCTGTCCTAGAGTGCTTGTCTACATCATAAAGAAAAACCGTTATGCAAAATTTCAGCATTCTAGGACCAATGAAATCGGCTGTGCATTATCTGTCAGTCACTCAGTAACGGAAAAGTTTTCTATATAAATTGATAACAATGTCTAAATACCAGACTCTCGGTCCGAATTACAATTTTGTTGCTGTCGGGTTTGAAACGCTTGGTCGATGCAACTTGTGACCAAAGGGCTAGCAGTTTTCTCTCTCAAAGAATCGGCATCGCTATTCAGCGAGGAAACGCTGACAGCCTTTTGGGCACCATGCCGCGGGGGCCTTATTCAGACTTAATTTAGTTTTAAGTTTTAGTTCAATTAGTTTCAGCTTGGATTTAATGTTATGGTAAATTGCTTTTTATGTAGATTATTAAAAAAAAATACATAAAGATAGGTACATAATAATACAGTAGTAAAATGTAATCTGATGACGCATGTTACACGATAACGAGCCAAGGTCGGCGCCGCGGAGTCTGCAGCGAACAGCGTCAGTCGAGGCGAGACTCGCGGCGAATTATTAAAACGTTGACGACTCCTCTGGCGTGATTTGACACGTCTCGTTATTTACGAGTTTGAATTTAGGAAGGAATTGCCATGTTGTGGTGACGACAGGATAGCCTAGTGGTTAGAAACTCTGACTATGAAGCTCGAGGTCTCGGGTTCGATCCGCGATCGGGGCAGATGTTTGTATGATGAATACGAATGTTTGTTCTCAGATCTTGGATGTTTAATATGTATTTCAGTATGTTTATCCGTTGTCCAGTACCCATAGTAAGTACAGGCTCTGCCTAGTTCGAGACTAGGAAAATTGTTCTCAGATCTTGGATGTTTAATATGTATTTCAGTATGTTTATCCGTTGTCCAGTACCCATAGTAAGTACAGGCTCTGCCTAGTTCGAGACTAGGAAAATTGTTCTCAGATCTTGGATGTTTAATATGTATTTAAGTATGTTTATCCGTTGTCCAGTACCCATAGTAAGTACAGGCTCTGCCTAGTTCGAGACTAGGAAAATTGTTCTCAGATCTTGGATGTTTAATATGTATTTAAGTATGTTTATCCGTTGTCCAGTACCCATAGTAAGTACAGGCTCTGCCTAGTTCGAGACTAGGAAAATTGGTGTCAATCGTCCCTGATATTTGTTTTATTTTATTAATAAAATATGGACGACTCCTCTGTCTGGCGTGATTTGACACGTCTCGTTATTTACGAGTTTCAATTTCGGAAGAAATTGGCATGTTGTGGTGAATTCCCAATATTCATATCTCTTGTTTTGATCTGCAATCAAACGATTTGCTACTGTTGATGACCCAACCATCCTCCCATTGACAGATAGCAAGCAGAAATCGGATTACCTGCCGACAGTAAGCTTATTGAGACGGCAAAATGTAAAACAGATAGCTCTTTTTTTGTCGTCAGTAGATCTATGAACTAACTATTAATTAGTTACTTAAGGTTTTTGTGTCAAGTTTGATTATAGCTATGATGGAGCGTTCAGTAAACCCAATTATTTCAGGACAGTACGAGACGTCGTCACATTCCACTTATTTTCAATCTTAAAAGTAGACATCCTCCATAGTAACGAGCAGAACTCAGGCCAGACATTTACTTTAAGTTTTAACTTATAAGTGTATATTTTTAAGCCCCAGACGAAAAAAGAAGGGCGTTATAAGTTTGACCTGTGTATGGGTATATCTGTCTCTGGCATCTGTCACAATACGCAAGCTATTGGACATTAAAAAGTTCCGCCATAATCCGCTAGATGGCGCTTTTCCGCACTTAGGCGAATAATATTAATTTAAGTAGAATTAAAATTGCATCGGTTGTAAATTAATTAATTAACAACCGCTACTTGCACTTAGCCAACATAAAACACATAAAAAACTACATTACACACTACACAGAAACAATACGTTGGTATTCAAAATGAGAAGCACGGACACGCCCATGGGCGTCGCCCAATTCAAAATCTTTTGGTTGTCCGTATCCGGTCCCACTCAACCATAAAACCGCTTGTACGGCTGGGAGACCCCACATTTCTCTACAACTCCTGAGTGGAACCAGCCAGCCCAGAACTTGGTAAGAATACTGATCGTTTCTGTACTTTATCATTGTGTTACACTACTTGTGTCTTTTATTGTAATATATTTAATTCTATAGGGTTTCCACTCTGTTACTCTGTCCGAAGCAGTACTGTACCTTAATAGCGCTCCGGACAGTTAATTATAATTTAATCTTTCCCTATTTCACTGCTCTACGGTTATAGACGTAGCGCTTATTTTAAAACCTAACGTCTTCCTAGAACGGTTGGAATTTAAAGTTCCAACGGTCACTTTGTGTAAATCTGTTATCCACTCTCACTAAAAACCTGTAAAAGCTTACTCTCTGACTCTAGCTAAATTGTAAATCCGTATGACCCTCCGTATTGCCATGCACTGCCAATCTGGTTCCCACTCCCTCGGGAATGGTCGGACTGGAAGGCGGAATATGGCAGTGCGAGCATACCATGGACGTTTGGCTCACACCAGCTTATTTACAGGGCAACTACGCTACCCGTGGAAATCTCTCCACCCACTACTGGTTCCTAACGGACCCCTGCCGACCTCTCGCAGCCTACTCAGAGGCTAGCCGTTGGCACGCTACGGTCCCCTTCACACCATCTCAACACCACGTCATCACACGAGCCCCCTGGTCACTCCTGGTTTCTCTACGACGCCTGCGCCCTATCTTCGCCGTCGCCGGAGGATCCAGACACCCGAGGGAAGTGTAGGCCACATTAGCGTGTAATCGAACCCAGTATCTTCAAAAGTGTCTTCGAACTCAATCCCCTGAGATTCTCTATTTTAATTGTCAATTTAGCCTACCGATTTTGTAGAAATAAATGTATTAAACTTGTAATTTGTTTCCTTCACAAAACCCTAGGTAGGCTACCTTAAAACAGACTGTTTCCCCTCATGAAAACGGCCTGTGACACATCATAGCTCTCAAACGGATGAACCGATTTGGACGCGGTTTTTTTTTTATTAAAAGCTAGTTTAATCGAGATGTTTTTGCTGTCTCATTAAAATCGATTCAGCTGTTTTAGAGACATTAAACTTTTAAATATTTAATGCTTTATTCAATAAAAACAGCCAATCACAAAAAATAATAGCAAATAAACAAACTAAAGATCAGCGCTAGGCTTCGTCAATAGTATCAATGACAGAAATGAACAATAGAATGAACATAAAAAGTGGTATCCGCAACATGGTTCGTCAATTACTTTTAAATTAATGTTGAGAAGTATCATCAGTGTCTATTGGATGAACTAAAAACAATTGCTTTGCTCACACGCTTTGTGACCTCCGCAAAGTAACGCCTGATTCAATAAATTAACTTAAAATTTATGTAACACCGAAGTCTGCGATCAGAACAACTAGCCTTGTTTTTGGTCTAAAACCTCCCAAAACCTTTCCTAACCTATCTAGCTGATGCAATCGGGTGGAGGGGGTGTAATGCGTTTAGGCGCCGGCGCATAATCGTGTTACCGAGTTACTGACACCTCTGCCGGGGCAATAGAAACGTGCTGTGCTGTGCAGGTGGGTGGAGCTCTTTCGAACCACAGTAACTGTGAAACGTTTTCATGATATTTAGATAATGTTCATGATGTCGATAAATAATACCACTAGAAGTAAGATAGAGACGTCAATTTTTGCTGTCTATAATCTTTATTTTAAAATTTTTGGACGGGAAAGCGGGAAGCCAGGGCTTCACTTTCCCAATTTTCACATACTTATCCGGATTTTCACATTCCCGATTTTTCACATTACCAGATTTTTATATTCCCAATTCTTCACATTCCCTTTGCGCAGCAGTGGGACACTCCACAGGCTACAAAATAGTTACCTGTTTCAACACACGAGAAGTAAAATATATTTGCACCCGTGCGTAACACAAAACTTTTCACCTCACTGTAGCGAGAAAAGTGCAACATGCAAAAAAACAGCTCATAAAAAATAAGTCTTCATTTGTACACAATATAATCATCATCAGGTTAATTTAGCTTGATCTTTAAAATTTGTAATTTAACGTCTGGGCTACACATTCGATACTCCCGACAAAATCGCATTTCCTTAACCACGCTACGTTAATATTTCACGCGGTCCTGTCAACACCTGCCACTCATATTTCCGCGTCTAAACTGAGTATCAGACATTCGAATTAAATGTCAGATGACGTCATTTCTACAGTCAATCACGAACAGCTATTAACGCCCTCTACCGTACCTTGCCATATCATGTCTGTGACAGTGGGCTATAATTAGGGAAAAACAAGGGAATATAACTACGCCCACCAGCCGTGGTTCTTGCTGGCTCGACCTGTAATTATGCATAACTTTAACGCACACTTCACTAAACTTGAATTACCGTGCTAGTAAAGTTATAAGTTATAAATTCTAGAACCTTGTGCGAGGTCCGTCCGGATCACTACCACCATCTTACTCGCTAATCCTACCGCTAAGCAGCAGTGCTTGCACTGTCGTGTTCCGGAGTGGAGAGTAAGACAGCCGGTGTAATTACGGGCACAAGAGTCATTTCATCTTAGCTCTCTAGGTTGGCAACACATCTGGGGTTGTAGGTATGTAGGACTGGGCAATGGTGATTACTTACCATCATGTGACCGACTTGCTCACTTGCAATAGATTTTTTTATACACCACAAGAAAGGCTTTCCTCAATGAGCACTTTTAGTCTTTTGAGAGCTACATTTTTGTGGTTTGCTAAATGATAACAAAATAAACCTGACAACTACGTACAACTAGTGACAAGGCGTTGATTCTAGTAGGATTCGATATCAGTTTTTAATGTGAAATTGTATGGAAAATCGAATGTAATTTTATGGAATATCAAAATTAAGATGATTGATGCAACTTGTGACTAAAAGGCTGACAGTTTTCTCTCTCAATGAATCAGCATCGCTATTCAGCGAGGCAACGCTGCCAGCCTTTTGGGCGCCATGCCACGGGGGCCTTATTTAGATTTAATTTCGTTTTAAGTTTAAGTTGGATTTAATGTCATTGTAAATTGCTTTTGTTAAATAAAGTTAATTTTAGTAGGAAATTAAGATGGTTCTCGATGACCACGAGAAACACTAGGGCCTACGTCAATGTTCATGTCATTTTCAGGATTACTATTACAAAAATATTTGTTATAAAAACGGCGCCCTCATGACAGAAATCACAAAATATTGGCCCAGTCTTAACAAGCAGCTTCTAAACAACTGAACTTGAGTCACAAAATACCTAGTAGCTGTTTTAGCATTATCACACTTTTCGACAAATCATTCCTAATAACTCAATTAGGTTTCTTTGCTACTTCGACGTCTAACAGGCAGCGAGTCATCCCGCCCACATCCTACTCGTTCCTATATCCGTCTGTCTGTCACGCTGCTAATTGCAGCCCGAACAAAAACAGTTTAAAAATGGAGACGCATTCGTTTCGAGAAAATGGACGCGTTCTTTATGTGGGTGCCTGGAGGTTAAGTTGAACTAGTGATTGAACTTCAGCTACAAATAGGAGTTAGTTAACGGCGTGGGTCGTAAATTTCGACGGGTTTTTCAATTGCATATTTTAAAAGATATTAGAAGAAAATATGAAATTTCTGACGTTAAATATAAAGTACACATCCCCAATGCTTAACACCCTGATGCCCAGTAGTTGACACCCGTTTGTTACCTCCTGTCGCTTTGACATAAAGGTGAAGGTGCCGCCAACTATTAGGTCAGTGTCCAGCAATGGGACATTTTATTTTAGGCATTATATGGCTTCAAGAGACAAGTAAAACCTATGAGATAAATTACTACTTCAAGGCATCTTAGATATGGAAAGCTAAACTATAAAACAGCTATTTTTAAGTAATTAGTGACTTTAATGTTTACAAATTAAACAAAAGGCTTTAAAATTTAATTCGACTCCAACCCTCACAATATTACTCAACGGAGAGTTTATTCAAAACTCAACATAACCATTGATGTTTCGAAATCATATCTCTTAAACAAACTTGTGTTTCAAAGTTAAAGACGTCTAGTAAATATTAAAAGCCCGTCGGAAGCTGGGGTGCAATATCCGAGATTGCACATTTCCGCTTCGGATTCGGCGCCGGCGCTCGCTCGTCCTTGGCTTTCGGCGAACGCTCATGAATTCGGAAATCACGGCTCGCCGAGGTTTCTGTTTATATGTTCATAAAAATTTATGACGCCGCTGAAGGAGTCGTAAAGGATTACTCCGCGGCTCCATCCGGGTAAATAAGCGAGGGAAGTAGTAATGGCTTTATTTAAATAATATTTTTTGATGCTAAAGACATAAAACTCTGTTCGGATGTAAATATTTTATTACCCACTACTGAGATACGGGAATGTGTACATACGCAACTGTCTGAAGATTTTTATCATAATATCAAAATTGCATAAAGTAGCGTTATTTGGGATTAAATAAGTAAAAGGCACTGGTTTCGTTGGAAACAAAATTATAATCCACAGTCATACAAAAAACCATAGACAATATACCATCAAATTATAAAAAGAATAAAAATATCAAAAAGGTTGTGCAATCTTGCACAAGCGTCATGATTTAAGAAACAAAACTGAATGAAATTCTTGTATTCCCACAAAATTTCTTACGGAACGAGCTGAAATCAAAACAGACTAGACAGAGAATTTTAAGAATTCATGAGAACCTTTCGTCCCATTTGTCATTCGGGTAGAAAAACACAGATGTTCCCCTCGCTCGTGACAGCATTAAGAAAAACAACTCAAAAATGCTTGCGTAGCATCATAAAAATATTTCAAGCGAACGATGTCACGATCCACCAAGTGGAAGCAATATGGTGCTAAATTGTACTTTTTGGGGCGTAAACATCTCAACACTCATTATAAATGCAAGTCGAGCCCCTTGATACAGCCCCGAACGAATCAAAAATTGAAACAACACACCCTGTGGACACCAATTTGAAAACATGGCGACGCTTACATGGACCACTAGGCTCGTGACCTGAATCCTGTAGGCGTTTGATTTCTGGCCCCCATTAAGTATTGATGGTCTAAATATTTCAATGGTGCTGACTCTGTTCCCTGCTGTGAAATGTTGAGTCACTCGCGATCTGAACTAGTCGAGTCTCGGTGTTGTTTCGTAACTTGAGCCGATTTAAAAATAAGTAGGTTTGGATTTTGTTTACCTCGGGCCTTATTAATAAACGTCAAGCGTTATTTGCTAAAATAGGTTTTTTCTTCTTTTTACTAACTGAAATGTCAATGTGACAAAAACGGAGAAGCGAACTTTAACGGCATTTTAGTTAAAAAAGGTTTATGAATAATAGCGTTAATGACTAATACGAAATTAATAATTTTATTGGAATAATAACATTTGATTGAATCAGACGTAAGATGCTTTGCGGCGGTTCATTTATCCATGAACTAAAAACAATTAATGCTCACCTAGTGCAATGGTTTGACTTTAAGGCTCTGCCTAGTTTAGGATTAGGTCAAATTGGTGTCAACTGTTCATAATATTTATAATTTACTAGCTTTTGCCGGCGGCTTCGCTCGCGTGTACCATGAGTATTTCAAAGAACCAAGATATCAAGCAAGCAAACATGCAAGCAAGCTAACTATACCGTGTGACATATCATAACAAAAGAGCTCGTTGTGACGGTCTACGACCCGTAAAACGAAAAATCCCGATTTTTCCCGTTCCCTTGGGAATTTTAGAAAGTCCTCTCTTAAGGCTCCTCTACACTTTCTAAGCAACCTACATACCGAATTTCAGCTTTCTACGGCCAGTAAAACGAAAAATCCCGTTTTTTTCCGTTCCCGTGAGAATTTCATAAAATCCTTGAAACGGTTTTTTACTATTATAATCACCTACTTCTATGCCAATTTTGAAGAGTCTAGTTATTGTAGTTACTGAGATAGGGTCACCCGGAATCGAATATATGAATCCCGTTTTTCCCGTTCCCGTGGGAATTTCCGAAAATCGTTAAAACCGTTTTTTTTTCTATAATAATCACCTACATCTATGCCAAATTTGAAGAGTCTAGTAATTCTAGTTCATAGGATTTCGTTGAACTGAATATATAAATCCCGATTTTTCCCATTCCCGTTTGAATTTCCGAAAATACTTTAAACAGTTTTTTACTATTATAATCACCTACTCCTATGCCAAATTTGAAGAGTCTAGTTATTATAGTTACTGAGATAAGGTCATTCGGAATCGAATATATAAATCCCGTTTTTTCCCGTTCCTGTAGGAATTTCCGAAAATCCTTAAGATTGATTTTTTTTTATTATAATCTATGCCAAATTTGTAGAGTCTAGTAATTATAGTTTATAGGATTTCGTTGAACTGAATATATAAATCCCGTTTTTTCCCGTTCCCGTGGGAATTTCCGAAAATACTTTAAACCGTTTTTTACTATTATAATCACCTACTTCTATGTCAAATTTGAAGAGTCTAGTTATTATGGTTACTGAGATAGGGTCACTCGTAATCAAATATATAAATCCCGTTTTCTCCCGTTCCCGTGGGAATTTCTAAAAATCCTTCCTTAGTGGGTGCCTGCATTGTATAAGGTATCTATGTGCAAAATTTCAAGTCTCTAGATCTAGTGGTTTCGGCTGTGCGTTGATATATCAACAGTGAGTCAGTCAGTCAGTTTTTTTTATACATACAGATAATAATACTTACGCTAGGTTACTTGCGTTTAAAGGTTTCTTTACTTACATAGTCCAACCATCTTAGTATTTTAGAAAATTAAAATTAGTTGGTTCAGAATCGTAGATTGTTACCGATAGATATGCGATTTGTTCCGGCAAAGCATTGCAAATGAGTGGGGGTGAAGAGGGTGGCTGCGATTAAAAGACGCCGACGCGGCTCGGACGGGTGGTGTCGGCGATGCACTTGTAATACCAATGAGTTGCGGGTGCCGCCGAGCACAGACTGACGGCCCGGCCACAACAGAACTATCCACATTCTCAGAGACCCGAATACGAATATTCGAACGTGCGTAACGTAATCGAGTAGTAACGTTATCGAGAAATTTGTATGACGTCTGGAACAGCGCCTGCCCATGAGATTTTGAATTAAAATTTTGTATGAAGTTTCTTGATTTCGATAATAACGTAACGTTATGCAGAATTCAAATATCCATACTCGGACCTCTCTACATTTTGCGGTCGACACGCTCAGAGGGTCTAGTGTAATCGACGACCAAAAAATACATCTCGATCGCGTTCACGTGTTAAATACTATGAGAATACATCGTCGTGATACATCTGCCTGTAACTTCTTATCATCATCATCATGTCAGCCGAAAGACGTCCACTGCCGGACGGCGGCCTCCCCCGCAACTCTCCACTCAGACCGGTTTTGTGATTTCCGCATCCACCGCGGTCCCGCGATCTTTACCAGGTCGTCGCTCCATCTTATTGGAGGCCTACCAACAGCTCGTCTCCCGGTTCGCGGACGCCATTTGAGAAGATATTCATTATTATTGTGTGCCCTTATATCGTGCGTCGTCATGGGCTGACTTATACCCTTATTCCAATGTAACATCTATATTATAATGTACCTATACGATTTGACAACGAATTTGACAAACAATAAAAAAATCTCTCACTGCGTTTTTGGTTGGGCAAAGGCAAGCATTGACGAAAATAAGAAACAGTTGGAACTCAAGTGCTATTTATAAGCGGCGTCAGCTGCACTTCAACAGTGAGACATTGTATCTCGACTTATTGACTGTGCCAGTTCTAGTAGAGGTGAATGGAGTACTCAACCATCCCACCTGGCCGCTAGCCAGCCATCGACGCAGTGAAGCTTTTCTGCAAATTACTGCACTTATAATTTTTCATAGTGAACGTGAAAATGTATAATTGGGGTGAACCTTGATGGAACCTCTCCAATTATTGTCGTCCTCGCCTGTATAAACAGGGCCAAAAGAGGCAAAGGCAAATCATCCCATGCTGATTTTCGTGTCACTTTGAAAACCTAATGCTTGAAAATAAATTAAAAAGCCAATAATAAGATTACAGCTAACACAACACTACAATGAAAATATTCGAATTGTTTTTTGTTTTTATTTTTATGAAGTATTCACTGTACGAAATGCTACTCAATAATTTATTGAATCAGGCGTTACTTTGCTGCGACAACTACTGCGCGCGCGCGGTGTGGTTGCGGGTGAGCAAAGTAATTGTTTTTAGTTCATTGTTAGTCAATGTCAAAGCAAATAAACATTCATGATCTCAGTAGGAGTATCTTTTTGTATTTTTTCTCCCAATTTTTTATTTTTACGGTTTTCCCGTGAATATCAATTATATTTTTTTTATAAACTCACTGAAACATGAATACACAGAAAAAAAACCAGAAAAATGCCAACCCCGGGAATCACTGCAAAAAGTGATAAAAACAAGCTAAGATTTGAATACATGGAAAAAATTCGGCCTTTCCTCTATGTCCAATCGTGGTGTAGGGGAAAAGCACACGACCCGGAGTGTCGAGGATCCGGGTTCGTTTCCCGGGGTTGGCATTTTTCTGGTTTTTTTTCTGTGTATTCATGTTTCAGTGAGTTTATAAAAAATATAACAAATAAACATTGTTCCAGTTGATGATTTACTTTGTCTTAGATTACTTGTCTAATTCACAATAATCAATAAGGTATGTTAAAACAAGCAATCACAGAAAGCGCAAAGGAAAAAATTTACAACTAAGTACACAGTCTGTTCACTTGAACGTGAGCTTCACACTTGTCAAGCCCCTACAAAATGGTGGGGGAGTTCAAATCAGCGAGGAACTAATCGCCGTGCCGTCCGCCGGACAAATCCCGTGCCGGACTGCTGACCGCTGACAGCAATCGGATCGGAATGCCGGTCCGATCGGCTGTCGTTGTCTCCGGCAAAAAGTTGATGCGAAACTGGAATGTTTGAGTATTTAGCGCGTTGGAAATTAAATTGCGTTAGGACTGTTTTAGGACATTAAATTCCAGTATTGACAGTGATCGGTGCAGCTAAAAGATAAGGTAGTATTGACAAAGTATTTAAGGTAGCGCCGAGTAATTAATTAATTAAAACGTAGTTAAATCTGAAACAGTGTAGATTAATGCCAAAGATACAATTATAATGAAATCCCTGCAACTTCGAAGTCTTAAAATAAAAGTCCCTCCAGCTGAGGGTTAACGTGAGTCATGATTTAATTGATAAACAAGTTCCTTTATTATTTGTTTCTTGGTTCACGGGTGTAGTATGTACTGGAGATGTTTCCCAGCTGACTCTTTCAGTCCCCAGCCATCTTATTACTAGCCATATTTCCGCATTGATTAACCATTAGTCCAAAACATGTGTTCAAATCATAAAACGACCGCTTGCCGGTCGTTAATCGCGTTATGTAAATATTCAAAGTGTCCAGTCTGTCGCCGGCCCGCGCGTGCACCGACTGCCAACCTCGCCGAATGAAGACGCGTTATTTACTCGAGTGACCCCTATAAAAAGAAATGTTTCTCCGGGATTGCACCCCTCCCCCCCTGCGGTTGGTCTTTGAATTTTAAACAGCACACCAAACGCTGCTCTCCTACTGATTTCGGCGTCTAAGGAGAATACTTAATGTGTGAAGCGGACGTGTGACGAAACTACAATATTGAATTGTAGATCCTTACGTTCTTAACGCATCTTGTTTCGCTGGATCAAAGGGAGTGCGTCTTTACGCTTTGCTGTTTTGGAATATGATTTGGCTGTCTGCTAAAACAGATGAGCCTTTTTCTAAGGCCACTGAGTGTGAAATCAACACAAGCAAAAGAATCAACAGACTGTAGCTACAAGCTTTGATTGTGTTGCATTATTTGCATCTCAGTTGCATGAAAAGTATAGAGGAAAAGAGCGTATGTAAGTTTTGTATTGATGTTGATTAATTAGGTGAAAAATGTGGTACCTACATGACTGTATCTGACGGTACCTATCCTACTTAAACTAAGGAGTTACCTAGGCAGGTAGGCAAACAGATCCACATTAAAAGGTGAATCGCAGTCCTTCTTTATTTATTTTTACGCAATTGCAAACACTTTTGATCCCAACATACAATGACAATGCAAAGAAAAATCAGTTAAGCGGCTGGACTTTTGATCCCATTAAAGTTTACTCAATATCATAACTTTATTATCCTTCCCTAAACGTTTGTGTTCCCCCACTTTACTGATAGTTCATAAAGTGCTTCCATTTATCATCACCCAATTCCCCCGCGACACATTTCTAGCAACATTAAAACATTAAAATTAGTGAGTGGATGACTGGATGCAGTGCAGCAATCTGTCAAAGGCATTAGCGGGGGTCCAGAGGGGACCATACGACGGGGAGGGGTTCATGGCTCAGAGGGACTCCCTTGAATGTACAATGGACTCGTGGACGGGTTACCATTTATATCTAAATGCTAAGTTTGCGCTTTTTTATTGGACAGGGGATTTCTTTATTTAATGCAAGACGTGCTTGCTTTCCGGATACTGGTACTGCTTTTATTTTGAACTGATTTCTGAAGGAAACTTTTTCGCATTACGAAATCATAGGAATCCTTTTTTTTCCCCCTTGAATTCCAGTGCGAATTCGTAACAAACTGAAAACTGTAGTGGCGAATGAACATAGGTACTTACTTAAATAGGTACAAATTTGACAATGAAAATAATCGATTTATTGATTATTTTTGTTTTTATTTTTATGAAACATTCATAGAATGAAATTCAACATACAATGACAATGCAAAGAAAAATTCGTTAAGCAGCTGGACTTGAACCAGCAACCTCGGTAATCCGTACCACGCTCCACCAATTAAGCTATACTTAACGTTGGTGTACCTAACGAATTTTTCAATGCCTTGTGTCATATTTTATTTGGAAGATCTCTCCTCAGCGCCATCTATGAGTAGCTTAATCAAGCAGCTCACCCACTACGGAACTTCTACAGTTACGCATTAGTGGCAAGAGATGGAGCTATTTTCTGAATCAATGAAAATATTCGATTTATTGATTATTCTTGTTTTTATTTTTATGAAACATTCATAGAATGAAATTCAACATACAATGACAATGCAAAGAAAAATTCGTTAAGCAGCTGGACTTGAACCAGCAACCTCGGTAATCCGTACCACGCTCCACCAATTAAGCTATACTTAACGTTGGTGTACCTAACGAATTTTTCAATGCCTTGTGTCATATTTTATTTGGAAGATCTCTCCTCAGCGCCATCTATGAGTAGCTTAATCAAGCAGCTCACCCACTACGGAACTTCTACAGTTACGCATTAGTGGCAAGAGATGGAGCTATTTTCTGAATCAATGAAAATAATCGATTTATTGATTATTTTTGTTTTTATTTTTATGAAACATTCATAGAATGAAATTCAACATACAATGACAATGCAAAGAAAAATTCGTTAAGCAGCTG